>JAEIFV010000360.1:0-306852 GCA_018904265.1 Lordiphosa collinella | reverse complement strand
GTCAGAGTCAGAGAGCCGAGGAAACTCAAGTCGCTGCTGAAGCTGCGCGATGATATTTAAGTTTTCGCCTAGAAGTGGCAGCCAACGTAATCGATAACCAGTTCCGAATTGCGGCAATGAAACCGAAAGCGGAAAAGCCAAGTCAAGCCATGCCAGGCTAAGCGACTGGAGCTGGCCAATGAGCCGTGCGCCAACTGCATACGTTAAATTATTACGCTAAATTGGTTAAGAGAGCTTAGCGGTAAGCGAGTAGAGTTCAGTTTTGTGGTTTACATCTAGATGATGGCAGATTCTTTTGATTGGGGGAATAAATGTAGGAATAATTGGATGATTGATTGGAACTGAAATCCTGCTCAAATTTCCTCATGAATAATAAAGTGATTAAAATAATTCTAGAAATCATCATTCAAACATATGTAAGTATATATTTGCACAACCATCAACCTTTTTTTGGCCAACTGGTTTATGACAATGAACAATCATCGTTTTCAAAACAAACACAAATATCTATCAATAACATCCAAGGCATACACAAACACTCTCCACTAACTCTGGACAGTTCACAGTTAAATTGGTTATGTGGCCTCCCTCGGGCGTCTTTTTAGATTGACAAATCCCATCGATAAACATTCGACAAAAGACCAAAACTTCCGCACAGCTCTTGAGATTTAACCTTCCCAAGGTATCCAGCAATTGAATTAGCCTCGTTGTTGTTTTTTTGTTATTGTTATTATTGCTTGGCGGCTGCTCCATTGGCATGATTTGATTGATTTTATGTATGTAGTTGCTTGGCATAAAAGTCACTCAATAAAATTACAAAAAAATGCGTTGTCGCATAGAACAAAGGCCACAAAAGGCAGATGCACAACGCGTCTTACTGACCAAGTGGTCAGTTCAAGTAGCTCCGGATGGTAGGGGGGGAAACAGTAGGGCAAAACTGTTACCTATCGCAAGTCGATAGCTCGATACTCTGGCAAATAATATAGGAAAAGACAAATCGATTTGGAATAAAGTTGGTACTTAATCTTAAAACGCTTTTGCTTGAATTTTGGAATTACAAATAAGTCGTTCGATTTGTGAACATAAGAATGATTTATTCTTAATATAAAAGTACAAATCTGTGTGAAATATTGGGCGAATTCAGCAGATAAATCCGTTTTTCGATTACAGATTTATGATAGCCGATTTTGCCTGCTGAATACAATGATTGCCAATTGCGATTGATAAATTTGACAATCATGGGAGCTGAGTTGGAATCATACAAAATGTATGATTGGTGAGACCGTAAATCGATTGTACGGCCAACTGTTCGCCCCAAAACTGAAAACGAACTGGCAAACTAACAGAGTTTTAGTCCCTCAAAGATTGTACCTAAATTTTTTATAGTGAGAATGTATTTTTTACCAAATCTCCTAAACCTAAACCTAAGCAATCAGTGTAATTTAACAGAGAATGATCAGCAATTGTAAATCCTAAATCAGTTATCGCAAATCGGATTTTCTGCTGAATGCACCCATTTATTCAATACTCTTTACTTCCTTCTTGTTATATCTTCCCTGATTTTTCTTGATCCTTACTTGTTCTTCATTTCTCTTTAGAGACTTTTTCTTCCAACCTTAAGGCCTGTATCCAGATGTGAATTACTTCGATGTAAAGTAAAATTTTCATAAAAAAAATGGCAGAAGAAAAGTAGAAATATAACTTAGCTTCAAATTTTTTTGAAAATTTTACTTTTCATTGAATTAATTCACATCTGGTTACAGGCCTTTACACTCCGCTTTTGTTAATTTCCTTCCAGTCCCCTAAATTTAGCTTCTTCTGCCAGGTTAATTTGTATGCCTTAATCAGCATACCCCTTGTTCTAGTGTATAATGATTTTATCATGCATTTGGTCGGCGGAAGTTCGTACATAGTGTACACAATCAACTATCTATTTTTGTGACTAGGCCTGTCATCGCCTTGCTCCGTCGTTCTTGTCCGCTTCGTCGTCTGCTTCAACTACTCCCCAAGAGCTGTTACAACAATGCGCCTTCAATTAAATCGAGGCAACCTTGAACTCTTTTTGAAAGCGCTTTATGTGCGTTCAATCAACGGCAACCGCACCGAGATCCTTTTTTTTTTTGCCAACACTGAACGCTGATGCTGTCAATCTGCGTTCATTCCTTGGCTCTGCGTCGTTTTTTTGCCTCGCCAATCATTGACTCTCCTCCTCTTTTGGCGGGGGCTCATTCCTTGGCGTCAACGCCGTTAGCTGTCGTTTAGTTTATTGTTGCAAATTGCTCAGTGAATTATGTGCCGAACTGCTTACTGGAAACGACCACACGCACATGCACAGGCACAGAGATATGTATATATGTTTGTGTTTAAAAGGCTTGGCAGGAAATTTGATATTTTGAATTTATTAGAAATTGTTTCAGTCTCTGGGTTTTGGCTTACCAATTATAAAAATTCCGATTTTTGTGCCCATAATTTGTTTTTATGATGAAATTAATTCTTATATAGGGGTATATAAATTTAAATATGTTCATTTTGAAAAGCCAAAATATAATTTATGAAGAAAGATTTCTGATATGTCATTGACCTAAGTATTTAAGTGTATTTTTTAAAACTATATTATAATTTGCAGTTTTTACTGGCTCGAGGTCTTGTTTATGCTATTGGCATAACTTTAAACAGAGGCACACAACACAACAAAGGATGGTTTAGGTTGATCGGACGCGTTTCACGAAGGACCAAATTCTCACTCATCAGCGATCTTAAGCCTGAAATCCAATGGTCCAATGGAGGCCACACACTTACACAGGGGAATGGCTGTCTTAGGCTGTTTTTTGGTGATTTGCGCGCAAGCTGCCTTTATTCCCAAAAGTTTTGCCTAAACAGTTTTGCTCTTTGGATGCTGGCATGGAGGCTGCAATGATTACTCAAGACAACTCACCTGAATGAATTTTTTTGTATTCAGTCACATTGAATGTAGAAATTTTAAGTACTCAAGACTCATGAATGAATTTAACAAACGAATTGAATGAGTGAGTGAAAAGCAAAAACTTAAAGTACTCAGATCACGCAGTTTTAGTAAAAGCAGCTTTAGAAAAGCAAACCAAAACGGAGGAAAATCGGAACCAAAACCAATTCTCGGTGTCCTAGAAATCTCTTTCGGTTGGTTTCAAACCTCTCGTATATTGTTAGGAGACTTGGAGAAATCAAACAAAGCCAAAACACAATCCAACCAAAGCGACTTCGCGAACCTACGCACTCTTAGCGAACTTAGCAAAGACACAAACATTGACACAAACAGGGCAAGTCTGAAACCAATCTCTTTCAACCAAATTCCAACACCCCAAAACCAATTCTCGGTATCCTAGAAATCTCTTACGATTGGTTTCAAACCTCTCGTATTTTGTTGGGAGACTTTGGCAATCCAACAAATACACAAACCAGCCAATACACTAACCAACGACACTAACTAGCGACTTCACGAACCCACGCAATAGATCATTGTTTTTATAGTAGGACCATAATCTTATACACACACCTTTCGAACTAGACTTTCAAAAAAAACGAAATCTCTCGAAGTTCTGGGACACCGCCGGATTTCTCGATTTGCAAACCAACCGAAGCCAAAATCTCTAAAGATTTCCAGGACAGCCCCGTATAACTATGAACAAAAACTGTTATCAATTATTTGCGAGCGACGAAACCCGGTTTTTTGTAGTTGAACCAGAATCTTATACACAAACCTTCTAACAAGACTTTCTAATACGAAAATGAAATCTCTCGAAGTTTTGGGACACCGACGGATCTTTCAAGCGATTTGCAAACCAACCGAAGCAAAAATCTCTAGAGATTTCCAGGACAGCCCCTTATATGTTTTAGTTGGAATTGTAGAAAATAATACGAAAAATGAAGAAAATTTGTTCTTCAATCTAATATTAAATTATAAAAACCATAAAAATTTAAACAGTGTTTAATTTAATTTTATTACAGAATACAATTTCCATATTCGGTCTCTCATCGATTGCATTGAATGAATTCGAGACTCCATGAGTTGATCTGAACGTTTTATCTACGTCTATCAGGCCTGTTCCGGTTTTCACATATTTCTTCGATTTCAAATGAAAACAAAATCGAACGATTTGGTTTTTAGCTGTTCTGGTATTCGAACGATTTGCAATTCGAGTGTTTCATTTCCAAATTGTTTCCGTTGACTACACTTTCACCTTAATCAACTGGTGAATCAAAACAATTCAATAAATAATCACTCAAAATAGTTGATAGTAGTTGAATATAGGTGTTTAAAATGTCGTTTCAATTTTTTAAGGGAATTTTATTAACATTTTCCCAGGTTTCATAAACAGTGAAAACCAGAACAGCTTGACAAAATTGTGATTGATTTGGATGGCACGTGGCAAAATCGAAGCTGTTCATAAAAATTTTTTTTAATTAAAAATAATTTTAAGGGAATGTAAAATTGCAAAAGTATCTAAAAACACTGAACATTGGTACAAAATTAACTAAGCATTTTGCACCTTTATGTACAAAATCGCTTTACTTTTGAATTCATCGGCTCCAAGCAATGTGAATTCAAATCGAGTAAAACTATCAAATTGTGAAGACCGGAACAGGTAGCCAAATCGAATTCGAGCAAATTTAGTGAAAGTGAAAACCGAAACAGGCCTGTTTATGTTTTATTGAATATCCTTCCAGCTAACAGAAGTCGTTAGACCGGAGGTCAAATTTTTTCATGTCGATTACTTATGTTCAACCGAACTGAGATTGTAGGTTCAACACAGGCTCAGCTTTTATTTTTAGAGAGTTTTGGTTCAAGGTTCGGTTCACAGCAAAATAAAAAGCGAAATAACGGGTTCCAACCGGTTATGTTCGAAACCGGTTTGCATCCCTGCATCAAACAAGTACAAAATATTCTTGGTTTAAGCCCTTAGAAATTCTGAAGCTATTTTCAATTTGTTCTAAATCTAGGTCTCTGTAGTGAACCAAAGAGGGCTGGAAATATCCAAGGGTTATTAATTAAATAAACACCAAGGTAGAATTACTGTAGGTCAGAAATTTACCATCACTCCAAAACTAAAGTGTTAGAGCCAGTTGGGAATTTTATGAACAGACTCGCTTAAAAATAATTCGCATTTTCCGATCCACACATTTTTGAGCTAGAATTATAAGTCTATTTTGTACTCAATTTGTACCCAGAGAAAACACGCCACGTGTAGAAACGACAATCCTAAACGAAACGTAGTTCACCCTGCAAAATGTCACACGAAAGTGTAGAGAACAGAAAGCTACACGTGACGTTTAAAAAAAACTACACGAACGTGAAGAAATAAAAGAAGGTAAACGAGGCATGCAGAAAAGTTAAATGCGTTTTGTTTCAAAGTATTTCAACATTTTTCATTTTAGTCAAAGTGAATGTTAGCAGGCTCAAGGTCGAGGTTTGATTATAGTTCAATAGTCAACCAGAAAATTCTACAGAAAATACATATGAACATGAACATTAGCTGTGGCTGTGTAGACGGCCGTTTCGGCTGCCGCCATGGCAAAGCCTTCGTCAGTACACTTTCAGTTGCTGTCACACCAACAAGCCATTTGCAAATCCTATTTATATTACCCAGCCGGCGAATAACAAGTTAAGAATTCCAAGTGCACAAATAGCACGAACTTTCAACTAGCTTTAAGCTCCGCTGTTTAGCCACTATTTTTAATTACTGAGAAATTCGTTTCAGAGTGTGCTTAAAGTGTGCCACGATTTTCTTGTGTGCATTTATTTAAAGGGGTATGCTTCCCTTTTGTATAAATACCAAGGTATTTTTATTGTTTGTTTAATAGGGAACCGTTAAGGTTTTATAACAAACATCACAAAACAGGTCGTTAAACCCATAAACGCTCTCGTTGGAAAAGCTAAAGGCGGTGCTGAAGGGGCAACCATGGGATCAGCTGGGAAAATATTTACTGGATGCTTTTAAATCAGGGGCCGGCAGCTTGCTATCTGGCGTGCATACGAAAAATCTCAAAGCAGCGCTGCTTCCACACACACGGTATAAACTGTTAAAGCTCCGCTGCGTTACGTGTTCGCGACGCAGTCGTTGCTACTGGAAAAGAAAGAAATTTTTGCGCTGCTCTCACACACACCAATGCAAAAATGTGAATGTATTTCTTGCCTGCCTCTGTTTTAAATATAGAGCAAGAATCTTGGCTCACTGGGATTGAAGAATTATCGGTTAATGCTGGCAGCAATTATGCCATGCCTAAATATGCAAAATGTTCTTATTTTTTAATAAAGAACTGCTACTACTACTACTACTTGAATTTTGTATAAACTTTTTCGGCAAAATATCTGTGAAGTGAGTGCCTATTGTAAGGACCTTGACCAGCCTTATGAAATGACAGGCAAATAAAAGTTGCATTAGGTGTATTGCTCTAAGAGAAGATTTTGTGAAAAGTAAATTTATTTCATTTGCAAGAAATTCTGTGTTACTACTCAGTCCAATGACTTATCAGCCGACCCATTTTTCTTAAGTACTTACTTTTAATGTTTATAACTAAGTGCAGACTTTGAGCACATGGCCAAAACTTATTTAAGCGAAATCAAAAAACTCAAATGCAAATAACAAATGATCTCAACCGGGTGTGTCCCAGAAATCTATAGAGATTTTCGAATAAACGGTTTCATTTCGAAATAAAAGTGCTTGCCCTTATATGTGAAGTGTCTTCAAAAAGCTAGATTAGATGACCAAAAGTTGAGAGATTTGAAACCGACTGTTCAAGGCAAAGTAGATTTGAAGCGTAAGGTTTTCCTTCCCTAAAATCTAGTAGCCGACATTATTCTTGTCACTTTATATATAAAGTCCTCCTAGTTGAATTAAAAATCTCTAGTCATTTCTGGGACACCCCAGAACATACCAATTAAGGAACAAATTGGTTGCCAGAGTTATATGTTTAAGAAAATCAAAACTTTTCATGATTTTCATCTAATTAAAAAGATTCAGAAAATTAGTGTGTATAATTTCCAAGAAAGTATTTAAAAGTTTGGTTATTATCTTCAAGTTTCAATGAACTTTTCGTACTCTGCCACTGACAGAAACCTTTAGATACTTAAATACCGATGGTTTCAATTCATGATTAATAATTTCTTGTTGTCTGTGCATGATTTTTAGTCTAATTTAAGTTTCCCTTTATAGTTATTCTCCAATTCTCAATTCAAAATTTGTATATTTTTCCATTTTGTTCAAATCAAGTTCGTTGCCTAAGTCTTTTGTTATCCATCATTTGAAACAGGAAAAACTTTTGATTTTATTTTTTGCCTCATTGCCTTATGTAAATTTTTTTTTCCAACCAGCCCACATGCAGTTCCAGTTTTTTTCTCGTTTTTTGCCCTTAATCAAGCTAAAAACCCTTTTTTTGCCTCACTTCACTCAACTTGGAGACAACCCACACACATGTTGGTGTCTCTGGGCGCCGATAATGCCAGCGATTGCAGCTCTTTGCTTGATGTTTGCCCTGTTTTGCTTGTTAAGCTCTGTGCCAACCGAGTTGTGTCTCCAGACATTTGTCTCTCGTTTTCTGTTACCCCTCAAATGCACTTTCAATTGCAGACAGTTTGACGTATATATGTATGTATGTGGCCCAGGCCAGAGCACTATATCTTTAATTTATCTATCTATATATATTTATATATGTGTACCTACCTATATTTTGTCTGTCTTTGGCTTGTCTTGCTTTCTTTATGCGCCGATAGCTAAGACGAAAAACGTAGCAAAAGTCTGGAGCTTGCAGTTTGGAATCTGAATCAGAGGCTGCCCACAGGCACTTGGCGTGAGACGAAGCGTTTCAGTTGTGGGCCGTGGCTTTGGCTCTGGCTCGAGCTTTAGCTCCAGCTCCAGCTCTAGCCTGTTGTGTTTGCTTTCATGCGTGGCAGAGCTCCAATCACACACTCACACACGCACACACATTCAAAGAATGAGTCGTCGTCAAGTAGCTGCCATGTAAAATGCTTCCTACTTAGGCCCAGAGGCGCATTGTTATAATTTGGTAAATTATTGCAACTTTTATACTCTAACCCTGATCAGGAGTTGTATATGATTAGTAAAAGGATTGAGTTGGTCAAATTTTTGTTAATAAGTTATTGAAAAGGGGTTCTAAAATTGTTACAAAGTTTTCAACTATTTATGAATATTTGATTACTAGAAATATTTGGCGTTTTGGTTTTCGATTCTACTTTATGCATAAGTAAAATCTTTTAATAAAACTCTTTATTTATCCATTATTTACACGTTTTCAAACTTAAATTAAATGTATTGAAAAAAGAGCATTACATTTTCGGTTTCTCTTTCCGCTAATCATAATTATAGTTTCATGGCTTTGCCTTTTAAATATTTTGCTGACTTGATGTAATCATAAAATTTATGTATTTTCTTTAATTAAATTACGTAAAGTGTTACATGCTTAAGGCACGCACAAGCTATGTTTTGACACCCCTACGTCTCCTTTCTTCCCATTCTTCCTATTATGAATATATTTTTGCTTTCATTAGAAAGCACATAAATTGTGAGTAAACAATAATCAAAAACTCCACACCAAAAATTGCAACGAAATGTTATTGTTTTTCTTCTTTTATTTATCTGCTGGCATTGTGTGTCTCATTTCACTTGCTCTTCAACAATGTGCTAATCTTTGTTTTAAGCTTTTTGGTTGACATCGACAATTCACACCTCTTAATGGCCAAAATGTGAAATCTGACTAATAAATTTGTGGGGCGTTGATGGCTTTATTTGCAAAAACACATCACAAAGGCAGTTATCAAAAATTATTAGCGGCAGCAAAAGAAATTAAGTCAAAAGACTTAAGCCACGAACCTGCGACGTTCTCACAACGAAAATGAAAGCAGCCAGGCGAACGCAGACAAACGAACGAACTTACAATGCATAGAGCCAGATGGATGGATGGATAGATAAACGGACAGACGGAATAGAGCTCCATGTGTGCTCTTTTTACACTTGGCTTACACGACGACGACGACGACGAGAAAATTAATATGCCAAACAATTACACAGCATGGCAAAACAATTTTAAGCCCAGTTAATGTCGTTGCACAGTGGCCAGAAATTACAGGAAAATTGCCAAATGGCTTATGGTTAATTGGTGTGAACAGAATGAATAGAAATCAATTAATTTAACATAAAATAAAGAAAACCACAAAATACTCGTAAAAAAGTGATTTAACTTAAATAAATTTAAATATTTATGTGAGATACCACTGAGAGCGAACTGTTGAGTTAGCTTTAAGACGGTATTGTTCCAATGGTATATTTAAGAAAAAGATTTATACCTGAGTGCTTTATATTATGCATAAAAATTCTTCAAATTTCGCGGTCCATCGAAGGAATACGGAAAAGAACGCGCCGTACTTAGTTAAATATTATAAAATATTCCTCGATGGACCGCGAATTATGAACATAAAATATTAATTCATAGGAGGTGGAGGAAGTGCAGGGGTAAGACTACAGTGGACTCTGCCCATTTTTAGGGGATTCCAATCTAAATAAACGCCCTATATGGCTTACGTAGAGTAGACCTCATTGGAAAAACACGCTAAAAAATCGCGCCTTGAATACCTGGAATTACCTCAATAGGAGGCGTGGAAAAGAGTTTAAAACAGATGCAATAGGTTTCAATATTTTCCTCACTTTCGCACTGAAATTCAAGCAAGCGTTCATAAGTCATAAGACAATAATATTTTTAATATTTTTACTGGCAAAAACTTTGAAAAGCATATGTAATCGAGCATGAATTTGTATGGGCAAAAATATCAATTTTGAAATTTCATTAATAAAGAACCATGGGTTTCCCCCGCAATTTTTCTGCATGAAAATTCTTCATAATTCGCGATCTATTGATGGAATTTTTTTATAATTTTCTGAGATGAAGCCGCTTTACTAGACTAGTCAAGGGAGCTTGGGAGGTGGAGACCTAGTTTAATGTTTTTATATACTCAGAGAATGTGAGCAGACATCAAGTTTAAACCAACTTAAACAGTACTGAATGTTCAAAATGTCTCTTACGAGCTCGATTTTTCAGCATATTACGAAATTTGATTACCTTCTATCAGAAACAATCCAGACTGAACATAAAAAATAAAAATGTACCTTTTTATTCCACTTATTGAGTTTGTTCGACCCAGAGTAATTCACGGCAATCACAATTACCGTTTTCAATTCGTAAAATATTTACAAATTTTTTAGTCTACATCTAGTAGCCTCAGATATTTTGCCACTTTCCATGAAGCAGGGAAAGTTTGTTGTAAGTTTAAGTGTTCACGTGCTGTAATCGCAAAAGTAATGTGAAAATTCCTATAATACAGGCTCTTTGGCCGGTTAAAACTAGAACTCGCAATATATGGTCAACCAGTTTTTTCTGTGTATATGTATTATCTGTGTACCTTTGGGACTCGACTGATTCTAGAATCAGTCGTTGCAGGAACAGCTTTTACAAAAAATGCGACATTTTAATTTCTTTTCAATGATATTTTTCCTAAATTTTTAAACAACAATACTAAATTTTTCCAATTTTCATCATCTACTCCATTCAACACATTTACTATTTAGTCACTCCTCAGGGTTTTTTTTTTGTTTAAAAATTGGGCTATTTCCTATAAAATGTGAAATACTCTCTACTTCATTCATGTTACAAATGAAACAATTTCGTTTGTGAAGTCCATTTAGGTATATAAGACTGCACCTCGATTTGTAAATCCACATTATTTTAGTACTTTTATAATTGTCATTAAAATAACTTCAACAAATGCAATAATCGAGACTTTTATATTTTCGGGAGGAGTTCATACATTTTTTATACATTTTTTGTTTGTTCCACTCTTCCGTTCGGCGAAGTAAGTTGTCCGTCCTTATCCCCCCGATTTCCTTATTGGTAATGTCGTTGAAAGACATACTAAATTCTTCTCCTAGACAAATATATATTATTGTTTATTGCGTTTTTAGCCAACTTATTCGGTAGTCTGTTTTCGTCATGGTCAAATAGTGTTTCTGTATATATCAGGTGTACACAGAGAAAAAAAGGATATTAAAAAATATCCATTTGATGATTTTCGTATCCATTTGGAATGGATTGAAAGGATATTAACGATGATTAAAAGTATATTTAAGACATATCCATTCCAAATGGATCTTTTTTGGATCTTTTTTCTTCTGTGTAGTTCGTGAGTACATATTTCTATGGAGAAGTCCAGTTTCTAGCATTAGACAGTATGTTGGGGTGTTTTGTGGCAATTTAAGTATCCGCTTTAAGATGAGTACTGGGAACGTTCGAATTTTCCTTTAGCTGTCAAATTTCTTTTAAAAAAATTACTTAAAGGAATTTTTCCTTGCCTGATTTTGTAGTTTGATACTCAGAAATAAAGCAATAAACAAAACTGTCACCAGGTGTTGTGGGTGGTGTGCATTCTGCGGTCGAAGAGTATGCTTTTGTGCCTCCTTCACGCGATAAGGGAATATCTAGTAAATTTCTTGAAGGAAAATTCGATCGTTCTCAGTCTACCTACCTTGTCTAATCTACCTTATCAAACATTCCGTGTCGCCAGACTTGTGCTGCGTAGCTCTGGATCGATCTACATACAGCCAAATACAGTTTCCATTTTGCTGCCAAGCTTATGTCATTTTTCATTAAAAGGATTTTCCATGTTGCATTCATACTACACCTTGCCGATTCGTTTTTTTTTTTTCAAGTGTTTTTTAAAAACCATTTTTGGTGTTAAGAAGATACCAAGTTGTACTCTGAAACTATATCTATTATTGCACCCTTATGTTGCCGCTTCTCTGTTCTGCCAGTCGACCACCTCTCCTAAAAACCATTACTTTAGTCTTTTCTAAGTTTACTTCCATTTTCCAAATATCACAGTAATGCTCTAGTTTATTAATTATCAACAGTAACATTTTTACGTCGTCTGCTAATATCACGATGTCGTCAGCCTAAAGAAGTTGTCTTATATTTATGTCGTCAACGTAAAGTCCCTCTCCTAAGTGGTCGTGTAAGTCATTAATGTAAAGCGTAAATTGTAATGGCGGCATAAGACAACCCAGCTTCACACCTGATTGAGTTTCGAATGGCTCCGATGTTGTTGCTCCTGTCCATATTACCAAGTTTGTTTGACGGTATGTGTCTTCCAGAAAAGTTACCAACTTTGACGGCACTCCTGTATTGTGTAATTTATAGATTTGAAGCTGTCTGGGTACTTTGTCAAATGCTGCTTTGAAATCTACAAAGAATGCAAATACTTTTTTCCCCTTACTAAACACAAAGTGCACAATTGTTGATAAATTAAAAATGTTATCAATGGTTGAATATTTTCGACTAAATCCTGCTTGGTATTCGTTAAGTACTTTATTCGCATCTGTCCAATTTGTTAATCTGTCTGCTAGCATTCCCATCATAATATTAGTTACTGAGTTCATAAGCGATATCCTTCTATAATCCCAAAAACGACACAATTTCCTCACGATTCGGTCATTTTTAAGTGGAAAGCGACTTGTACAATATACATGGGATTAAATTGATAGCAAAATAAATTTTTTTTTTAATACCCTATAGTTCAGCTGAAACGGTGCGGCATTAAAGAATTCTCTAACTCTTCGTAGTGGGCACTCGCCACCAGACCAACACCCAGTCAAGTATTAGCCTAATGAATTTTGTATCGGAATGTCCGAAAAACGTACCGATCGGTACGACCCTGCATTACCAGTCATTAGTGTAGTGATGGGTGCACACTGTAGTTCACGTGCTAGACTAGCGCTGTGATGCATTACCTGTCGCTAACGACGCGACCGACGCTCAGTTGTGCATCAGGTCGTAAGGCCTGGTAGTGCCTTGACACCAGCTGAACTACAGGGTATTGTGTAAAGCATGGTCTGAACAAAGGTTCAAGCCAAAACCTTCGCTTAAAAACCTTGAACCTCAATTTTCCGAACCTTAACTATTGTTAAATTTTGGTTTTGAACCTTTAAATTTTAAACTCAGGGGGAACTTAGTTTTAGTACGTCTTGGTGCTTAAATACCACCACAACCATTATTAGTTTTATTTAATGCTTGAAATACCAAGTTTGTTTCTTAAGTCTTTTGAGTTTAATAAAATTCCATGTTTTCAAAAAATTGCAAATAAATTACACATGAAATTTATTTACAGTTTAGTTTTCGATAATTTTACTCAGTCTTAAAAAGTTTTGCTTCATTGGACATCGATTGCCTCAAATCCTTTTATACAAGTGTATTTTCCTGTGAGCTATTCAACTGTTCAAGTTCCCTTAGTTTACACTTTCTTCAAATGTCTCTTACAAGGTCATTACATTATGAGCTAACAACTAATGTCTCTCTCATACCACTGTGCACCCCCCTGACGGGCTGCCTGGCAGCTACTGTCTGACGTTTGAGTCTGACTTTGAAAGTTTTAACTTTTGCTTTTATTTTTGTTACTTTACTTCCATTTTATTTTCTTTGTTTTTAGAAAAAGCGAACGTATGGATAAACAAAAGTTCAAGAGGTTGCAGCTGAATCCCCCTCCAGCTGCTCCATCCCCTGGGGCCAGAAAAGAAAGTTATTACAAAATTAACAGAAACTGACAGCTGACACAAGATTTGGGATTTTTTTTTTTGGGTGGGGTTTTTGAGGCAGCAGAAAATTGTGACAAATTCCGTGAAGTTAAAATTATTTTAATTGAATTTCGACTTACCTCCACCATTATTGGCACTGGAGCAATGCTTGGAGCTTAGCCCCTGTCCCGTATTCGAAGCGGAATTGGGTAATCCGCAGCCACTCATAACACCATACTTGATGGGCTTGAAGTGAAAGAAGGAGGGTGAGTAACCGGAACCGGCGCGACTCAGTGAGCTAAACTGCTCCTCACGATCCTCCACATAGAGTCCCTCCTTGCCCATGGCGGCCAGCTGACGGCCCTTGGGCATGAACATTACCAGAAAGACGGTAGCCGAAGTGGCCACCAAGCCGAAGGCAATGCAAGCATCCTTATGTCTTTCCGCCACCGCTAGACCACAAAGCATCCAACCCAGCCAAATGGGAATGGCACCGCCAATGGCCAGTCCTATGTAGGTGGCTTCTCGATAATTATCCCGTATGCCACGCGATTTGATGGCCAACACAGCAATAAAGACAATCAGGAAGACAATGTAGATTAGGGAGAAGAGCAGCTCGGAGAATTGGGTTTTACACAGCGGAATGAGCACGGTGCTCACGGCTGCTATTCTGGTATAGATCTCCGGAGTGCCATCCAGAGTGGTGTACGAGGTGGGGTAGAACAGGGCCGAATAGTTGGTCTGCGAGGCCACTGTGGTGGAGAGGAAGCCACTACCCATAACAGGTACACTGGTGGTATACACCTCTGGTGGCTGAGTCAATAGCCATTGTCCTCCTATAGCCACTTGTATGAGTAGGGCAAACAGTAAGAGTAATCCTTGGTAGGGTGCTGGTAGATATACTCCTCCATTGAGGCTGATCAGGAATACACATTTCACCAGCAGGGCGGCAAATACCAAGGCATAGGCCACGCCCACGCCAAATCGTATCGCTCCACAACTCAGCAGCGTGGGTTGCGCCGTGATAATGGCACCCAAACTGGCACAGGCAAACAGTCCCAGCAGTAGCATTTGTCCCAAGAACAGATGTCTACGCGAGGGTGAAGTGCGCCAGGCCTTGAAGAGCACAAAAATCTCAAAGGCAGCCATCATCAGCATGGTAAGGGTTGCCAACACCAGAACGGGCACCACCCAGGGCTCCTTGCGCAGGCCATTGAAGGGCAGATGAGTGGAGACTATGCTGGGTGGTGTACCACTTCCACTGCTATTTCCTGTATTAGCGCGAGTTCCTGTCGCCGATCTGGCACGGGCACCCGAACTACGTGTGGGTGTGGATTTCGTAGAGCTGGTGGTGGAGGTTTTGGCCGTCAGAGTGGGCACCACAAAGAACTCGGTGGACATTTCCAAGCGAGCAGCATTTGAAATGTTGTTACTCTCCGGTAAAATGAGATCCAATTGTTTGGCTGAGCGAGCTGATGGTGGGTTAGGAGTGGTGGTACTGGTGGTGCTAGTGCTGCTAGTGCTACTGGTGCTGGTCGTGCTGCTTGTGGTGGTCTTGACCATTTGATAGGCATTGCGTTCACTCTCCTGGCTGGTCACCAGGCGCACTCGTCTCCATATATTATTGCTATTCACACTGGAGCTGCGTGCCTCCAGCGAGGCAGAGATCAGCTGCAGGATTAGCAGTATGTGCAACACTAGGCGACGTCTTCTGGCCATTTGGACCCACGTAACCCGAAACCGTAACCCGTAGCCCGAACTCCGTTCTTGTAGTTTACCGTTCAAATGCTGCACATTTCTTAGTTCACACACACACACTCGTTCGCGTTTCGTTATTTCGTCTTTTGCTTTTTCCCACTTCTTCTTCTTCTACTTCTCCTTCGCGTCCACGTCCGTTCGCTTCGCTTAACCAACTTCGACTGTCTTCAAGTTCTCTGCAAGTTCGTCTTTGGCCTGGCTTATTCGTCGTTTGAGACATGTTTGAAGCCAACGGCCGCTTCGAACTCATACCGCATCCAAGTGGAACCTGAGCCGGGCTTGAAGAACACTTTCATTCGTTCTGCATATGCGAATCGCTTTTGCCAGGAAAGTGCTATTAGCGATTGACTGTTTTGCGGTTCGCCTTTCTAGCCAACCAAATGGCCTAAACAAAAGGCCAAACAAGAAAAAAAATCTTGTGTAAATCCAGACAAAAGGCGATTGTAAATCAAAAGCCCGCTAATGATATATCGATATGGAGTGCTCAGGTTGTTGAGGCGGCAGCACTTCGATGCTGTATAAGTGTTATTGTAGTCGGCGCGCGCTCGACATCAGCGGAAATTACAGTTAGAATTAGGCCCCGCTTACACTGGCTAAGCAGTTTGAGGATCAAACAAATGTTTTTTTATGGAAAGTGAAAGAAACTTATTTTGTTAAAAATTTTTTTTTTGTTTGCTTTTCAATAAGAGTTACTGCCTAATAAATATTTTTAAGTATTAATTAATTGGAATTGATTGTCATCTAATAGGAAATTAGGTGAGTAGAGAGTGTTGCTAATTTGGATGTCATTTAAATTGTCTGTTAAACATAGTAAATCACCAGCCTGAATACCTTAATTTATCGAAAAATTCCAAATTGAATTTGAAATTCGGCAACAGCATAAATGGTTTTTCAAATATTTCAATTTAAGACTTAAGGCCACGCAAAAAAAAGGTACACAGTCGGACTTCGCGGAATGTGGTTCCCAAGAGAATGACATTTTTCATACTTCTTTTTACTGGGAAAACTCACTACATAATTTTTTTAGTATGATAGAAGTTAAAAAAAAATGTATGAAATGGTCATTACATTCTTTTTACATGCGCTTAGAAGGCAAAAAATCACGTTTACATGAAACCGTGCCTTCTCTGGGTTGTGCTTTTGGCATGGGTAAACAATTAGAATTCTTGTTCGTTCTTCAACAAAACCACATGCTAAAATACGATCCCAAAGGTGCACTCTTTTTTGGTTTTCACGCCTTAATAACAGCGAATGGAACTTTTCAGTTTTGGGAACTACTTCTTCGGTGAAAAAGATTATGTCCAGAGAAAATAAGAATTAATCGTCAACTTTTGCATAGGCCAGAAATACATAGTGTATTTCGATCACGGTCACGCCCACAAATTCAGATATATAAGATATTATTATAAACTAGGAGTCGGCAGCCAAAAACTTTATCTGCATGCAAGTTTAAGTAGATTATATCCCATAAACGTCGAACCTCTATCTCTTGCCATCTCTGAGATCTGTGCGTTCAAACGGACTGACAGACGGACATGGCTATATCGACTCGGCTGTTAATTCTGATCAATAACACTTTTATGGCTCGGAGGCTCACTTTTCTGGCTGTTACATATGTACATATGAACATACTTAATATACCCTGTCTTTTTTAAAATTCTATAACTCTTAAATTAGCCCTGTAATTGATGCGAAGGCTGATTTTGGGAACCTTTTGTTTCGAAGATAATTGCAAAAAATGCACCATTCGCACGTGAAGTTCGCAGGCAACAATTCAAACGCCGATACTAACGAACTCTAAGGCAATATTTCAATGGGACTAACTAATTTTAGAATTTTGTGGATTGATGTCTCTTTAAATAGTTTCAATGTTACCCAAAAATGACTTAAACCTTTTAAAAATTTGATTTTAAGCACTTTTGCACGGGACATGTCACCAGGGACATATTTTCCATCATGCTTGTAGGAGTCTGTGCTTTGGATGTCATACTATTCGACAAGGCAGTCGATTGGGGATAAATAATGTTCAGTTTATTCGTAGACTTCGAGCGGAGCAAACTGAATATATTCCGGCAAGCTAAACATAATATGAAATTATTTGTGTGTTATTATTGTGCGTGCACGGGTTAAAAAAAAAACTTTTATTAATTTTGGTTTGCAGTTGGTCTTCGGTTATCGCGAGTGATTGGGTAAACTGTGTGTTTGGCGAGAAATAAAGGTTACGTCCCTTGTCAGGAGAGAGACCGAGGTGTGAATAAAGCTTTTCAGTGCGAGGCGTTGGAGAAGTCCATTTATCGTGGAGAGCGGGAGAAATGGTTGCGTCCATTCAATATTCATATTGAGGCAGAGAAGATTACGAATTCAGCGGCAAGTAAAGATAAGTATACAAAATATTTAGAGATATATATAAAATAAAAAATAAAACAAAAACCCGACAAACGGGTCTCGAGCAGAAAATTACTGGTCACCTGACAAATGGTCTCGGACGGTAAATTGGATGCTACCTGACAAAATGGTCTCGGGCATGGTGAAACTAGACCACGGTCTCGAGCAGCATGATTGTGAGATACATGATAAACTGTCTGTGGCACAAATGATAATATCCTTAGAGGTGTAAGGAGAGCCTAGTTCTTATTAAAGGAACAAAAATATATGTGACAAGATTAATAAAGTAATATTCATTTTCAGGAAAGATGGCAGGACTAGCCATAGAACCTTTCCTATGTGAGAACATAGATAAATCGAGGCAGAGAAAAGAATGGGAAAAATATCGATGCTGTTCGTTAAAGGAAATATTATTGCATCTAGGCGGTGGCCAGCGTCAGAAGCTGGCATACTCAATACCCGGAGAGTGGGAATAATACGAAAAAAGTTACGAAGGAAACGTTGTGCAGAAGACATTATGAAGACAAAGAAATAGAGAAGCAAATTACTGCATCTAGGCGACATACAACATTAAGCAGATCTGTTATCATTGCCTGAGGCATTGGAGGACTATCGGTGAGTTGGGGGACGATGTATGCTCCGTTCTTGTCAAGACCTACGGAATAGAATTCGACTTTTGAACAAATATGGAGTCATTTGCTCAGCGAGGCAAGAGTTCCTCTTTAGGGCTGGATCACGGGTCGCTATATTAGGCATAACGTACAATCTCGGCATCCGGTGAATTTTTGCATGAAGCGCTGGTCCGACGTAAGTGTATCGTTCCACTATGAAGAAATGTATGTCACCATGTCGCAAGAGACATACGAGGAGTCAGAGCATGCCCACCAGCAGCAGCTAGTGTGCGCGACCGCTGTGCAAGAGGTCGTGGGTTCGATCCAGCCTCGGAACATCTAATGAAAATTTTTCCTTTGGATAAACTTTACAACCGGTCAAAGTTTGTAGTAATTAGCTGAAAAGCTTCTCAAACTGCCGTTCAATTCGACATTAAACTGTAGGTCCCTTTCTCTTGTGCAACAATTAGAGCGCATAAGCCAAGAGATTGAGAGAGCTCAGCTTTGGGCGGCGTTTAAGTAATTGCTCGTACGGTAAACTTTTTTTGGGGTGGTAAAATCTTTTTCTATAGTTGCAAATGGGATTAAACTACAATGTAAAATAAAACAAAAAATTTTTTAAATTTATTTGTAATTTTTTTTTACAGTTTTTAGAAAGTTTGGACTTTTTATCATATTTTGGACATTGGTTCCTTCAATCAGTTATGCATAATTAAATGTTTACTTTAGAGTTTGATATTTTTTTCACTAAAAGTATACTAAAATTTAATATAAAAATAAATTGTTTTTTTTTAAAGTTTTATTGATTAAATTTTTTAGTTTGAAACTGCATTTTAGGATTAGTTTAGGCATAACAAGATTAAGATGAAAATAAATTTTATTAAAAAAATTAAAAAAAATTATTTTATTTAAAATGAAAAATTTTTCAATTTTTTTTTCTTTTTAAATAAAAAACAGATTGCGAATATCTCATTTAGTTTGGAAGATGTTAATTTAATTCCGTTAAATTGGTCGTTTCGTCCTCTGTGCCTGAAAAATTTAATTTCATGTTAAGTTGGTTGTGGGCGGGATTCATATCGGACATTTCACAAACATAATACAACATAGTTATATAATAAAAAAAATTCTAGCGCGAATCCCCACAAATCTCGGAAGTTCTGGTCCACGGAAGTGTTACGTTCGGTGTTTTCAAGTGGTTAGTGGTATAGTCAACTTTAACTACATTTTTTTTAAACAACTCTTAAGCACAGATTAGAACCAACAAATTTTTTAGTTAATTCATACCTCTAGCTATAAATAATAACACATTTTTCCACTTAATTATACCAAAGGCAACTTTAGATCAAATTTGGCAACGCACTTAAAAAGCGCGGAAGAGCCTAATGATGCATCTGCTGAAACATATGTTGTGTTTGACTGCTCACAGCTGATCATCTAAAGCATGTCAATCGAAATACAACCTATCAATAAACTCAGTGCGATATTAGTAATCGATAGAGACTCAATTTCGACACAAACAAACACTTTGAAAATTGAATTAAACGACGCTAGATCGACCATTTCGCCCACTGTGCGATCGTTCGTATGGGAGCTATAAGCTATAGTCGCGCGATTTTGACAAAACTTTTTTAAGCTATAAATTATGTGAGAGCATATGAAGCAAACAAATACCTAATTTTTAGACGGTACGATTACGAAGTTTTTCTTACTAAGACCATTTTTCAGACCTACTTATCTTTTGTATAGGAGCTATAAACGAGTTCTCTGTATTGAACCAAAGGAGGCTAGAAATATCAAAGGGCCATGAAAGGGAATAGAATTACCGTATGTCAGAAATCTACCATTATGCCATAACAAAAGTGTTTAAACCATTGGGAATTTTCATAACGGATACACTTAAATATAACTTGCATTTTCCGTTGCACACCTCTTGAAGCTTGCATTATATGTCCATTTTATTCCAATCTAATATATTTTGGGCTTAACTCTTGAATCATTCGTCTTACTATGAGTACGAAATGTTCTTGATTCATAAACGATTGTTCTTATTTCAATAATATAATCGCTTGAATTAGATCTAAGAATGGTTTGTACTTCCAAAGTCTTCAAACTTTATCCTGAAAACCGACTCGAGTGCCAGCTTCAGGCGACTCTGTAAAAAGTTGTAGCTTAGGTTAAAATACATAGAACTTAATATCAAACGAAACAAAATTTATTCCAATAACTCTAAATATATGAAATAATTATAATCAAATTTGCGACTTGAATTAAGTTTAGATGCTTTTAAACCTTCACATCTTAGTTTCACAGCTTATTGCAGTAATTTCTCACTGGATATAAGTTCAACATTTCAGATCTGCTCTCTAAAAAACTAGCTTTAAACTTTAAACTTAAGCCATTTGAGGAATTTTCAATCGAGCAGAAAAAGGTTAAGTTTTGGTTATCGTTTTTTATCAACTAGAAAAGTGTAATAAAAATTGAAAAGAATTTTCTTGCATAAAAATTGTATTCTTACAGGAATTCTGATCACATTCTTTAGGCTAGTGTAAGCAAGGCTGAAGTGGACTCATTGCTTACTGGCCAGTCCATATCCATCTCCATATTTGGCACAGCTCACAGCGTAGCCATTAGCCGCAGCAAATGTTATGTAGATCGTGTCGACTTCAACTGACTCTGCCAGCACCCCTCCACCACCCCACCAGCTATACCCCTTCGATCTTAGCTTTAGCCAACAAAAAAAAAAACGGTATCGTTTTGAAAGATCTGCTTATGAACCTGAACCCGGCGAATCCGCCTTGTACTTGAAAACCACTATTGACATGAAGGCGGGTAAATAACCTTTCGGCATGCCCCAAAAAAATAACCAACAAAAAAACACTTTTTGTGGCGTCATATAAATAAGAGCGTGGTAGTCAAATTTGTGAGCCCCTGGCGAGTATGAGCGATGATTGTGGGAGGCTGACTACCAGTTTGTTATTTTTCAATTCCCATGGTAGTTTATTACTTCTCACTTGCGACTTGTCCGGCATGTAGATGCATTTCTTCTTGTGTCTAATCCAGCCTTAGGCTATTTTCTTCTTCCTTCTTCCTCTAATTAAAGCCGTCACTTGTCTGTCTTATTTTTAGGCTTTATGTAATCCCTACCAGCTTATGCGTTTCTTCTAATATTCCGTTTTTCTTATTTTTTCCTCGATTAAATTTCAATTTGACAATTTCGAGACACATTGCGTTAATAACTGGTGAGTGAGCAGGAAGATCAAGGGAATGTTGTGGCTCGTGCGCAGGCCAAAGAAGTTAATTGAGGATCACATTTCTGGTTTATTCAAATTCCTTTTTTATAGCCTTCAAGTTTCACCTCCCTGTGGAAAGGCGCCAAAGTCCACATTGATTGATTCCGATCGATTTTTATGTCTGGGACCATAAAAGTGCCGACAGTTTGCCTGGACTAGTAGAAATGTGTCAGAGCCCTCAAGCGCTTCATGAACGCCTTTAATTTATTTGCTACAAGACAAGGCGGACAAGCCTGGGTCAGAAGTCAGGCTATTGCATTTCCCCTTCTTTTTGGTTATTAATTTCGGTTTTTGGCAATTCAATTGCCAATGTTCTGGTCGCTCGTAAATCTTCTTGAAATGCATTTTCAAATTTAAATTTAAACCAGTTGGCCAGATGCACAAGTGCATTGAACTTGTTCCAAAACAAAAGCCTTTCGGCGATCTTATTTATTTATCAATATGCGGTGCGTACGCCGCGTTTGCTCTTCGCAGATCGAGTTCATTGTCGTCTTTCGGCGGCCGAAAAGAGTGAATTCTGATTTATAAGCACACACACACACACACCACTCCACACTACCCCCTCTAAGCTCGACGGGGCTGCGCTTTTAATCACGTGCGTGCAAGCCGCAGATGATGCTACCCAATCCCAATCCACCAAGCAAGTCTCAATGCTGATGCCGAAGCTGGGATGCCGGTCTGGTGGTGGTGTTGTGTTGGTGTTGCAAATGTTGCTGGGGCAAACACCCAGTGAACATTGCGAGACAGCGAGCCCCCTTTTACAGTGCTGTTCATATGATTAGGTGGGGCAATTATGATTCAGAGAAAATCGACAGTTTAAATTTGGGTAAAACCTTGTATTTGTTTCAACTGATTTTTTCTTCAAATCTTAAGACTTTTCTCAATCTTAATTTAAAAAGAATATGAGTAAGAATTATGTAAAATGGCTTGACACAGCCCCAAAGGGCCAAAGCCGAGATTCTCTCAATCTCTTGGCTCGTACGCTTATAATTTTCGCACAAGAGAAAGGGACCTACAGTTTAACGCCGAATCCAAACGGCAGTTTGAGAAGCTTTTGCATGGCTAATTACTACAAAGCTGGCGCCAACAGCAGAGAGGTGTGACGTTTCATTAGATGTTCCGAGGCGGGATCGAGCCCACGACCTCTTGCACAGCGGTCGCGCACACTAGCCGCTGAGCCACCCGGCCACTTATGCATGTGGCAACTTCATTATCACTGCGGCTGACTTCGGTTTAGACAGCATTCCTTTGATAAGCCGAGCAGTAACCCTATACAGTTATAGCTTTTGCCTAATCGCAATCAGTTTTAATACATTTTTGCAAAAATATTACCAGCAATATTCAATAGCATTAAAAAATTCATAACAAAACGAGAGCGCAAGTTAAAGTCGGTCCTGCCCGACTTCGATATATGTACCCGTTACTCAGGGCAATTAGTGATTTCCCTATGTTAATTAACAGAGAATTAACATTAATGTGACCATTTCAACATTATATGAGCAAAAAGTGCATGTAGCGCCAAAAAGTATGCAACGTTTCTTATAACCTCAATAACTCTGTATGGGCACATACTGCAATATATGAGCTTGATATCTTCAAAATTGTAAAAGTTATTCAACATTTTCTATTGTGGGAGCGGGAGGGGGCGTGGCCAAAATTTGAAATAAACTTGATCTGCGTAGGGACAATAGGAGTCTAGTTTGGTGGCTCTAGCTTTACTAGTCTCCGAGATCTAGGTGTTCATACCGACTGACGGACATGGCTATATCGACTCGGCTGTTGATGCTGATTAAGAATACATATATATACTTTATGGGGTCGGAGATGCTTCATTCTGCCTGTTACATACAATGCACGACTTTAGTATAGCCTCTTTACTCTACGAGTAAGGGGTATAAATATCGCTGAAAAAATCGCCAAAAAATATTCGATATACGAAAAATATTCGATAACGATATATCACCACGTGAATAGAATAACACAAATTTTCAAAGCTCGATGTGCTCTAATATGCATATTGAAAACGAATGCTCGCTTTGTAAGAAGACACTTTCCATTTCTTGGTCGAATGCCAAATTTCAAATCTGCTATCAGTTTTCCCACATCACCCTCAGTCTTCAAGATATTGCGAAAAATATGATTTTAGTTTATATGGCGACATTTTGAGTAATGTGGACAATTTACGCAACAATTTGTCTGCTTACCACTTAAAGTGGTACTCCATACATCAACACTTTGTACAAAAAATGTTTCACGTTCTTAAGTTTAATCTCCTGTTCACATCAATTTTTTCACTTTTATAAATTAGGATAATGCTAGTCAATACAATGGGCGTGTTCAGCAGCATAAATCGATGACAAATAATCGATATATCCAGTTCGATTTTTGTTCGATTGTGATAGATGAGTCTACATCACAAAATTTGTACGATGGACCAGTCAGATTTGTTATCGATAGCACATAACTGCAAAATGATTATACTAATTGAATTTATGGGCTGAGTGGTTTCGTATGTAAATTACATAATCAACTGCAGGACTTTTGAGTCTGTCCTCAGTGTTGCCATTTTAGCTATTTAGTTGCTAGATCTAGCATTTTTGAAAGTGGAAATGCTTATAAATTTTCGGAAATGCTATTAGCTATAAATCTAGCAACTTTAAATTTATGTTTAGCTATTTCTAGCTATTTTTATATTCTTAAGACGGAGTGCAAAATATCGCATATTAAATTGGTTTAAAACCTTTGCTATAGAACTTCCCCCTGAGTAAAAAGTCTTAGAAGTGAATTTCCGAGTGATAGTTTAAGGCATGATCACTAGAAATTGTTTTAGTTCATAGGTGATTTTAGTTGAGTTTCACTACTCATGAGATTTAGTACTTCAATTTATGCCTAAAAAGCGAAAGTCATTAAAGATCGCATTGCCAGCATTAGATTCATGACCGAAAAGCAAGCAAGGAAAGCCATGTTTTTAGTGCCAACTTTTCCAAATCAGCGCTAATATTTTTTAGTACTGATTCGGTACTGAGCCTCCTGACGGGTTCTATTCACAGTAGTGATAGTCGTAAGAAAACATTCAGGGTGTATTCAGTCTTTATATTCTTTCGTAGAAATTGACTACAAGAATTGACAAAATATTTTTATTTATTATAATGAGCAAAAGAAACTCAAATATTGCTGATATGGACGAAGTAACTAAATTCCGGTACATAATTCTCAGTACTGAGATCAGCATTTTTTTGGCCTTTCAGCTTTCGGTGCTCTTGGATTCTGGTTTGGCTCGGACTCCAAAAAAAAGGGAGATTGTGAATTCATTGCGGGACTCTGTCCTTTTTGAAGAATTTGTTAGTATTAGCAACTTGAAAAGCCAATTGGGGTAATTGTTTCCTTCGATACAAAAATTTCCGGCGGTCATTCATGGTTTCTTTTTTAAATTAAAATTGAAGTTTGCTGATTTTGTACCAAAATTATGTTTACTAGACAATTACAGTAACTTTTAAGTTATTGTTGGATTTTAGTCTCAAAAACAATTGTTTTCAGTTTTACCCTTTACAATGTTTAGCTATTTCTAGCAAATTTTTTGCGCAAGCTTATCAGCTTTTTGGATCCCTTATTCTGGCAACACTGTTCCAGAGCGGTTTGCAGACCTCATTTAAAGTATTTTTGTTTTCGTAACTCATTACAAATTAATTTTTTACAAGATTCTATTGGATTTCAGTTCGAAAACAACAGTTTTTTAAGTTTTAGTTTTTTGCTATTTTTTTTAGCAACTTTTTTTTATTTTTAGCTATTTCTAGCAACTTTTTTTTTTGAAAATCTAGCAACTTTTGAACCTCATGTTCTGGCAACACTGCTGTCCTGGCAATCATAGAGGAGAAAAATTTGAAGAAGCGCCTTTTCAAACACCAGCTGTCGCGCACACGCAACCAATGGTGGAGAATGTCTTTAGCAACTTTTCAGTACCTTAGCTTTTTTAAATTAAAATAAATCGTTTATTTATTACTCTTTGAAGGTGGAATCCTTCAAAGTGCCAATTTCCCATGCAGCTCAGAAACAAAAACTGATGTTTACAATTTGCTTGCTGGCAAAACAAGAGTCTTTCGTGACTGTGGGAGATCGCTTTAACATTCCGAAAAGATTCGGACACCAAAATTTTGCATTCTTGCCGGCCAACCAACTCACAGCAAATCACAACTGCTGCAATATATGAGCAGAAGTCTAGAGGCGTACCAAGTGTTGTAGATGCCATAGATGACAGTCGTATACCTTTTAGCCAGTTCATTCTCTAAGAGCCGTTGTTTTATTTAATTCTTCTTAGAAAATGAACGCAGCATCTGGGAAAACCATTATTTGAAGACCTGGGCAGTTTGGCAAATGCGGCCCCAAAAGACTTGTTGCTTTAGTCAGAGGGCGGCACGTCGATATCCACTGGGCATAGGCATAATCTCAAAAGCAGCGCACTCGCACACTCACAGTATAAGCTGTACAAGCGCCGCTGTGTGTTGCAAAACTGTGATTGTCTTTTTTCCGGCCCCTGGTTAAAATAGAGGGATTGGGTAGGACCTGACTGTCAACACTCACTTACACCACCCCCCTTTTCTTCCCACCATTTCCCTCTTAACCCTTTCGGATTTTCTCCGATCGGACAGCATCGTCTTCAATGGCCTTTTTTTGCTGGCTTTGGATGCTTCTGCACTCCAGCCATCCGCTTGTGCTTTCCTGTGCTGCTGGTTTCCAGAAAAAAATTTCAGCTGTCAACGCATACTATGTTTTTCTAAAAATTCCTCCAAGACTGTTCAGCAGAAGTCAATCAATTTTTTTTTTTTCGATGATTTATGATGTTTTATTATTGTTGTATGATGTACGAGTATGCTGCTGAGCGCGCCCAATGATTCTACTAAGTAATTTTTTTATCTAAAAAATAAATATATTTAACTTCAAAAAGTCATTGTCCTTTTTAACTTATAATCAATCTTTAAAATTCGACACTTTCCGACACTTGCTTTCAACTTGCATTAATGTCCCAATGCTTACTGTTTCTACTTCTCTAGCCCGCATAGTAAATTTCATACATATGTTTTAGTCCATTATGCAGCACTTGCATATGTAAGTGAGTGTGCTGCTGTTACTGCTGCTGTTGTTGTTGTTGTTACTGTAACTGTGTGTGTGTGCGCGCATGCGTGAAGCGTCCGTTTTAATCGTTGCCTGGCCATCGAATATTTCTCTTGCCACGACGACGTCGTCGAGTTGGCTCGTAAATCCGCCGTATAAAAAGCACATTGCTTGCTCCATTGGTCAGGCCCAAAACCCATGCCAGCCCATTGTTGTGGCTCAGAGAGTATGGCAAAGGCTTTGGCCTAAGAGTGGGCCTTGGGCCATGGCCATCGTCTGCCTACCAAAGGCTGATTTACTATGATCCGCTTGAGTTTTATGTGCAGAAAGATAAAATTTTTAAGATATTGACACCTTGTTAGGCGTTTGAGGCCGCAATAAGGAAGAGTTAAAACAAAAAAAAAAACAACCAACCACGAAGACACTTAGAGAGGATAAACCTTAGAGATTCTCCCTTTGTTGCGTGGCTAATTGTTGTTAAAATTAAATGCAATTTCCGTCGTCAAATGCATAAACATGACCCAAGATTATCAAAAGCGGCGGCGATGCAAAGGCAGGATGTAAGACTATTGTCTGTCCCCGTCACTCACTCAGTGTGGGTGCCCAGCTAAATTTATGGAATAATACATATCTTTATGGCTTCATTAGCGAAAAGCCGCTCAGTCTGCCCCGCCTGCCGCATATACCCATTCGACACGCTGTCTGCAGCAGCGCCAAAAGGATCGACAGTCGTCAAGCGTAGTCGTAGTCGTCGCCGTCGTCGTCGTTGGTTGTCTATGTATCTGTCACTAGAGTCTATAGTTGATGTCGAAGGCAG
Organism: Lordiphosa collinella; assembly: GCA_018904265.1. Classification (NCBI taxonomy): domain Eukaryota; kingdom Metazoa; phylum Arthropoda; class Insecta; order Diptera; family Drosophilidae; genus Lordiphosa; species Lordiphosa collinella. The sequence continues at coordinate 279,275 of JAEIFV010000360.1, read as the reverse complement.
CATCATACCTCAGGCCTCAAAGCACTTGAGACTTTGTATGCACACTTCTCAGAGGTTCTCTTAATGCACCCCAGTACATTGGGTTAGATATTGTGGTATGGTATGTTCACTTTTCCAATTGCCATGTAACTCAAAAATTTGAAGAGAAATTGAAGCTAATTTGCAATTGAAGTAAAAGCGATCGAAATTTAAGTTTAAAAATATTTATTTGATACAGATCTTCGGATTGAAATATTAGGTACATGTCGAGTCGTTCATGATTAAAATCTGGATATTGATTAATTTGTAAACATCGAAATTTGTTTAAGGCAGCGGTGGGCATGAAATTTGAGTTTCGGAGCAAAAAAAAAGTAGGAAAACCAACCCTTATTAGCGAAGCTCGAGTCGTCAACGAGACACCCACTACATATTTTTCCTTTTTATGCAGACATCTGCTTCTGCGCCAAGTGAGTCTAGATTGCATATCTCACTTCGAAGAGAGGAAATTGCACTTGTTGCAACGACTTCTTGTGCGCCTCGATGCGAGGCAATTTTTCATGCGTCTGAGTGACGGGAGTTGCTGAAGAATAACTCTCGGAGCAATGGGAACAAGGGCCTGCCCATCGACTTTAATTAAAAATTCGAATTAAACATTAGGTGTCCAAAAAATATTATTATTGTTAAATTTCAGATAATAGATTAATTGCCTCTAATCGCAAATCATAGATGCGGTAAGACACTGCGGTAAGCTTTTCTTTTGTTTTTGCTCGAGGGACCTTAAATATGCGGCCCGCTGCATAAAATAATAAATTCGATATGCAAAAATCTATTTTTCATCCGATTGACTTGAATTTCGGTTTGTAAGGACAGTAAATGAAATAAATTGATAAGTGATTTTCTAATGCTGGAAAATTCGACCGTAGGGTCGGAAAATTCCAGGAAAAGCGTCGGAAAAATTTGTATTGGGAAAATTTTTTTTTCATCCCATTGACTTGAAACTGGGTTTGTAAGCGAATTGGACACGTTTTTTCCCGATTTCGGAAAATCTGCTCGCAAGGAAAATACCCGGGAAATTCAATATGCCAAAATCTATTATTCATCGGATTGATTTGAAATTCTGTTTGTAAGGATAGCAAGTGAAATGAATTGAAATGTGTTTTTTCGATGTTGGGAAATTGGAAAATTCCCCGGAAAAGCGTCGGAAAAGTCTGTATGGTGAGAATTTTATTTATCGTCCGATTGACTTGAATTTCGGTTTGTAAGCAAAGTATGATAAATAATTGGACACGCATTTTCCCGATTTCGAAAAATCTGCGCGCAAGGAAAATTCCCGAGAAATTCGATATGCCAAATCTTTTTTTCCATCCGATTGACTTGAAATTCGGTTTGTAAGGATAGTAAGTGAAATAATTTGTAATGTTATTTTCTGAAGTTGGAAAATTTGACCTTAGGGTCGGAAAACTCAGCAGACTAAAACCTATTTTCATACGATTGGCTTTAAACTTAATTTGTAAGGATAGTATAAGAAATAACGAAATAACAGTAACTCGGGCTACCGTTTTTCATTGTACTGGCTATGAGCGGGACCTGGATCTCGACCTGGAGATGGCACTGGACCTGGACGTGGAAGTGGACGTGGACCTGAAAGTGGCCATTGAGGTGGCCATTGAGGTGGCCATGGAGGTGGCCATGGAGGTGGCTATGGAGGTGGCCATGGAGGTGGCCGTGGAGGTGGCCATGGAGGTGGCCATGGAGGTGGTCATGGTGGTGGCTATAGAGGTGGCCATGGAGGAGTCCATGGAGGTGGCCATGGAGGTAGCCATGGAGGTGGCCATGAAGGTGTCCATGGTGGTGGCTTTGGAGGTGGCCATGGAGGTGGCCATGGAGGTGGCCATGGAGGTGTCCATTGAGGTGGACCTGTAGGTGGACATGGAGGTGGAAAATGGTCCAAAAACCGCAATATTTGAAAAATTCTTAATCTCGGTGAAACTTTGGGGATTGGCTAGACGCTTGCCCGGGAAGGTTTCTAAGTAGAAGAAATGGGCGGAAAATTGTGCTCAAACCCGAAAATCTTCCGATCACAATTTGAGGAAGGTTGGGAGTTGGGAAAAATGTCCCAATGTGTTCAAGGCTCTATTTGACCGATCTTCATAAATTGGGTTGTAAGCTTGAATATTTAAAAGTCCACCACCAATATCGGAAATGTCAGGAGAGACTTTATTTTTAACCGCGGAAGAGGCATTAGAGTTAGTCTCAGCTTTCAGCCGATGTATGTAAGATACGGTCAAATATTTTCCGATTTGTGAAATCCACCCCCAAGTCGGAAAATAAAAACTGATACTCTTATCGGTTAAAATAGCTTAACTGACGGCGGGTCAGCGAAGCAAGCCGGGATATTTGCTAGTAGTGTATATGTGCATATAAACACTTAAGTTACCCTGAATTTGTTGTATATTACTACTACTAAATAAAACTTAATATCCTTATTTAAATGTCTTAGGCGAGTGAAACAAGACCAAGTAACCCTCAACTCTTTTGGCCATTGTCCCCTTATTAAAGCCAGATTCGCAAAATTTCCAGCATTTGCGAATGTCTTCTTTCCAAGAAAAGACCCAATAAATTTGATAAAAATTAAATAAAATTTCTTCATATGGCAACTCCTTTACACAGAGTTGCTTTTGAGGTGCACATATAAACAGAGATAAGTTTTTTACCGCTGCACTGTGGGCCAGAAATCTAATTTTTTGGCCAAAACTCTGTCATTTCTAAAATGTTCTTAAAAGATTGAACTTAACGTACATAATTTTTAAAAAATTTTAAAAATTTTATAACATATTGATAATCCAAATCAAAGGAAAAGGAAAATTTTTCGACATTTTGGTTTTTAATTTAAAAAAAAAAACATGTAATTAGATTTAAGCCAAATTTTGCGGAGAGGTACATATAAGTAAAAGCTGTTTTTTGGAAAAAAAATTGTCATGATCTGATTAGTCGTTTATGAGTTATTGACCGAAAATGGTACTAACTTTTACTGCCCACCACGTTAAGGATTTTCAGTCAAACTGATTACTTTCACCGTTACTTTCATTTATTTGACCTGTTCCTTATATTGGATTCTTAAAACAAAAAATTAATAATACAAAATTAATTAATTTATAAATAATTTTTGTATGTGTTTTAACAATTATTTCCGTGCTTCTAAGAGTATGCTAAACATTTTAATCCATGGGAATGAAAATAGCTTAGCTCTCACAGTTTGGCTTCATGGTCCAAATTCCGATGTTTTAAAAAAGAAAAGCATACTTTCGGCTGACTTGAAAATTGAAACTGGCTCGATGCCAAATGGGGATACATTTTTAAAAGCAGTTTAATTAAATCCAAAGCAAAACCGCGCAAAAGCTCATACCTCCTGTTATAGTATAACATTCAAAGAAAATAATTAGTCATGTTGCCAGTGACTACCCAGTGGCACTCGTGGGCACTCAAAAGTCCGAGTTTCCAAATGTAAAAAAACCCAAAAAATTGAAGATTTGTTCCATTTTTTATGAAATCGAATAGAATTGGAAACATTTTTATAATTTTTTTTTAAGTCTTTTCCGTAGTCGAAAATATACAATCAAACTCTAGAAGCTGTTTCTTTCCTAGTTTCGAATATTAATTTTCTGTTTTTTGGAACAATTTTAAGAAAAATCAACTTTGAATTGCTACCATTCAAAAACCAATTTGAAAAAATCTTCCAAATTTTGGCATAAAATAGCTATAAGTATTCTAAATCATTTCCGACAATCGTTTTATCCAGTTTCCCAAACAAAAATGTGGGACTTTTGGCCAAAATTTCGACCGGCTGGCCCAGTGTGCATTGCAACGGCAGAGTTGTGAACCGGCGCATTGTCATGATGGAACAGCAAACGCGGCACCCATCTTGCGCATAACTTTTTCATGTCCAATTTTTCGGTCAATATGCGATGTACAGCACTTTTTGAAATGCCTACACATTCAGCTAACTCACGAACTTTCAATCGCCGGTCACTCAATACACATTTTTTAATTTTGGCCACCATTTCTGAAGTGGTCACCTCATTTGGACGCCCATTACGATGTTCATCTTCGCAGCTCAAACGACCTCGCTTAAACTCAGCCACATTGTTGTAAACGAGGGAGCAGAATTACGTAAGGTAGAATCCAGCTCCTTTTTAATATTGGTTGGACTAAGACCTTTTATATGAAAGTATTGTTTCACATAACGATGACCAATTTTGTCCATGTTTGCAAATCAATAACAAGCGTTCTCTATTAAAATCGACCAAAAAATAACTGTGCAAGGTAAAGGCACCAAACTTCAAACTTAAGCTTTTAATAGTCGGTACTTCCCCTTTTTAATATTTTTTGTGAACTTTTTCCAACACTACTGTGCTAGGTCGGCCATTTCTGGGACGGCCCTCGTAGTGTGAACACAAGCGCAAATAATTTGCGGAGGGGAAATATTTGCGCAAATTTTTTAAGAGCAAATAATTGCGCATGTGAGAACACCAAATTTGTTTTGCGCAAACATTTAAATTCAAGACTAACTTTGTGTGCTCAATGTGTGTACATTGCAATGTACACAAATTTTGTTTGCGTGTGGGACTTTAGCCTTAAGGCAAAGATGGACTTACGACGTAACGAGAAGTTTCATACAAAAATTGAGTGAAGAAGAACCAGGCGTAATGATTTCCTTGCACTTTTTGAACATTTTGTATGGCGCACTCAACAAGTATTCTTGCGCTTAACAGCGCAAGAGACTGGTGAGAGACTGGGATGACATTTGTTCAAAAATAACGTTTGGAACATAAGTGAAAGACTAACACTAAACATAAGTTTATACAAATTTCTACCAATATGTGAGAGTTAATGATTGCCGAACTGGTTTTAAGGCTTCGTGGAAGAGCTATTGCTATCATGGCAGAAGCCCAAGCGTAAGGCACTTGTCATCAAAACCAAACATAGCTAATTAATTAGTGTGACCCTTACTTTTTCTTTCTTCTTATTTGGCTATTTGGGTTTTGGAATATTTCTATCACAACCGTTTGACGGTCTCGGCCGCTGCTATTAATGCCCGCCACTCGCCTCTGTCTTGTGCGAGCTGGCACCAGTTGTTCAGTTTAAGCGCCTTTATGTCTTCCAGCACCTGTTTTTCCCAACTAAGTTGGTGACTTGAGTAGTGTGACCCACCACCGGATAATTTAAAAATGCCATGAACCTGAATCATCGCGATGCACCTGAATCACACTAGGCATACGTTCCACGTAGACGCAATATGTGGTGGCGCAAACTAAGTTACTTACGTCGTAAGTCCGTCTGGGCCTTTAGTAGACAATTTTCGATAATTTGATTTGGTAGTTTTGGTATCTACTCGTAAGTCTTTTATTAATTATTTTGGCGCTTTTTAATTAATAGTCATAAAAATCAATCTTTTAAGAAAATTTTTTGAAATTTGCAGCTTCCTTTCTTCCAACTTCCCTCTTATCACCACACTACTTTTTCTTTGCTTACCTTGTTGTTTAATCCGCTTTATTCTAAACGCCTTCTTTCATGGTCTTTTTCTCAAGTTTTCTTGTGAAAAATCATTTGACAAAGAGCATTCCCCAATTCGTTCAGCTCTTTCATTTTAGAAAACATTCCTAAATCTTTTTTGAACACATTTTTTTTCGGTTTTTGTTCTTCGCTCACAGATTGATTGAGCCTTTTATTAAAGCGCACGTACAGCGTATTAAATAAATTGTTAGTTACGTTGCGGCTCGAGTCCGGAACGAGCCCGGCCCAAAGCCACAGACTACTCCACACACAGACTCTTCAGATGGCAGCCCTTCATCTGCCTCATCGATGTAGCTGTAGTTGTTGTTGTTGTTGTTGTTATTGTACTGCTTTGGTGTCGTATGGCAAACGGCACACACAACGCCCCCAAGGTGTTGTGTAAGAAAATCTCAAGAACATGAAAAAAGTCTACATCGCTTTTTTTTCTTTTGTACAACGTCGTTTTCTGACCCGCGAGTCTATGTCGAAGTGGATGTCTATGCATTTTTGCTTTATGGTCCAGCCACGTATCAATTATGTGCCAAAGTGCTAATGGCTGTTGACGGCTCGGGAGTGGGAGATGGCAGCCGCATAGAAGTGGGTGTATCCCGTGGAAATTCCTTAAACCTAATGCTATTCTCTCTCTCTCTCTCTCTCTCGGGGAGAAATTTAAATTTAATTAGTTTTCCTTGCGTAAAAGTGAAAACTGATTTTAATTGATCGCGTGCCAAACAAATCAATTATGACACAAATCCATTGCATGTCAAAACACAACAAAATACCCAAAACTCAGCGAAGCGCAAATATTGTGTGGACGACGTTATAACCCATCTGCATCCAATTAGGCAAAGGCTTTCTTTTCCAGCGCCCTCAGTCCCCAATTCCAATGGCCTTTTTTGGGGCCAATCCCGGGCTAGGTAACTTATACGCTTGTCGTTCACAGCGCATGATTAATGACCAACAGGGGCCGATGCTGCAGCCCAAATGGGCAACAAAAAAAAAAAAAATAACAAAAAAAAGGATGCAAGCCAACCTCCAACCAACTTGGCAATTGGCACAGTCTAGCCCAGCAGCGGCAGCAGCGTCAGCAGCAACAACATCCGAAGTTTAAGTTGGTGCTGGAAGCTGGAGGAAAATGATATTTGAGTCGATTCTGCAATGAGCTACTTCAGTGGCCAAGTCAGATGGAAAAGATTGCCGCAAATAGGTTTCTTTCCGAAGATGGTTCTTGGATAGGGGAATTGGGAAAGTACTGAATTTTCATGTTTGTGTTCTAAGTCTTTTGATTTTCCTACAAATTTTTGTTAATTGCTTCAACTAGAACGAAAATTTGAAACTATACGATAAGTTTACACGAATTACTTTCATTCTAGGTAGTATTTTCTAAACTTTAAAAAAAAAAGGTTAATGTATGAAATATTTTTTTCAAACCAAGTTCGTGTTCTAAGTCTTTTGATTTCTGTGCTCCAGTCTAGCCGGCAAGCCTCATTAGTATGGCTGTAGCGTACAAACAAGTAAATCGCTGCAATATATGTAAGTTTCACACCTGAATGTAATCGAATTTTTATCATTTTACCTCCGCATTGCATTGTTGTTGCCAGGCAGCAGCCTAGTCCATTCGAGACTTACAGAGACGGAGGGACAGAGCCAGCTAGCCTGCAAATTGAAATTTATTGCCACTGAGCCACTGGAAATGCCTGCCTGCAAGCCGAATGGGAGGAGATTTTGTTTATTTTTTTTTTTTTGGGCCAGGCCAAGACAGGGCAGGACAGGGCAATGCAAAAAAAAAATGTGTTTTTTTTTTTGGTCAGGCCAACTGGTCGCGTATGTGGGTCGCATTTATTAGAAACTGACTTTGGCCAGAAGCCTGTTGGTTAGATAAGAAGTGTGACATTAGCCCATTAGAGACGGGCAGACGAGACGGCCAAACGTCGGATCGCGAATCGAGGATCGCGAATCGCAAATCGAGCATCGACTCTGATTGTCAGTCAGTCGGTGGCTTCGTCACAGAGGCATCAGCGAAGCCAACGCCCGCACGACTCCAAAACTCCTTGGAGTTGGTCTTTGACTAGAAGTTGGACTTGCCACCGCCATCGAAGATTTATGGCTTAGATAAGCGCGAAAAGTTACAGATGCTTATGCAGCGCGCAGCCACTGCAAGGCGCGTCTCGAAGTTCAGGTTCAGATTCTGGTCAAATGAACGAGGGTGCTTTGAAGAGGCTTGGACTGGGAATGAGCTCAGAACATTTCTATTCTTATATCGACCCTCGCTGGCAAATGCCTGCAGCACGTTGTTGTCGTCATAGTCATCGTCGTCTCGTTAGCGTGGCGCGATTGCTCCTGCGATTGGCAATTGGCAACTCCAGCAGCAGCAGCAGCCAGTCAAGAGTCTTTTTGGTCTAGGCTTAAGGGCCGCCTTGATAAGCATCATCATCATGGTCTCTCCCTCTCTATCCCTTCATGTACCCATCCCCTAACCTCAAGCTAAATTAGTGGATGCCGCTTTTAATTCCTATCAGTCTTATCGCAACGGCCGCATCTTAAATGAGGTCAATTATCAATGGAGACTGGCCTCGCAAGCCAAAAGTGCAAGTTGTCCAGTCTATGGTGTAGAATGGGGCTGTGCCTATCTGCTGCTCGTAAACCAGAGTTTCACTTTCAATTGCACCGCGCAGCGAGAGTAATAGAAACTGCACATTAAACGCACCACGTGCCACGCTTGATGGGAGCAGCCCCCCAAAACAACAACAAAAGCAACAACATCTTCCATCAGCAGGCACAACGTTGCACTTTGCAATCAATCACAGGCAAAAACAACAAAAAACAACCAACTCTTGCTTGTAATTAGCGCAGGGAAAAAGCAACAACAACAACAACTAAACTATCGCACAATGAACATTGTGCATAAAAACAAAGAAAGCATGACGAAGCACTCAGCGTACACTTAGAGAAGAAATCAAGAAGGATAAGCTCAAGGGTAACCAAGAAGAGGGCTAGAAGGGTAGAATAAGTTACTCAAAATTGAACACAAAGTTCTTATGAGCTTAGTATTTTACTCTCAGAAAAAATTATAAAAAATTATCGAAGAATTTAAAAAATTGCTGCTTTTGGTTTTGCTCGAGTAGACAGTTTTCGAAAAACTGTAAAAGGTTTCATTTCGTCTGCTTTAGATCCTGACAGAATCCAAAAGTCGCTTTTGAAGGTAAAGCAAAAAACGATTTCTAGAAAAGCGAAGCATCAGCATCAGTCGTAGCTTCGTGATTTTTCTTAATTGCCTTGACACTGCTTTCGATCAGGAGCGCAAGTCAAAGCGGCTGCTATCGATCAAAAGCAGTCATCATGTTTTGTGCGAGCTCTGATAGTGGATGTCTACTAGGGCCCTGCACGAGTCCACTTGTAGAGCCCTTTCAGCCCCCTTTCAAAAAAACAGTTCAAGTAAATCAATTCAGAAAATTTTTCCGATTCAAGCAAACAGCTCAACTCGTAAATTATATCGTTTTAAATTAAAAAGAAACTGCTGTGCCCAAAAGTGAAAAAAATAAGGCTTTCTTCGGAATTTAAGCTTATACACGTTATTTCGATGAAGTTGATCCAAGCGGAGAAGACTATACACCAAATATATTGTGCTATAATCGTTACGTCCACTTTTTGGATTGGTATCATTGACTAGGCAGAAAATTTAGTTTTTTGAAAACCCTGCTCGGGCGCCATATGTAAGGTAGTGTCTAAGGCTAAGGTATAACTCAGTCTGGCCAAGGCCACTTACTGCAAAATTTATAAGTGCTGGGACTAACAAGGACAAAAAGGGACCGTGCTCAATTCGGGTGGGGGTCTGAGTCACGTCGAGAATCTGCGTGTAGGAAAAGAAAACTATGTGGGTAGGATGGCAGGGCATCTGTGGTTGGGGCCAATGGTTGACCAATCGCACCAGTGGTTTGTCACCTACAGCCGGAATAATGGGCCAACGAGGCAAGAAAATACCTTGCAGCGAACACGGTGTGGAAGACGCAAATGGGAACGTCGAATTTAAACGCTACGCATGCATTAATTTTTCTGCTAAGCTAAATAAGCTAGCGTTAAAATGCACAAAATATGTATCCGCTTATACTGGCATACTTCCAGTTTCACTGCCTGATGGTGCCTAAACGCCCTAGCCTCCGCGTCCGGATGATATGTCCACATGGACTGCCAATACTGCTTTTACCGATAACGATTTTCAAGATGTCGACTACGAGTCTGATATTGAAGATGATAGACAGAAACCGCTAACACAAAAGGAAATGGACAACCTTGTGGCTGTATATAAAACATCACTTTCAGAGTACCGAAATGGCTTGAAGGGGAGATCGTATGAAGCTGGCATGTATTAGAGAGCTGTTTATATTGTTGTTTGGGATAATTCCGCTGACGAAAGATTTGCCAAATTACCAGAAGTTTAGCCGTTTCTGGTGGGTATCAAAAAAGTACCTTTACGATGTGATTTAGCCAAGTCCTTTGGGGATTTTTAATTTCGGTATGTACTTCAAAAATATCGGTGTCTGAAGGCGTAACCAGAAAATGATTCTTAAAAAGGTGGACAGTGTTATTGACCTCACTTTCGCGAGCAGCACCCTCACGTCACGAAGTAGGTGGGAAGTAAGGGACCTGTAAAAAGGGAGCGTCATGGCCACAATATTTAGCCTGCATCGTTACGCTGCACCCAGGGATGATCCCAATTTTAATGGAAGGTCTTGAAATGCAGATCACAGCAACTGAGATAGCGGATCAGATGACAATACACCTGATAAGCGTGTTATCAATGCTCCCTAAAGGTACTGAGTTGCATAGGGGAAGTCCAAACTATTGTAATGAAAAATGTCTTGACACAGCCCCAAAGAGCCAAAGCCGAGCGTCTCTCAATCTCTTGGCTTGTGCGCTTCTAATTTTCGCACAAGAGAAAGGACCTACAGTTTAACGCCGAATCCGAACGGCAGCTTGAGAAGCTTTTCATGGCTAATTACTACAAAGCAGGCGCCAACAGCAGAGAGGGGTGACCGGGTGTAAAGTTTATTCAAAGAAAAAAACTTTTCATTAGATTTTCCGAGGCGGGATCGAACTCACGACCTCTTGCACAGCGGTCGCGCACACTAGCCGCTGAGCCACCCAGCCACAAACTATTGGTGGACCCTTGATAAAGCCGAGGCACGATCAGAGTGCTTGCGGGCGAGAAGGAGGGGCCAGCGTACGCGATGTCTGGAGAGCAGACATGAGCTCCTGGAAGTCTTCAGGGTGAAAAGGCAAATTCTGCAAAGGCTCATCAAGGAAAGTACGCGGACATGCTACAGCAACATCTGCAGCGACCTGGACACGAATCCATAGGTTCTTGCCTATAAGCTGGCAATGAAAAAGCTGAAGGGCTATAGTCAGTCACCCCCACGTGCCCTGCCCATCAGGAGTACATACCACCCAACGCGCACCAAGTATCCTTGTAACAGACTGGAACAGCGAATAACTGAGGAGAAGATCTTTTCAGATACACGCCATGTCAAGAATGATAAAGCACCAGGACCGGACAGAGATCCGAATAACGTTCTGACATTGGCAAGAAAAGTTAATCCTGAGGCATTCGTGGATCTGTACAGGGGGAACATTTCCAGAGGTGTGTTGGTGTTGCAATCAGCTTATTGGCCTCTGTGCATGCTGGACACAGTCGGAAAAATCCTTGAGTGGATCATTAAGGCGCGCCTAGAGGAATTAGGTGACATAATACTTGACGCAACTTCTCACAGGACACTGATTTTTTAAATCCAATCTACATAGGTTCAAACACGAAAACGACCAGACTGTACAGGGCTGACTGTCACCCGAAACGCAGAGCACGTATTTTTGTCTGTCCGACTTTCAATGAAGAGCGACATAATCTGAGCATGCGAGTGAGGAGGACACCAGCCGCTAACAACCTGGTGAATATCATGCACGGTAGTCTTCTAAAGCCTGCGTCGCGCAGAAAGATTACGCAACTATTCGCATAGGAGAGAATCCTAGATGAGCCCGATGGGCAATTCCCCCCGGTGAAGTAATACCTCACGGCAGTGCCACCGGGTTAAAGTCCCACACTTCAGTCGCATTTCAGCGATTGAGACGGCTTTTGATGCTTCTAACGCCCACAAAACAAAAAACCAAATCAAAAACAGTGGCGATCAAGTTCTGTCTCGCCGGTGCTACTGCGGACATGAAAAATCCGAACCCTTGCTGCTGCCGCCGACTTGTGCTATTGACCGAAAGCAGCAGCTCCCACCTGCGCTCCTGGTCGAAGGCAGCGGCAAGGTAATTTAGAATAATCACGAAGCGACGACTGCTGCTGGAGTTGTGAAAAGTAAAAAGCTTGCGTCTTATGTTACTTCAACTGTAGCAATTTATACACTGATTGTGGATGAACTTAAAATATTATTTGTTGTGGGAAAGATACTTTTCCAGTGCAAGCCAGTTTTAACAAGCTTAGAAGTAGTTCACAGACATATCTAAGGCATTAATAAGATGTTAGATATATTTCCGTTCAGAAGGTTTTAAGTGTGAAAGTCAAAATTAATAATATACTCTCTTCAAACGGTATGAATACCATTTCAAATTTCTCTCAGTGTAAGCTAGGTAACTTTTATTTGATCAATTTCGCGCACCTTCTCTTGGCTGCAGAATAGACTGCAATTTGTGGAAGCAATGGAGCAGCAACTCGGCCAGTTTCATTAAAAATATTTTTGGTTGAATAACAATAGTAATAATGTTAAGTGCAGCCACATTCAAAACCAAAGCAGAAAAGTGAAATTTCACCTGACGGCGCAAGAGAGAAAGATGCCCATGAAACAACCGCAGCGGCAGAAGCAGCAGCCGCAGCGGCAGTAGCAGCAAGCATCTGGGAAATTTTTGCCTTGGCAGAAAATTGCAATTGCAAAGCATGGCAGGGTCTCGAAGCCAAAGCCAAAGTCAAGGCAAAAGCTTTTCTCGTTCATAACTACTTCCTGCCGGGTTCGTCTCGGAAATGCCATAAATTACAAGAGATCTCAGGAACACAATAACAGTTTGCTCAACAGAAATAAAAGGAAAATCTCTCAACTTTCACATAACTTTTAGTCCGAAACCATAACTTTTCCAAAGAACAAATCTACAACTGAACAATATTTCTTACCTTTTTACCTAAGAAGCGTTACATGCATATAAAAACCAAACCAATTAAGTTTTATGATCCTCTTCCTTTACGTGTCGAGGGCTTTTAGCCTTGCACGTTTCTTTTCTTATTTTTCCACCGAACAGCTCATTTGCGCGAATTATTTATGCGGTCTGCTGAGATGGTGATGGAGATGGAGACCCATTCTCAAGTCTCAAGTCTCATCTTCCCCCCCATTTGCCATTTTGTAGTGCTCACTTTCAGGCTCGTGCATGGTCATGCCATTGACAACTTGCACAAATGTTGACCTTTAATTACGACAACGAACAGCAGCAGCTACAGCCACGGCAGAACAAGTTGCTGCCCGGCCACTGTTTGCATAACTACGCACATAACAACGAAGCTGAAGCGAAAAAAAATATTTTATAAAAAGCAGGCAGCATCCACAAAATACAAAGAGACAACGACGACAACTGCAATTTGTCCAGCTGCAAGCAGTGGACCGCGAGCAGAGGTCGGTGCGGGGGAATAGAGCAAAAATCGAGGCACACGCATGGAAATAGGGATGAGCAGAAGTCACTGTGAAACCTAAGTTAGTTGTAAATTGTAACTATTCAAGGCTCAACATGTCAGAGAGTTCCCATCCCTTAAGTTTAGAAGGATCCTAAATAATATTCCCACTTATCTCGATATAAAATAAGTTCTTGAAGAATAATAGATATTATAAGTCATTTCAAAAATTGTACTTAGGCCCGATTTCTCAATGTACGGTTAGTCAACTTGACAGGCAGTTTAACCGAATTTGCGTGTCTTATGCTGTGTGTGGCGCAACCGGAGGAACAGACTTAAACGCTGCTCGAGCACTGGTTAAAGTTAACCGCGACCTCAGAGCCGTTGGAATTATCGATATATTTTATCGTTATACAAACAGCTGGCTCCAACATTTGATTTGTTTATTTCATTATTTGCTGCCACAAAATGTTTATGAATAAATTAATTTTTCAACTCCACGCAATGGAAACGGAATTTAAAGAGGCAGAGCAACGAATAAACAGAGTACAGAGAGTACTGAACTGGACGATGCCACATTTGTTCAATGATTCAGGTTGACAAAATCTACATGTAAAATAAGTTATGCTAGGATCAGAGTTAAAGTTAAAGCCTTGACTTTAGTTGCGAGTCAATTTGTTGTGACTAGGATTGTTAGCAGGACTTGGCGGCGCTGCAGCTGACTTCTGCCTAGTAAGCGTTCCTTTGATAAGCAGTGCACGTAAACAAGTATCCCCAGCTGTTGCTTTTGATTCATCGCAATCAATTTTAATAAATTTTTCGCAAAAATATTACCAGCAGCATCTAATACCTAATTTGTTGACCGTGTCTGGGCATCCTAGTGCAGCGATAGGAATTTATTGATATCAGATGAAACTGTTGTTGAATAAACCATATGACTTGACCGCTTGTCAACTGGTGGAACAAATTTGACCGGCGGTTGGCCAACCGGAACCTTTGAGAAATTCGTAATTAGCAGTTTGTTATGCTTTTCCATGATTTCACTAAGTTTGGTCGAAATCGGACATCTATTTAGAATAGCTCCCATAAAAAAGAAAGGAACGAAAAGTAGTCTTATTTAGAAAAACAAACTCCAAGGGTATACAGAACTTCGGCCGAGCCGAAGTTATCTTTCCCCTATTTGTTTTCACTAAGACTACTTTTCAGACCAATCTTTTTGATCAAACTTAGAAGCATTATGAAAAAGCATAGAATATCAACAAAAATACGCGTTTGGACATCTCAATGCAAGGTTCAGAACTATTGGGAAAGGAATTGCGCATGCGTCGGTCTGCCGGAAGGCCTAATTGCTTTGATCCGATATTTCTGACTGTCGGTTGAGTTTTAGGTTTTTTTTGCAGGTGGTTAACCAGGAGTCGAGATGCTTGAATTGCCAAGACAAAACCTTATAAATAGTTTTGTAAAAATTATGTTATAATTTTGTAATCTGGCATTCTTCTACATGGGCCACAAAATTTTTTGATCGGGAACCCCCAAGCACTTGGGACAGTTTCTTGAAGTACACACACTGAGCCACTAGAGCTGCCTGACGGTCCAATGTGGGCCTTTCCCGGTCTGAAAAATGGCAGTGGCAGATCCATGTAGATCTGTTTTCGGCCCACAAGTCAATCAAATCATTCTTCACGTCCTGAATCCATTTGCATATTTTCGTTCCACTTTAAAAACTTTTAGTATTTTCTTTCCTTTTGCTCGCTCCAAAATAAATCAGGTGCTTGCAGTCAAATTTTCTGAAGAAGTACTTGAAACCGATAACAATCTAGTAAGCATTTGACAATACTAATAAAAGCTAAGTATTTCCGATAGGAAACATTCTCGCAGCTTCGACTTTTACAGTTTTTTGGAAGCTGCGGCCAGTGTGAAAAGGCTATTATTGTACTTTTCAGAATATATAGATATTGGACCTTACTTGATACTCGTATATGTATATAAAGTCCCGAGGGTCTAACATAAAAATTGTGGCTCCGACAGTTTTTCGGGTTTAAAGTGGGAGAGGGAGGAATTTTCCATATCTGAAACAAACTTGATTTGCGTATGGTAAACACATACCTACATGCAAAAAATTGTGGCTCTAGCTTTCATAGTTTCCGAGATCGACGCGTTCATATGGACAGGCGGTCAGACGGACAGACAGACGGACATTGCTTAATCGACACGCCGGTTGATGCTTATAAAAAATATGTATACTTTATGGGGTCGGAGATGCTTTCTTCTATCTGTTACATACTTTTGCACAACTTCATGATCCCCTTTCCCCCATTTTTAATGGGAACAGGGTATCAATAGGGAAAAGTTAGTTTCGGCTCGAAATTTTGAATGCCCTTACAGCCTCCATTAAAAACAAAAAAGATTTTCTATCTTAAGCTAAGTTCACACGGGTAAACTAATTTGTCAAAAATGACGCAAAGTTTGTCAAAATTAGTATGACGTGAACGCCAAATTAATTTGCAGCCAAATGCTTGTGTCAAACGGTTTGCCGAGATTGCCAAGTCAAGTTTTCGACAAATTTGCGTGCTGTCTGAACACAATGTGTTGCATAGCGACAGCCATTAAGAATGGCTTTCTGTATGTGAGTCCAATTTTGCGGTCTTTGCGATTTGCAGTTCCCAACTGTTTAAAGTTCTGATTGCATGGAATTGGCTCAACGACCAGGAGTCATTTAGCGAAACGCCTTCTGATGATTGGATTGGATATCCATTAAACAGCTGCAAAGGTTTGTCCACGCTCTTTTTGGTTTATCAATGCATAAGTCGTTTAAAGTTGTGAAAAAAGCAACTTCTTGACCTCGAGCCAGCGAACTCGTTACTAATTATATTAAAACTAAATATTAACAAGAAGGAAAGTCAGTCAAGCCCGACTATTACATGCTCTGTACCTGTGAAGTGCTGCCCATCAACGTTGCGACCAGTGCTGCCCATAATTGTTTGTTTTCTTTTAACTCGACAACCGATATTTACTATTCCTTTGGCGGATCCAAAACTAAATATGTCCAAAAGGAACGAACCTTCTATCAATAAAACTGTAGGAGATATGACGTTTTTTCCCAATTTGAGGGGGCGGGAGGGGGCGTGGCAAAAATTGAAAATAAACACGGACGGACATGGCTAGATCGACTAGGCTGATCAAGAATATATATTTTATAGGGTCGGAGATGCTTCCTTCTGCCTGTTACATACTTTTGCACAAACTTAATATACACTCAAAAAAAAGATTATTCTAGTTTTTAGAAATTCGCCTTAATCGGCGGTGTCCCAGAAGTCTCTTCCAACCAAATTCCAACCCAAAACCAATTCTCGGTGTGCTAGAAATCTCTTTCGGTTGGTTTCAAACCTCTCGTACTTTGTTAGGAGATTTTGGCAGACCAACCAATACACAAACCAGCCACTACACTAACCAACTATTAGCGATTTCAAGAACCCACGCAATATATCACTGTTTTTTGTAGTAGGACCATAATCTTATACACACACCTTTCGAACTCGACTTTCGAACTATTCTTTTCGAAGAAGACGAAATCTCTCAAAGTTCTGGGACACCGACGGATTTCTCTAGCGATTTGCAAGCGCCTTTATTGCAAAACGCCTTTATTCTAGGAAAAAACATATCTTAAATTTAGAAAAATACATTAAAAAATTCGCCCCAAAATATAAAAAAATGCAAGTAGAAAATCGACCTAAATTTTAGAAAAATATAATAAAACACCGCTTGTAGTTCTCAAGTACGAATTCCCCGCCTTTGGAATATAAAAGGGGCAGCTGATATTCGGCCTGCTAAGTAATTTGGTAGTCGAGTGCGATAAGATGCCTTTCGTGTTGAAGTTTTCCCCGAAGTCCCGAGTTCGCATCCCAGACAAGGTAAAGTTAGAAAATAAAATAATGATTACTAATTAAAATGTGTTTTCAGAAAGAAGTCTTTCGTGAACCAATAGAGAGAAAATGGGTTATACGCGTCTTGGTGTTGTCTTCCTCTTCTGTCTCTACTAAATTTAGGAATGTTAAATTCCATTTTGTCTTATCAAGTTTCGGTCTAATATACACCCATATACAATTAAAAACAGCAACTACTATAAACTACTAGCAGAAATAGCAAGTAATTTTTGCCGGTTAATTTCGGTTTCTTGAGCTGCCCCAAATGCGAAAGTGAATGATAAGTATAAATTGCCATTTATATTATTTATTTCAACTGAAATTAGATATGACAATAAATGTTTAAATGCAATACGAACGTTAGATGCAGTCGATACAGCTTACAATAAAGTTTTTTGATTAAACTAATAAAATATTCATCATCATTCGCATCACTGTTATGCTGTATCAGTGACTTTCCTTACTCCAGGCTGGGTGACAAGTGCTTAGTGTCAGCACCTTGGTTAGCATGTGGAGCTCCGGTTTGACTGTTGACAATTTTGTGCGAGAGTGGGGGTAGCTCAGTTTACACATTAATTATCACTTTTGTTGCGGTGACAGAGACGACAACATTAGACGATCCCCCCGCATTTAGTTTGTTGCTTAAGTCTTTTGTTTTTCAGTGTGTTTTATATTTCCTTTTTGTTTTGCCAAACTGATAAATGAGCTGCTGACAACTTTAGCCCTAGCCAAGGATAGTGCCAGGGCCACTTGATTTACGATTTGCCAGGCTGCCTGCAACAAAAAAAGGAATAATCGATAATAATCGATAGCAACACCCATGTGGAGGCCATGGGTTTCCATATGAAAATTAAATTATAAAATGCTTTACAAGTGGGGCGTACCGCCTTACCATTCCCCTGTGTCATAAAATTGCACACACAAAACGAGGGTGGACATGCGATTTCCTTGACATTTAATGCAATGCAACTTCACCAGACGCCGAATGGGGCGGCAAAACCTTGTCTTGGCCACGGTCTCTGTGCCACGCCCCACTCGTGTTTGCAATGCCAGCCAGGATGGAGGATCCCAGTCTCAGTTTTTTAGTCGAGGAGCCAAAGCAAATAGCCAGCAGGCAGATTTTGTCTTTGCGCACAGTGCAACACGTATCAATTATAGGAAGGTACATGAGAACAACAAAAACCACAACTATAAAAATAACAACTACAATCTCACCAAGAATAACGACATTAAAATATTAGTCAGCACATTGGAGTTTTGGGACACACACACAGGAGAGAAGGCCAGAAGCTGAACAGTGCTGCTTGTTAAAATAAAGACATCTTAGAAGGCAAGGCACCGCCTCAACATTTGGCAGTTCTCCACCAAATGGCTTTGAGAAACTCGCTTTAAAAAAACGAACATAAGAAGGTATAATAAATTTCTGAGGACACCGGCCAGCCAAAGATGATCTGCATTTCATTTTGTCCCAAGCCTGATATCATTCATTCCTAAAATGTATTTGAACAGTTTTGGTACCTACAGACCTTTTTTCCCCGAAAAGTTGTATCGCGTGTGTTTTGTTTTTGCTGGGTGTATTCCAGTTATGTCCAGTTGTTTGCATCATACTGAAGATAATATTTTCGAACTTAAGGTAAATATATCAAGGCGGCACAATCTGTTCTGGTCAAAGCAAGTGAACCTTGGATGTCTAGAGACCGAAGAATAGTTCGTAGCACGAATACGACGTAACAGGGAGCGCTCCTCACGCACTTCAACAAAGAAAGCTTATTATATCAAACGAGAAGGCTAAGACAACTTCTTCTATTCATTTCGAACATATTTTTTATTTACAACGACCGATGGGTCCAATGGCAGCCGCAGAAAATTCGACTTTAACATAATTTGGTGAATCGAGTTTAGAAACGCTAAGACTAAAAACCACAAATACTAAAAACAAACCACATCTGGCGTTTTTGCTGTTGCCTGGTCACACTATAGCGTCAGAGGCCGCTCTAAGAATTATGGAATAATTCAGAGGTCATAGATTTTTTGATGGAATAAGAATTAACCGGGTACCACATTAACTCCAGGCCATAGTCGTAGTGATAGCCAGCTCCACAGACTGAAGATACTCGCCGGACGTAGTATAAAACTAAGAACAACTTAATGCATTTGGACAAAAAGGTGGCTGATAGGTTGCTCCTGGTGTTAAATAAAGATTGGCACCAACAGGGACGTCGGGACCAAAGAAAGCCACTACAGCTGTCGTGGATAGAACGGTCGCCAGAGGTGGCGCCACCATAAGTTGCGGCTAAGGTGGTGTGTACAGGGTTGGTCCAGAATTTTGGGAAGAGGGAAACAGTATCACCCACCGGAGTAGCAATCCGAAAAGGATTCTCTGCCACAAATGGGGCCGTTGGCCAATGCATTTTAGTGGCCAGATTCAATTTTGATCAGCGACACTTGTTCGAACTCCGTGAAGTCCTCCTCATGATTTTTATACCCGTTACTCGTAGAGTAAAAAGGGTATACTTAAGTCGTGCAAATGTATGTAACAGGCAGAAAGAAGCATCTCCGGCCCTATAAAGTATATTTATTCTTGATCAGCATCAACAGCCGAGTCGATAAATCCAAGTCCGTCTGTCTGTATGAACACTAGATCTCGGAGACTAGAAGAGCTAGAGCAACCAAATTTTGTATGTAGACTCCTATAGTCCCTGCGCAAAGTCTATTTCAAATCTTGGGGATCGTACCCAAGATCTGCGACGAAATCACTAACATTACCAGAAGCTATAATAAATTTTCGGTATATCAATATGAAACATATTTTTAAGTAAATAAACCCTTATTTTGCAGAATTCCGCTTATCTTTTTTTAACGGTTTAATAGGGTAGGTGCATCGGGCTTGTCACACGCAAACGTTTTAGGGACCACGATCTAAGAATATACACCTGCAGGTCGATTTCAGAAGATAAGAAGCGGTAATCGATGACAAGAATAAGTACCTAGTATTCAAGAGAATAGACAATCTGTTGCAATTGGAGAGTACAACTTTTAGGTTGTAAATGATTTGGTTTAACTAGAAACAATGAAAACCAGCGACAATAACAGACTGATGTTATCTGAAGAAGAATTACTCTTGCAAACCGAGTTCGCAGTTCAAGAGCAAAATAGCGCTATTCAAGTCGCTTATCATCCCAGTCTGGCAAAGCGCCGCAGAAGCTTGGTGATCAATTGGTGGCAGCTCGCACAAAACAGACACGACTGGCGGGGCCATAATAGCAGCGGCCGAGACCGTTAGGCGGTTGTGATTTATATTTCGGGCCAAAAAGAAGGAAGAAGCTATCCGCCAATGTTAACGTAGCATTCCATGAATGTTGTTTTGTACATTTAAAAAATTTAAAATAACGCCAATGTTACAGCAAGTAGCCTTTTTAGAACTGCTATAAAAATTTTGTGTGGGAATCTAGTTGTCGTTCCATAAATTTTAATTTTGATTTTCGGGCTTAACACGCTGTAACTTTGCGAATGATCCTGACAAAAGTGCAATAAAATTACATAATTAGTTTATATCTTAATCTATATGATCAGATGGTTTCTATAAATATCCGACAAAACCAATGGCTTGTAGCAGGTGGTTTAGTTTGATAAAATTGCTATAAATCAAGTAAAATTGGACTTTGAAGGCAAATTTCGCCACAATTGGCATTGCTTATACCGCTTGTTTGATTTTTCTGAGTTGCAATGTAATGTTGACTATCCTAGAATCTTCATAAATTAATTCACAAATTAATGCTTGGTGTGGCCTACAAAAATGTTTAAGCAGTCCAAAGTCGGGACCTTACTTTTCTATGGGATCTATACTATATAGATGTTCGATTTCGACCAAACTTAGTGCAATCATGGAAATGCATTACAAACTGTTAGTTGCGAAATTTGGAGGCGATCCCAATTAAAACACAAAAGTTTTTCTCACTAAAACTTATTTCTCGACCGTTCATTCATACTGCAGCTATATGCTATAGTCATCCGATTTTGACAAAACTTTGTAGAATTGTGTAAAAGTATATAAAATAAATATATGCCAACGTAAGGGTAGTGTGCATTAAAAACAAAAAAGTTTTTCTCACAAGAACTAGTTTTTTTACCGAACGTTCCAATGGCAGCTATATGCTATAGTCATCCGATTTTGACCAAACTTTGTAGAATCGTCTGGGAGCATATAAAACAAATATATGCCAATTTTGAGGACATTTCCATTGAAAACAAAAAAAGTTTTTCTAGCTAAGACTACTTTTCAGATAATACTTTTCTATGACAGCTATACTATATAGATGTCCGATTTCGACAAAATTTGGGGGATTAAAAAAAAAATAAAAAAAAACAAAAAATATGAAGTTTGGAGGCGTTTTAACTGAAAAAAAAAAATTTTCTTCACTAAAACTAGTTTTTCGATATCGTTCCTATGACAGCTATATGCTATAGTCATCCGATCCGGCCGGTTCAGATAAATGTGCAGCGTATTTGTACCAAAAGACTTCGCGCAAAGTTTGGTGAGGATAGCTTTAAAACTGACGGAGGAGATAGCATAGCAACTGACAGACAGATTGAAAAAAAAAATAAAATTCTCTTTTTCTCTCTTTAAAATCTCAACTCTTCTTTTTTTAAAAATCACAAAGCATTCCTTATAAAAGAATTTCAAGAAATGCAATTAAATTTTCTTTTGTCGAATGTTTTAGCTAGTTGCCTTTAATCTCTCTCGGGACAAAGACAAAAATTCAAAGCGACTTAAAGTGCCCCTCCAAGGCACTTGAAGCCAGCCCAGGAGAGTCCATGTCTAAGCACAAAAAAAAAGGAAAAATAGAATTTTAGTTCGGTTCGGTTCGTCTGCATCTTTGAACCTAATGGGCAGCAGCAGCAGCAGTGGAGGCAGCGGGGCCAGAGCTCTAGTCCTGCATAAAAAATGATTAATTCCTGGTCTGGTAATTTATGTAGACACATAATTCACAGCGGGACATATTCAGCTACAGAGTTCGAGTTCAGGCCGCGGTCGCCACTTAAAGGCAGCTCTAAAAATAGCACACACATACACATGTGCGCGCGTGTGTGTGTGTGTATGTTAGTGTGTATGCTAAAAATAAAAGGTAGAAAAGGCAAGGTCTTATGGCGACGACGGCTGCGGTGCGCACATTTGATTTAAATTGAAGCTTAGAGCCAAGATCAAGGCTTAGCCTGACAATATCATTAAATATTTATGACGCAGTGAACAGAGCAACGCAGCAGCAGCAGTTTAAGCCCTAATCAAAACTGGCCGTTTAGCTAGAAAATTGTCAAGTTCGTTGCCTAAGTCTTTTGTTTTTTTGTTGTTTTTTTGTGAGCAAAATTCTTGGTTGTTTTATATGAGAAGTGTGTGTGTACATCTTTCCCCTGGTATGTAGATATATGCCATATAAGCCAGGGAACAAAGCTTCGTGCCCGGGTGGTCAGTACACACCCAAACCAAATCCGAACAAGCCAAACGACCGACCACCACATAAACAGTTAGGTACAACCTGCCCCATGGGTCTCCTTCTCAATGCTATATATGGTTGCATTTGTGCAAATTTATAAGCCACTCACATTAAGGCGGCAAATATTTTTATGGCAAACTGCATGCCAGCTAACCATAGTGGCATCTTCGGGCGTTATTCCACCTGCTGGCAATTAATGAAATTTGCTCAGCAAATTTATTAACACGAATGGAAAATTTTAGTATTGCGCGCGCGAAAAATATGGCAAAGTTTTATGTATGAAATATACATAGGCGAGTTTATGGTCAGACTTGCCGGGGATATTGCATGTCACTTGAAGTGGCTGCCAGCCAACTCCTCCATCTAACTTAGTTGAGCTCCGGCGAGGCAGCTTAATGTCTACATTTGTTCTGGCCATTGCGTGCTCAGTGGTTGCCCTTTTTTTCCGCTACAATCTTAGCCAAACTCATGGCTCTGGCACTAACTCCAACTCCCATCTGCGTCCGCATCTGCTGCTGCTGCTGCTGCTGCCATGGCGCATTAGAACAAATTGCTCTTGTTGCGATAGGAAGGATGGACATGCCTTTTACCTTGTTTGGACCGATGGACAGAGTTTGCCACTGCTGGTTAAGCAGGGCCGAAGTTTGGTGAAATGGGTATGGTCACTATGGCATGGGGTTTGGCTATTAGAGCTAGAGAGTGATACAAAAGCTTGCAACTGCCTGTGACAAAGAAAGAGTTGTGCACAAAGTTACAGCCCGCTTGCTTGGCCGATAGTGAATCAGTCAGTCAGTCGGACTAACTTGCTTGAGTCCCCATTTTTGCTTTCTTTATAGAGTATACACGCTTCAGCACATGGAAAATTCCTCAATTCTTTCTCTGTTTATTTTCCAAGTAAAATGCGCTACGAATTCGTGAAACAAATAGTCAAGACGGACACACCACAAGTACGCATGTTTCTTGATTCTCGGCTTAACTCTTCATCTGCATGCAGATTTCGCTGGCTGGACAATGTTAATGATGGGAAAATGCAGAAGCCAGTCCCATTCGCCTTCGCCTTTGCCTTTGCCAGTTGCAAGTTCAACTCTCGTTCTCATTTGCTGGCGACTGCCACAAATTGATTCGGTTTGGGCTCTTCCCGCGGCTTGTTTGGCATTGCGAGTAGATGTAATGCATATATAATTCTTTTGTTGTCTGCTGCTAATTTGCTAAATTTGTGCAGACATTGAGGTAATGTCATAGATGCAATTGTGGGATGGAAGTAGTATAATCAGGGACCGGCTGACCAGTTGACTGACATCTAATTTTGTGTGATTCGGTGAAGTAAAATGGCTGAAGCCCACGCAATTAGCAAAATGATGCAAAAAAATTTTCCAACTCGATGCATCTAAATTTTTCCACTTAACCTTTGCATTGGCATCTCAACCTCAACCCTATCCCTTGCACCTTCGAACGGCTTTGGGTCGTTCAACCTCACCTGAGCATGCGTTTAAGGAGGCAAAGTCAAAGTCAAGTCAAAAGTCATAAAAGATATGCAAGCATGAAAACATTCGACCAACTGTGGCCACAACAAATGTATAAATGCTGTGCGTCTGCCCCTGCTCCTCGTAATCCTTGCTGCCCTTTTTGCTGCTGCTGCTGCTGATGCTGCAACAACAATTACAAATGAACGACTTCTTTGTTCTGTCAGCAATGGCCTGACTATGCCCAAGCCTATTGCTGAAGTTGGAGCTCGAGTTTTTTTTTTTTGCGGTAGCAGCCCAAAAGAGGGGGCGTCGTCTCCATCTCCATCTGTGTGTGCCAGCAGCTGCTACGCATAAAGCATACGTTCGTACACTGAAAGATCCAAAGCATTTACTGCTTACTTTTTCGTTCCCGGAAGCAAGGATAATGAGAACCTTCAGCAGAAAGATGGGAGAGATAAAGATTGAGTAATCAAAATTGACCCCTTTAAGGCAGCTAGAAAAGGTGGGAAGAAGAAAATACATGAACAAAATAATAAGTAAAGTGATGCAGTGTTTTCTGTATTAAAACTTTTTTACCCTGTTCCCGTTAAAAGTGAGAAAAATGGGTCGTGAAGTTGCGCGAATGTATGTAACAGGGAGAAGGAAGCATTTCCGACCCTATAAGGTATATATATATTCTTGATCAGCATCAACAGCCGAGTGGAGGGAAGCTAACTTTGGCTTGGCCGAAGTTAATATACCCTTGAAGCTCGTATACATTTTCAGGACGCCTACTAAGACTATTTTTCAAACCTAAATTAGTGAAATCCAGAGGTCGCAACGACCGATCCCCTCATTGCAGCTGTCTAAAAAACCGGTTTCGTGCGACACATTGACAAAGAGGGACGGAAGCAACCTTAAACTACGCTCTCTGATAGTGTTCGGTTGGGTGAGGAGAGAAACACATTTGTTTTGGACCAACCTATTTGCAGAGACCGCTTGCTGAAAGGGTCTTTTTTGAATGTATGCTATCAGTGTGTGCTTCTTAGGCTACCAACATCAACGCACGTTTGTATGTATGCGAAAAACTATGTGTGCTCTCTCATTTTCTCTCGCAATGTTGCGTTCTGCTCCACTTGTTTACAGCAACCTTTTTGAAATAACATTTTGGTCTCTCGGTCTTTAAACAACTCACACTTTGGGACCGCTTGACTGAAATGGGCCTGTTATTTGGTTAATGTCAGGCCGACCAGCCTGAGTGAACAACAACAGCCGCTTAACAGCGAGCGCGAGAGCAGCACACAATCGGTTGAAGAAAACCAAGCCCATTTCATTTTTATACCCTGTTCCCATTGAAAATGACGAAAATGGGTTGGAGTCATTTACTTGCTTGGTGAAATCATAAAAGCATAGAAAAAGTTATGTAACAGGTCCTTCAAAAGAAAAAAGTTTTTCTAAAAACTATTTGCCGATTGTCCTATAAAGTATAGTCTGCGGGATTCCGACAAATGTGTAGCGTATTTGTATAACAAGGCTTCGTGGAAAGTCTCTTGAAGATATCTTTAAAACTGACGGAGGAAATCGCTTCGAGACCGACGGACGGACAGACTGACGGACAGGGCTAAACGAAGTCAGCTCGTCATGACGATCAAAAATATACGAGGGCGGTCCCAGAAATAGCCGACCTAACTACTAAAACACAAAAATTTATAATTTTTTTATTTTTATTTTTCAACATAGGATCATTTTAGGTCGATACATTTTTCCCAGCGATGTTCAATAGCTTTGATAACTTTTTTATAATAAGAACTGTGAAGCTCTTCAAAATAGGCATTAACCTCGGACTCCACCTCTTCATTGTTGCCAAATCTTTTTCCTCCGAGCCATTTTTTCAAGTTTGGAAATAAGAAATAATCAGAGGGAGCTAAGTCTGGCGAATAAGGGGCGTGAGGTAGCAATTCAAATTTTAATTAATTAATTTTAGCCATTGCAACGGCAGAGTTGTGAACCGGCGCATTGTCATGATGGAACAGCAAACGCAGCACCCATCCTGCGCATAACTTTTTCATGTCCAATTTTTCGGTCAATATGCGATGTACAGCACTTTTTGAAATGCCTACACATTCAGCTAACTCACGAACTTTCAATCGCCGGTCACTCAATACACATTTTTTAATTTTGGCCACCATTTCTGAAGTGGTCACCTCATTTGGACGCCCATTACGATGTTCATCTTCGCAGCTCAAACGACCTCGCTTAAACTCAGCCACCCAATATTTTATTATTGTAAACGAGGGAGCAGAATTACGTAAGGTAGAATCCAGCTCCTTTTTAATATTGGTTGGACTAAGACCTTTTATATGAAAGTATTGTATCACATAACGATGACCAATTTTGTCCAAGTTTGCAAATCTATTAAATTCGACCAAAAAAAACTGTGCAAGGTAAAGGCACCAAACTTCAAACTTAAGCTTTTAATAGTCGGTACTTCCCCTTTTTAATATTTTTTGTGAACATTTTCCAACACTACTGTGCTAGGTCGGCCATTTCTGGGACGGCCCTCGTAGAAGGAACGAACCAGCTACCTTCAAAACTGTGGGAGATATAACTTTTTTGAAAAAACACTTTTTTTTACAACTGCGTGGGCGGGAGGGGGCTTGGCAAAAAAGGAATGGTCAAAAAAATGCGAAGTTTTTCAAACTCCACCGATTTCGATGAATCTTTGGGGATGGTTGTACACTTGCCTGCTTAGGTTTCTAAGTTGGAAAAAATGGGCGGAAAATGGTACAAAAGCCGCGAAATTTGTTAAATTATACCGTTCTTTCGATTGCAATGAAACTTTCGGGAAACCTCGAAAGCAGTGATTTTCAATTGGATTCATAATAAGTGCATAAGCAGGAACGAGGTGTCTTATAGCTTAGTTGCCACTTGCACCACGATTCGGGACTTTCGGGACAGAGATGATGTTGAGGATTGCTTTTTTTATCTCATCCTTTTAATCACAGTTTCTGCGAGTAGCTAAACCATAGTAAATACTCAGTTAATCTATAAGCTTTGTCGTCTTTTTGTTTTTGCCGCCGATTCCAGGGTGATTTTCCTTGCATCCGCGAAGACGGGTTTCCATACGAAGACGGGTTCGCATTAGAAGACGGGTTAGGATAAGAATCGCAATATTTGCGTATTTGCGTGAATAACCACTGTATCTCTTATAAGAGTCAGAGGTTAGAAAGATTACAAATAGGGAAGGGCAGAACAACGTCTGCCGGGTCAGCTATTATATATAAGTACGAGGTATGTAAAATGGCTTGACACAGCCCCAAAGGGCCAAAACCGAGCCTCTCTCAATCTCTTGGCTTGTGTGCTTCTAAATTTGGCACAAGAGAAAGGGACCTATAGTTTCACGCCGAATCCGAACGGCAGTTTGAGAAGCTTTTCATGGCTAATTACAACAAAGCTGACGCCAACAGCAGAAAGGGGTGACCGGGTGTAAAGTTTATTCAAAGAGAGCAAATTTTGAGCAAAAGCAACATGGCATTAGTATCGCTCAGGAGTTGTTGAATGATGCCTCAACCACCGCATTCACCAGATTTGGCTTCCTGCGACTTTTTCCTATTCCCAAAACTGAAGAGACCAATGAAAGGAAAGCGTTTTGCCATAATTGATGAGATCAAGTCAGAATCGAAGAACGAGCTGATGGCCATACCGAAAAGCGCATTTCAGAAGTGCTTCGAGGTTTGGAAAAAGTGTATTATATCCGAGGGCGATTATTGAGGGGATATTGACTAATAAATAAGTACTTTTCAAAAAATTCAAAATTCACCTTTTCCTTTGAACACACCTCGTATGTCAAGGACATTGCGTAATAGAACCCCAAAATGGGCAAGATCAGTTTCACTTGAAGTAGTCATTCAAAGACAAAGGAAATTGTATTACTAACCTATTCAAAAAATTTCAGGCTCATAGCTAGACTTCTCAAATATGACTCTGAACCATAATTTGAATCGGTTCAGGTGGTTCAGAGCATAAAAAATTAAACTATACTACCAACGTACACACCAAATTTTAGGTTCATAGCTTAAATATTTTCTGTGATATGTCTCTGAACCACTTTTAAAGTGGTTCAGATCCGTTCTTTTACCTGATCGTTAAGATCGGTTCAGCGGTTTATACGCCTTATAAGAACCAACAACATAAATACATTCTTTTTTTTAAATACATAAATGTGTCCTTGTCTTAAAAGGATTCCTACCGTATTAACAAATATTTTCTCTTAGTGTCTGCTGCAAATGCACATCTTTTTGGGGCGTTGTTGGCCTGGCCCAAAACAAATATGAGAAGTTGGACTCTGTGTCTGTGTCTGCGAGTCGCTCTCTGTCTGTCTGTCCAAGTCTGTGGCAGAAATGTGCAACGTTATCATAACTAAGTGCATGTGGCTAGGTGGATGCGTGTGCTTTGTGTGTGCGCTGCATCTTTTACTCCTCCCGCCCCCAACCTGCCCCCGCAGAAACCGTCTACCGTCTGCATACATATGCATAATTCATGCTATTGAACCTTCTGCGGTTATGACTGGACCAGGGTCTGGACATGGGCTTGAACCTGAAGCTGGGTTAGAGGAGACCGCAGCCGGGCAAACTAGAAAAATTATAATTTCACAAGTCATAATAGGATTTGCAATTCAAATGCAGACACAGACACAGCAGTCTCAAGTCGCGTCGAGTTTCTTTTTGTAGGTACAAATTTCTATGGAAGGAGGCAGCGCGAACAACAATAAGAGGCTTCTCCTAGTCAGCCAATATGTCAAAAAATATTAAGAGACATGGCCAATGGGCATTTGGGATCCATTCGCCATGCATAAATATGCAAAAACGATAGCGCTGCTGCTGTGGCTGCGCCTGCTCCTTCTATAAAGTTGTAAAATTGACAAGCGCTGGCAATGCCAAACTCTCAAATAAAGCAATAAAATGCGCTAAAACATCGCCATCGACATGCCCCCATCTGCATCAGCATCGGCATCGCCAACGGTAGCCCATGGACCAAATGCAAAAATTAGAAATGAAAGCCAGCGGGTTGCTACCTAGAATTTATGCCAGTTTCGGGTACGGGTGACTCAATCAGTGGCTGTGGATGTGGATAGAAGATGAGGATATGAGGATGAGCACGGAAGCGTCGCTTGTCACAGGCGCATGCAAAGCGTTTCTTTTGGCGGAGTAGGAAGTGCGCCTCAAGTGACAGCAGGCAAGCGCATAAAGATAACTAATGGCTACGGCGGTGGGTTGCATCGTAATCATGTCAAACTCCTGTCCATGCGACAATCTGTAAGAAGTTTTCTGCACGATTTGTATGTGTGTGTGTGTGTTGAAAGAAGCTGCATGGGAAAGATAGTAGACAAATTTGTTGGTTGTTAAAATGTTATAAGATTAGCCTTAATTTGTTTAATTATTTGGAAATTATTAAAAGAGCTTTTAAAAATATTTCAAACTACTTCAAAATCATCTGAAGTTATCTAAAAAAATAATTAAAAGCCATTTATGTTTAATTCTTAGTACGGAGAACGCAAAAAAGCGCTCGCAAAAAAATCATCATATAAAAATGACACTGTATGGTAAAATCGCTCTCAAAATTGTTTACGACTGGTGTTTTACGACTAGTATGCTGATAAGCAAACAGGGGGGTGGTAAAATCCACAAGGGCGTCGTCGTGTTGCCAACCTCTCTGAGCATGTGGATTTTATTGAACAGCTGATCGCCCAAACTAGTTAAATTTATTTATTTTGACGGTCGGTAGAGCAAAAATATGTCAAAAAAGATGAAGAGAAGCCACAGTAATATATACTAACTTTTATGAAATAAAAACAAATAAATAATGAAAATGTGTAACATTTATTATTGATCTCGCACGCCGGCAGGCTTAAATAATGGTTTGTACCTTAAAATGTGATTGGTCAGGTGATCGGCAGGGCTAATTGGACAATTCGTCTGAAAAGTCTCTGTTGCTACAGAATTAAGATTTATACTCCTGTTTTGGAAGCGAAATCCAACATTTTCTTAATGCTATTATGCTCAGTACTTCGATCGACCAAAAATTACTTTGCTTCGATGATCCTAAGTGGCTTGAACGTTTTTGTATAAGGGATCTGGAGTATTTTTTTGTAGTTCTGAATTCTTATTCAGGTCAGGTCACATTCAGGTCGATCCATATTTAGATATTTTCAACAGTCGATTTAGCAACTTTTGGGCTTCAATAGTTGGCAACAATGCCGCGCACACGACTAGCGTCGTTCCCGATACGAAATAGATTTGTTGTTGTCTTCGCTTCGAACGCCAAGAAGCGAGGCACTCAATAACTCTCGGGACTAATGGGAGCAAGGTTGTGCCCACCGCTGACTTAAAATATATCAAAACAAACACCTATTGTGTAAAAGTTTCGATATAAAACAAAAAATAGTCAACTTCTCTCGTATATCTTATTGATAGCCGTTGCAGTCTTCAATTCTCGTAAGATCCTAAGCAATTTAATTCGTTTGCTAACTCTAAGCATTAGTCTTTGCCCTCTTCGGTGTTTTATGGTAATGCGAAAGCGAACTCTGATCAAGCAATAGCCGATCTGTTCGCGGAGTTTTTTAAGTCAACCTATTCTTATAGGTACTGTGAGAATCAACCATACCCTTATCAGTTCAATATGTCTAATTGCATTTTTAACCCCTTGATTACTGAAGGTTCGCTCCTTTGCGATCTTTGTATGTACCGGGCTCTGTTGGTCTGCTTGGCTGTGTACTTATTTGAATCAATAAAGTATTTGATTTGTCTTTGTCATCCACTTTCCCTTTGTTATGGAACAAATCTTTTATTATTCCACTCTATAAAAAAATTGTGGACGGGTGTGGCTCAGCGGCTAAAGGTCGTGGGTTTCAGTCCCGCCTCGAGACATCTAATGAAGTTTTTCTTTGAAAAACTTACACACCCGGTCACGCTCACTACTATTGGCGCCAGCTTTGAAGTAATTAGCCATGAAAAAGGTTCTCAAACTGCCGTTCGAATTCGGCGTTAAACTATAGGTCCTTCAGCTTTGGCACTTTGGGGCTGTGACAAGACAATTAAAAAAAAAGACACTATAAGTAAAAATATTACCGTTCATAAAAACGGTAATAAGTCGGATGTTGAAAATTATAGGGATATTACCAAGTTGTTCCAAAGGTTTTTGAGAGAATTATGACACATCAACCGCAAAATTTATGTAGTTCCATTATCTCACCCTTTCAAAATGGATTTGTGAAGCGAAGATCTACTACCACTCTTAGAATTCACATATTCAGTGGTCAAAGGGTTCTTAGGTAAGATGCAGACTGATGTCATTTATTCTGATTTTCGTTAAGCTTTTGATTCTATTAATCACTCCTTGCTGCTCTATAAGCCGAGTTCATTCGGCTTTCCAACCAACCTTGTTAGTTGAATTTCTGATTACCTAAAAACTAAAACCCAAAGAGATTTATTTCGTAATTCATATTCTAAGTGCATCCAGGTCACTCCTTACGTTCCCCAAGGTAGTCACTTGGGTCCATTGCTTTTTACTATATTTATCAATTATCTTCCTTCAGTCTTGGCTCATTCTCGGGTGCTTATGTATGCCGATGATGTAAAAACATTGGGTTTCCCGCTATAAGTTGAAAGCAGACTTGGATGCATTTCACTCATGGTGTCAATATAATCTCCTAAACCTTAACAGTTTGAAGTGTAAGGTTATGACATTTTACAGAAGCCAATTACATGCTTGATAATGTGTTGTTACAGCACCTAAATTAAGTTAATGAACTTGGGGTGATTACTGACCATCAACATAAATTAAACTCTCATGGAACTGCTACTGTTAATAAGGCCAGAAGTGTTCTTGTGCTTATTAAGCGGTGGTTAAGGGAATTTGAAGACACTACCAAGATTCTTTACAGTTCTCTTATCCGTCCTATTCCTGAGTATGCATCATGTGTTTGGTCACCTCAATATGCGACACATCAAGATAGAATTGAATCTGCGTAAAAGCAATTCTTATTGTTTGCTGCTTCGTGGTTTGAACTTGAATCCTGAGTTCCGTTTACCATCTTACTCTAGCAGACTACTTTTAACTAATCTTCCCTCATTACTTAACCGTAGAGAAATTAATCTTAATGTTCCTAGTGGATCGTCCCGTAACTAAGTCCCCTCATCTCTGAAACGTTGTACTGTTAAAACTATGCCTTGCATTATCCGTTTCGAGACCTCTGTGCTGATTACAATAAACTCTACCCCTCTTGAACGTACTGCGCATTGTAACGTCCATATAAGTACTAAAATTTCCAAAATTCTTTTAGTAATTTACTGATTTTTCAAAGTAGTTATTGCCCTTCGTTGGTTACTTCATCACATATGTCTTTTAACATGTGAGGTCATCATCTTCTTCGTGTTAGGCCTCCGTTATAATAAAAGAAATTTTTTTAGTGGTAAACTGATTTGATTTCCCCACCCATTTCCAAATATTAATTTACTTATTGAAGCTCAAAGTTTTTCCCTAAATAATTTTCCATCTGAAATTTCGTACCATAATTTACTACCCTAAGATCATAAGAGTAACATGTCCCATCCATTGTAGCAACTGTGTTTTTATGCGATCGGCTAGAGTTCCTAAAGTTCGTGATTCATTGGGGAATTACATTTTGTGGCCAACTTTTAAATGTACAAACAATTCTTTCTGTCTTCTCTTTGCCGCCTCACGCGCTGCTGTTATTATCCAGTCTTTTTCGCCATATTGATTAGCGACTTAGACTTAGAGCTAATTTCGTTCTTCAATTCAAGGGGTCAGCTCTTGAATCCCTTACTGAATCATGGGCTTGCAAAATGATTTTCTTTTTGGCCTGTTGACCCTAGATATTGGGGATGCTTGGACCGACTGTTTCTCAATCTCTGAGAACACCTTTGCTGGTATACCAAGTGTGTAGATTTGCTTTTTCAGAACTTTTCGCAATGTAATAAGTTGCTTCAGACGTTTATATGGTAAGCGGGACAGAAACTTATAGGCAATATATCCAAGACTAGGGCAAAGTACACTGAAACTGCAATCGTTGGGCTTGCTTCTCATTTTCATTACATGTTATATATTTTCATGAATTATCTTATACATTTTTCTTTTTATACTTTTATACTTAAAAACTAAACAAAGGTTTCTTTTTGGTTTCACTAGAGGAAAGGCTTATAAGATGAATTTGGTTTCTACGCATGGCTAAATTGAATTGAACTAAGCACTGTTCTGGCAAGATTACATTTAAGATCATCAATTATAGCTCTTAACTAAAATAACTAAATCTAAAAATTTGTGGGGATAATTCCAAGCTAGTTTTAGGATCAACTAAAACTAAACATTTGGGTATAACTTAAAAAACAAAAACAAACAAAAAAAAATGAAAATCTTTGGATAAAATTTTTGGGTTGGTTTTTCATCTACAACTTTCTAAATGGCAAGATCTCCTCATTTTATATGGCACAAGTCTAAAACACACATTTTCAACGCCTCTTCTACTTCTGTTTCATGTACATGGTGGCAATCTTATCGAGTATGGTGTCAATCGAGAGCAATTCTTCGCTAAATTTCTGCATAGTGGCTGCCGGCACAATCCATTTAAGAAATTCCTCCACATTTAAGCGTAACCGTGCCAAAGCCGTTAAATGAGCATCATCATGTGCCTTACGCTGGGCCAATTTAAGCGATGCTATTATAACATTATCTATCAAACGTTTCTCATAGCCCAATTGACGTAGCTTTTGGGCTGAGCTTATCTTTTTAAGAACCACAGCCATATTAAAGCGTATGCTGGACAATGCCTGGGCGTCCTCCGACTGTTCCGACTCTTCTACCGCCGCTAAGGATTTCTGGCACTTGGCACACTGTTCGGTATGTGCCTGTAGCTCCACTTTGATTTTGAAAAACTCATGACAACCATGACACATATAGGGTTTCTGTTGTTTATGTATCTTTTTCATATGATTCTTGAGATGAGCTAGTTGGGAGAAGGCCACCTCATCGGTGCAAAGCAGACAGCGGAAAGGTTTTTCACCCGTGTGTTTACGTATGTGCAGTTTCAATACACTGGAGTGGGCAAAGGTCTGGTGACAGATCTAAAAAAAAAATTTGTTAGGCAAATTTGTTCACACTTGAACTTCATTGGATACTCACTCGACATTGGTAAGGCCTTTCCCCTGTATGCATACGCATATGAACATTGTACTGCGACTTCTGGGTGAAATACGAATTGCACACCTCACACACATGAGTTTTGACGGCTGCATGCTTCTGCAGATGCGTGGCCAGATCCTCATCAGGTTCAATAGTTTTGTGGCATATTTCACAATCAAATTGTGTAAGTTTATGATGATCCTGATTGATGTGCGCACGTAAAGCCAATTCATTGGCAAATTGATTCTCACATATCGAACATCTGTGCTCCATGCCCTGCTCGTGGCGTTCCATATGCACGCGTAGATTGGCGTTGGTTGAGAAGCTGGCCGAGCATTTGGTACAATTGAATTGCTGTATGCTGGTCTTGTGGTGCGACACCATGTGCTGTTGGAGCTAGGAAGGAAAATGAAAGAAATTAATCAATATTAAAATTATTTGTGGGAACTTTCAGAAACTTACCTGACCACCCCGGGCAAATCTCTTGTCACACAACGCACATGGATAAGGCTTCTCGCCCGAATGCAAACGCATGTGCAGACGCAAACGCTCCTTCAGAGCAAACGATTTCGGGCACTGCTCGCAGGCAAATTGTTTCTTGTGCTCATGAGCGGTCGTTATATGATTCTTTAAGTTCACCGCCTGACGATAACACTTGCCACACTCCGCACACTTGTGGGGCCGCTCATCCGAATGTATTAGCATGTGACGTTGCAAGTCGGTTTTGCCACCAAATTCCTTAGAGCAGTGAGGGCAGACATGTTGCTTGCGTCGACATGTGTTAACGGGCGACTTCTTTGCCGTTTTCTTTGGCAATGGTTGCACATAGTCCTCATCTCCAGAGTCCTGTTCATCAGCCTCTTCTTCTTCTTCGTCCGCGTCCTGGGCATGGACATCCTGTAGACTGTGTAGACTACTTTTGCGACGCTTCGGTGAGCTAACCCTGGCCGCCGGCGGCGATGACAATGAGATGCCACTGTCGGTGAGCAAAGAGATGGCATCTTCTTTGGACAAACTGCGACGGCTGCGTACCATTTTTGGGGGATGTTATGTGTTATTTCTATATATTTTTACTTATGTACCTGCACCAGCTTTTTTGGTTAATAATTCTACACTAAAAGTTTTTGATTTGGTTTTTGGTTTGCTTTACTTTAAGGAAGAGTTCCCATACACCTTTGGATTAGTTTTTGGGCTGCAAGAAAAAGTTAAGAACTGTGTTATTGCTTGACTTGTAATGCTCTGAATGATAAAACACACACACGCACACACAAACAGAAATAGAAACAGCAACGACAAGACACAACGAACTTCCAGCTGTGTCAACAGCCAACCGATAAGAGGAGGAAAGTTCTCTGGGCTCTTTTTTGGCTTTACTTTACTTTTTTTTTGCTTTTGATAATTTTATCAATTTGGAATTTCCAGGTACAACACAACAAAAACTTAGAAGAGTTTTCCAGTTTGTTTTCTCAATCTTTTGTTTGTGGAATACTTAAGGTAGAAAGAGAAACAACACGCGTTTGATAAGCCGTAGCATGGAAGGCAATAACTGATAAGATGCTTAGCAGTCTGATAAAGAGTACAGTAGACAACCATTAAAGGTAAAAAACAACGCTATATCGATAAGAGGTTGACTTGGATGTTGGACTAAAGCGAATTTTAGGTTTCAGCTCGAGTCGGAAACCAAACCGGCGACCTTTCGAAAATGCCGAACTGAACCTAAAACCGACACTCAGTTTCGAATTCGAAGTCAATATTTCAAAAACGAATTTGATTCGGGTGAAAGTCTTTAATCCGGGGTTTTCCATTCCAAACCATCGTGGCCAGACCCCGATGGGCCAATATCCCAGTCTGCCTTATCGAAGTGTCAACAACAACAACAGCACGAATCTGCTTCTGTTCGGCAATACCAGTTTGGCACACCCAACACCCGCTTTTCCCGATTTTGTGGTAGCTCACAAAAATCACCACCGAGACTGAAGTCGCAGCTAGATGCAGCTAATTTTTGGATTTGTTTTGAAGAACTGTCTAAACAACAAATTTTATTTTGTTTTAGAGTGGGATCTGATAGGAGTTTTGACATATTGCTTTTTCTAACTCGACTTTTCAGAACGTGATTAAGAAAAAACGTCTACTTCTAGTTTTGAGCTATACATTCAAATTCGACTACTTTCTGGAACTGTTCGCGATTCTATATGCTTCCAAACGATGTGCTATTTTCGATGCGTGACGAGTAAACGATTAGGCACGCTCGACGCTCACAAAAGGAGCTCATACCTGAGCCGGGTAGGGACACTTCTCACTTATTAACGTTTACAATAAAAAAACTAGATGTACCAAATGTTACTAGATGTTCCAACAAGTAAAAGTCCTGCAAAAAAATATTTTTTTTTTCGAATTTTGGCCAGCTTTTTGGGATTTAGGACAGACAAATCTGTTCGGTTGGTTTATAAGTCTGGAAGATGTTTGGAACGCATGTTACTAGCTGTTTCAACAATGTAAAAATCTGAAAAAAATATTTTTTTTGAATGTTGGCTGTAAAGCTTTTTTTCGACATTCTATTTCTTTCCAGACTTTCGATGGTAAGCAGTCAAAAGTTGTGCAAAAATGCATTTCTGTCCAAGGATCGTTTCTATTTTTCCGAGTCTCAAGTCTTAAGCCATTTCTTAAATAAAAGCCCCGGTTTGTCTAAAGTCTGCGCGGAAAGATATTTTGATCAAAGAAAAAGAAGTCCGATAACGTGTTGACAAATCGATTTTTTCTTGGATCGCCCTTTTTCAAAAGTAAATCTTAAAGATTTGAATGAATAACGACGAAAATCTGCTACGGAAAGTATTTTTGTAGACGTTTGCAGTTACGGCTATTTTTTTTTTGTTTCAACATTACCCTTCATTCCACCAAATCTTAACCCTTTATGCTTATTCAAGTTAACATTCAAAAATATTCCATAAATCTGTTCGAAAGTAATATGTTTTGGATTTCGAAACCGCAGATGTTTATTTCACTGAACATGGACATACTATTTTTGAAAAATAAAGCTGGATTCGAACACATTTTAAGGTACTAGTTCTGTTTTTAGCAATTGGTTTATTTGAACTCTAGTTGTTCTTGTTCAGTTGTTCACTTGTTCAACTGTTCTAATGTTCATTTGTTACAGCTGTTCAGTTTTGAATGGATGCCTGTTTCGTTGTTTGTTCAACTGTGATCGATAAGCGATTCAGTCCGTTAAACTAATTTTTATCCGGTTCGCTCATAGAACAAGAGCGGTGAAAAAGAGCTAGTGGAACAAGAGCAATAAAAATAAGAGTGATTGATTTACAAGAATTAAATGAATAACTCTGTGAACCTAAAGAACAAAACAGTCTTTGAAAAATATTCATTCTGTTTTCGTTTTACGATCAAAAAAAACGTGATTCAAAACAATTGCTAGTACTAGTCTTTAGGACGATTTGATTTATTCACTAATTTTAGAAAAACTTTTGAGAGTTTTTCGAATACTCTTCCTGAGATTTGGCGAAGACGTTATGTGGGATGTTAAGCCAAAAATCATTTAAAAAACGAGAAAACTTTATTGCGTGGAACATAAAAATATATTGCACCTGGACTTGCTGTTAATAACCATTCCGTTCCATTCCATTCTTTATCATTCATTGTAAAGTTTCTTAA
The DNA here is from genome assembly GCA_018904265.1 of Lordiphosa collinella. Classification (NCBI taxonomy): domain Eukaryota; kingdom Metazoa; phylum Arthropoda; class Insecta; order Diptera; family Drosophilidae; genus Lordiphosa; species Lordiphosa collinella. Next base: position 241,372 of record JAEIFV010000360.1, on the reverse strand, counting down.
TTGCATTTACATTTAAAATTGGTCATCTTTTAATTTTTAATTCACTTTTTTAGGGTTTTACTGTGTATGATTCACAACTGCACATTTGAAATATTGAAACATTTCTGATGAAAATTTGTTTCTGATCAGTTTTCAATTTCCGCAGAAATAAATAAAGACAAATGACCCTAAATGGGTAATGCAAGGCAGAATCAACAAACATCTGGCAAACAGATTGTATTATGAATCCATCGACCGGGCACCTCCTGGTATAAAATAATGCTTCATTTGGGCCGCACCCGCCGCAACGACGACGATGACAAAACTCACTTAAAAACTTTATGAACTTCCAATGAAGCATGATGATCATCATGTCCAAGTGCAGGGACAGCGAACACAATTTTCACAGCTGCATGTTACGCAAATGAAGCGTTAAACAAAAGGCAACAACAACAACAACCACGGCACATGGACAACTGTTGAAAAGCGAATTAAAGCTAGAATCTGGAGCTGGGGCGCAATTGAAACTGAAAGAGAAACGTTGAAAAAGCACGAACGACAGCGAAAAGTCACAAAAAACCAAAAAATATACATAACAGCAGTTTTGTAATGCTAAATAGTACAAGGGGTGGGGAAGGGCAGGCAGGGTTGGGCCAGAGCGACGTTGAAGTCTTTTGTATTGCTCGACTGAAAGAACGAAGAACTTGAGCAGTTCGTTGAGTACAATTTGTTAGTAAATCACCCACACCAGAGAGCCAGACTACAGACTCACATATATACATACATACAAATCTAATTAATACATAGCATACACAATTAACCGTTGCACCAACACCGAATCAATGAGAAGAAGCGAAAACCAACGGAACTTACCCTTAGGTCATCCTGCCAATTGGTGGGGGGTACACAAAACTCACACACATGCACACTCACACACGCGCACCAGCAGGCACGCCTTCGTCCACATCTGTTCCACAGGCCACTACAAATTTGTTTATAACAATTATGGACGCCCTTCAAATTTAGGTATGTATATGTACCACAATTTGTACACTGTTGAATTGGGTTTTTACCTTGAGCCTTGGTAGCAACTTCATCTTGTGGTCGCAAAATCTGCTTAACTTTATATTAATTAATTTATGTATTTAATTTTATATGGCTGCAACGCCAACTGCACAAATGTAAACAACTAGTCTAGCCAGTGAGACCACCCTCGATTATTTCGGGATTAAGACCGTTCGTATAGTATTTACTTATGCTTCATACTTTTTTTTATGTTTATAATTCATAGGGTTGTCGCTTACATAAATCGATACTTTTGACTAACCGCCTATCGATTTTTACCAGCTCTGTTAACTACTGTTACAAGAACTGGTTTCTACAATGAACTAGTTGCTACTTTTTCAATTAAGAAATTATTTCTAAATTAAAATTGATTATCCTCAAATAAAAATGTTCCATTCGTTTTTAACTTTTTATAATTTTTTTTTTTCAAAAATAACAAGAAATTACAATTAAATCCGGTTAGAACAACCTAATCATTTTTTGGATTTTTCTCACTTCTTAGCCATAACTTTTTATTTAAACTAATTTATATACCTATCAAAACATTTTAATATTTAATTTAATAGTGCGTCGGTCCTTCTTTGTTTAGAATGACCTCAAAAATATGGTTGAATAGAGAGTCATGCAATTTTCCTTTATAGTGTAGAAAAACAAATAACCAAGCGCTTTTTATGCCTTCAATTAGTTAAAACTTGCTAGAACGTCATAAACGTTGCGAAAGGTCAGGCTAGCAAGCTGAACACTGCATTAAACTTGCATTTTGGCCCTCAATCCAGGATTTTTTCACCCGAGCATTTTGAATCAGGGCGCCACTGCAATTCTCCAAAAAAGTTTTTAAAATTCGGAAAGCAGTTTAGAGTACGTTTTTATAATTGGGTGCATTCATACTGGCGCTCAAAAACTGCCAATCACACGTACAAACTGATTGGAGAGGTTCATATTTTTTAAGGTACAAGGTACGAAAAAGATACTTCATAATGAACTTTTTAAGGCGTGTTTTATCCACTACTATCAAACCGTAATTGTTGGAGAGTTGTTTTTTTTTTCATTTTAGCAATTTCGTAAGGTAAGCGTACGGAACAAGATCAAACGCTTCGCCGGAATCAGTAGATCAGTTCTTAGGAAACTTCCTAAAAGGTAAAACTAACAGTTTTTTAAGAGTTAAATTATAATTTTTAAATTAAAATTGAAAATTAATCATTATATCGTAGTTTATTTTTATTGATCAAAAAATAATTTATATTTAGCAATTTTTACGGTCCCTAATTTCAACGATAGTTGTAGGGTTAAGTTTGGCTTTATTTAATTTTAATTTTCCGAAAGCTTGCATTAAGTTCCTGTTCTTATCATTTGATTAATAATTTAATGTCTTTCAACTCAATGAGCCAGTGCTAAGGGTCCTACGACTCCAGTAAAACAGTGATAATTATCGCTTAACAGCACCAGTTGCGCTTCTCTGGTCACACTAAACGAAAAACACGCGCAACTCGACCAAAATATTTAACAAATGCTGGCAAATAGTTAATAAATGCAGTTTGTATATAACAATTATACATAACATCAACTGTTTAGGCAGAGTAAAATCTCAAGAGAAGCCCCGCTGACTCAAGGTAACATTTGTTTGCTTTCTCTTTGAACTCGGCTCATACCCCTCCCCTCTCTCTCTTACCCATCAGCTACAGCATGGCCGGCGTTTTATTCGAAGACATTTTCAATGTCAAGGACATGGATCCTGAGGGCAAGAAATTCGATCGTGTTTCCCGCCTGCACTGTGAATCCGAATCCTTCAAAATGGACCTTATACTGGACATCAATTCCTGGCTGTATCCCATGGAATTGGGTGACAAATTCCGCCTAGTGCTAGCCACAACGTTGCGCGAAGACGGCTGCCCGGACAGCGGTGAATACAATCCCATGGAGCATGAGGGTACACGGGCGGACAGTTTTGAGTATGTGATGTATGGCAAAATCTATCGCATCGAAGGCGACGAGGCGCACAACGAGGCCTCCCGTCTGTCGGCCTATGTGTCCTTTGGTGGCCTGCTCATGCGTCTGCAGGGCGATGCCAACAATTTGCATGGCTTTGAGGTGGATCAGCATATGTATTTGTTAATGAAGCGGCTGGCATTTTGAATTATACAAATATTTTTATATTTTCCCTATATAAAATTTAAGTTTATGTACAAATCATTTGCAAGAAATTCTGATTGCAAACAGAATTTAGTTAATGATTATGTCTACGCCTAAATGATGCTGGGGCATTCACTGTGAGGCGTGAGGAACGCGGGCGGAAGGTTAAGCGACGATCGACAAAGGGTAAGGCCAGTTGGGTGGAGGGAAACAAAGCGGTGTTCCTGTTGATGATCTTGGCCGGTCTGGGACGGGCTGTCAGCTTGGCAGGTCTGCGTGGTGAAGGCTGAGAGCGCATGGGACGGAAGGCGGCAAAACGATTAAGCAAAGGCAGCACAAATTGAGCTTGAGGAGGCAAAGGAAGATTGGCCAAACTAATGAGGGCAGCGTTTTGTGGTGCTGGACTGGCTGGTTGGGCTGGCGGTGGGCCATAGGTGTCTGCCGGCACTTCTTCGACGGCAGGTGGGCCATAGGTATCTGCTGGCACTTCCTCTATGGCAGGTGGGCCATAGGTGTCATCTGGCGGCCCGTAGGTTAAATCTGGCTGAGGAAATTCCACTGCCTCCTCTGTGGGCAACTCAAAGGGTGGATTTGGTGTCAAACCTGCTGGAGGATAAGGAGCTGCGGCCAACTCTTGCCTCGCAAAGAGTACTCCTTCACTGGGACATGCACCTATAAGCCCACAAATGGCCAGTGCAATCAATGATTTTCCTAGGTAACCAAACATTTTGCTATCCCAATCTCAACTGCTGCCTAAGTTAACCAAATAGTGCCTATAAATACCCAAAGATGACCTTCAGTCGGTTGACCAATTGCCCTCCCCCAAAATCAAAAGTAATGACGAGGCCGTTGACTTATTTGGCTATGGCTAATCCCAGACTAATGTACGTGCCCAATGTGTTATGTTGTTGATGACCAATCCATAGAAATTATTAACATGCCTTTTGAAATGCAGTTACATTACAGTAGCAAAAAATATTGAAGAATTGAAAGTTTATATAAAAAATTGGGACTTCAATTTTTTCTTGTCTCTATATCTTAAAACATTGGAACATTGAAACGGCATTTGAAAAAGAAAGAAGAAAGGAGGGTGGAAAGACTGCAACAAAGACTTCAACCATAAGATTTATCAGAAGTGTGTTTTATTTTTAACAGGGCTGCAATTCGGTTTTAAACCGATCCAGCTCGAACCCTGAAATTCGATTTGTTAACACAGCTCAAAACCTTAATGAAGCGGTGGGCACAGCATTTGATTTTGAGAGCAGTCCAACAAGCACTTTCCTCCTGCTAGTATGCTTTGAGAATTAATCCTTTTAAACAAATTCTTTAAAGCTTAGAATCTTTTTTGTGAATTTTCCAAAATCTGAAACAAATATGACCGTGGTTCCAAAGACTCTAGAATGTCAAAGAAATTTGAGACGAAATTTGCAAAGTTTGTTCAACTTTGCACACACACACACAGCTCATTCATGTGAAATCAAATGTTCACATTGAAATTTCTCCTCCTTCACTTGAATGTCTGTTACTCATCTTGTTGAGTTCTAGTGTCGTCCTACCTAAATGCAGAAATTAGTGTCTAAAACTAAATGTTGCGAATGCATTGGCAGCCATTGCAATGGTTAGTATTTAAAAAGTTTGAGACTTGAAGTTTTTGGCACAAAGCTTAGATCTGAACCTTGGTTCGGCCCATCTTTTAGACAATTTTACTAAATAAGCAATTATTCGGGGGTGTCCCAGAAATCTCTGGAGACTTTTGTTTAAACGGTTTCATTTCGAACTATAAAAGTTAAGGGATTTTAAACCAACTGATCAGCGCCTAGTACAGTGTCGCTCAACTGAATAGGTTTGAAAAATCTTTCTTACATTTTTCCCTCTTTCTTTGTTCCAATTGAATTTTTTTCTATCTTTTCTTTTTATTTTGAACCTTCATTTGTTTACTCATTAAATGCAAAAAAAAAGTAACGGGACAAATGCAACGGTAATTCAGAATTTTGCTTTTATCGTGAAATTCGCTAAATGTGCGCTCTATTTTTGGCTCATCTGAATAGGTTTGAAACTTTTGACTTCACTTTTTGATTGACTGCGTGATTGAATAGAGTTGAATTCTTTTGTATTCCAAAATTTAAAGCAACTGAAATCAGTTTTTTGTAAAATGGGCCGCGGAAAACCTTTAACCGATTTTGAAAAAGGTCAAATAAAAGGCTATATTGAATCTGGCTTAAAACACTATGAAATAGCCAAGAAAATCGGTCGAAGTCAAAACGTTGTGAGTAATTTTCTCCGTAATGAAGCAGACTATGGAAAAAAAAATGAATGGAGGAAAAAAATATGCAACAACAGCATCGGAGAGGCGACTTATCCTACGAACTGCCTCAAATTCCCACCTTTCTGCTGGTAAAATTAGGGAAGAATGCGGCGTAAATGCTAGTGTGGCCACGGTAATACAAATTATTCGAAGCGCCAAACACTTAAAGAGATTAAAAATAAAAAAAAAACACCTCTCAATGATGCTCGTAAGGAAGCACGACTTCGATTTGCCCGAGAACACAAGACGTGGAACAAGGAGTGGAAGACGGTGGTCTTCTCCGACGAAAAGAAGTTCAACCTCGATGGACCGGATGGCTATAATTACTATTTCCACGATATGCGAAAGGAAGAATGTTTTTTAAGTCGTCATCACACTTGTGCAGGTGCAGTAATGTTGTGGGGAGCCATATCGTTTTATGGAACATGCGAGCTCCAGTTTGTCACCTCGAAGATGAACGCAAATGTGCACAAGACTGTGCTCCAAAAGGCTTTTCCCCAGTTTTCGGAGATTTATGGTCAAATTTCATGGACGTACCAACATGACAACGCTTCCATCCATACCGCTCGGGTTGTAAAACAGTGGATTAAAGACCAAAACGTCAAATTGCTCGAGTGGTCGCCTTACTCCCCTGACGTTAACATTATCGAGAACATTTGGGGACTTTTGTCCAGGAGAGTATACGAAGGAGGAAGACAATTTAGTGACTCTGGGACCCTAGTTGAAGCAATTAAAAAAAGCCTGGTCAACAATTTCACTAAATGAAATTGAAAAATATTATGATTCCTTACCAAACCGTATGTTTGAAATAATTAAGAACAAGGGTGGGCATACCATATACTAAATAATGCTAAAACAGTGTCCTTTATTATTTAAGTTACCGAGTGCCTGAAATTTTGCGGAGCCCATCTTCCCACTAGCGACTATCTGACTTTTATGACCTTTTTGATTTTCAAATTCATTTAGCCTTATAGTTTTGGTGAGTGAGATCTTTTTGCTCTCGGTTTCTCTCGCTTTTTCGACTTGATTTGGTTAAAAACTTTCAAAAGTTTTTTAGAGCCATTTTTCAGAAGTTATTTAAGCTGGGAATATACAACTTGGTTCGTAGATTGGTAATATGAAGTTGGATATTTTACTGGTTTAAGCCCGGTTTCGATCCGATTAAATTGTGGTTCAGCGTTATATCTTAGAAGTTTTTTACGCTAAGAGCTTCCCATACAAAAGACGTTCTGGAACGCACCTTTCGATTGCTAATTTGTAGGTTTATAATGTATGTCGTGAGAGAGCTATAAACTTCGACTTTTACAAATCTCAGAACTGGACTGAACTGTAAATTCGGGGTGTGGGTCGTAAATATGTAGTTTGATATTTTCCCAATTTTTAACTAGGTCCGAACAAGATTGGACAAGTTCAAATGCTAATATCGATTTGCAGTCAGTAGAAACTTGAATGTAATGTTTAGTTTTCATAAGAATCTCCCAAAACTGACGGACGGACAGACGGGCATGGCTATATCGACTCGGCTGTTAATGCTGATCAAGAATATATATACTTTATAGGGTCGGTGAAGCTTCCTTCTGCCCGTTATATAGGTACTTTTGCACAAACTTAATATACTCTGTGTACCTCTGGTACAGAGTATAATACAATCTTTAAAGTTTAAATTAAATTAGAATCTTTTATCAATCCATAACTACCGTAACCGCATTAAGATTAGTTTTGGTATCCAACAATTTAGCGACGGAATGGACAACACTCACTGAGATAAGGAAGAGAGACTAAAAACCATTCGAAGATCGGATTCAAATCTATAATTTTAAATGAACAAGCTCGTTTTATTAAAATTTTTGTAAATTTACCAACTACGACGAAGTATCAAACGCTGTGGCACTGGCTGCTGGCGACGACGACCCTGTGGAAAACGCTGATAGAGTCTTTCCGACTGGGCGGACTGTGTCTGTGGCTGATCAAGTGTGGTGGAGACGGCAATAACAGTGCCATCGTCTGCCACCTCAACCAAAATATTCTCCTCATCCTCCACAGGTTGTTGTTTGGCATCGATGTTCTCATCCTCAGATGGGGGAATATCATCGGTTTCAATGGTCGCCTCTGGTTCTGGCTGCTCATCTGCACTGGCCGGCGGTCCATAAACATTATCCGGTGGTCCATAGGTATTATCCGGCGGCAGATAGCTGGCCTCTGGCTGAGCCGTGGAACTGGGCAAATCAAAGGGAATTTCCGGTGTAACGCCAGCCTCAGGATATCCGGTGGGCGCCACCTCTTGACGGGCCAGAAATCTTTGACGCAATGGTTCGGCTGTGGTCAGGGCACACAGGCCAAGTAGGAGCATGCCAGCGATAGCTTTGTTCATGGTTCACGTTTGTATGGAATATGTTCTGACTTCCTAAAGTGAGTTGGGCTTATATATACCCCCACTTAGTGCAAAAACGCCTCCCTTTGATAATTTATGCTCGTCACTTTCGATTTTTAGGCCTGTTCCCGGTCAAGTAAAGATTTTGGATTATGCTGCCGTCGATCGGCGGCAACTGTTTTAATGCTTACTACGTGACCCTTTTCCCAAATGATATGACCAATGCTACGTAAAAGCTTCCCCCCTCTCGGTGTTGGCTTCATTAACACTAATTTTTTTTGGGGGTTCTGGGCTATTCATATTTTTTTGTGTATTATTTTGAGGTATTTAGTATTCAAATGCATTAGGCCATGGACGGAACGTGTCCATTAGTCAATGTTCTCATTGTTGAATTCAAGGTACGAGGGTGGATCAACAAGTTATATAGTATTTGCTTATTGTTTCTCAAAGTGAGTCACACTCAAGATATATTTTTTTATTTATCAAAAAACACAAATATGTTGAAAGGATAAACATAAATCGTTCATAATTCAGTACGAACTTTTGCCTCTGCTTTCTGTACACAGATTCGGATCAGTCGGACTCCAAAAAAAAGGAAGATTTTGAATTCAATCGGGATTTGTCCTTTTTAAGAATTGCGAGTCTAGTGTAGAAACTGTGCTTAAAAATTTAAAAAAATCGATGACGCGAATTAGAAAGATGGCTTATTGAAGAAAGAAGGATGTTCGAAATTAGTAAGTGCTTTATAATAGACAAACGTATTTTAAAGTTATGTTGGATTTTAGTCTCAAAAACACATTTTCCAATTCAACGTTGAAATTAGCAATTTTGAAAATTATAAACTTTTGGATCCACATTCTAGACACTGTTAAGAGCGGATTCAGACCTCATTTAAGTATTTTTGAATCGTAGCTCATTACAAAAAATTTTTACAAGTATGTGAATTTATCGAAAACAAAGTTTTTAAGCTTTCTTAGTATTATACTTTTTTATTTTTAGTATTCAGAATTTTTTTGAAAATCGCAACTTTGAACCTCATGTTGGCAAACTCTGCGATGGGCAACGTCTAGCCCGCCTGCCCCTCGCAGCCCGAACCGTTATTCAGCTTAAAAGCAATGCGCAATATAATACTCTACTGCCAACAACAAAATAAGCCACAAAAATCTGCAATTAATGCTGCCCTTCTGTGTGATGCAGGTGCCCACCCCTGCTCTAGTTGATCAGTTGTTTTCTTGCTCATTTGCTCATCAATTATCCTAAAGTCATAGAATGGGTGATCATTAAAGGTAAAGAGTAACTGAGGTAAGTTAAAAAATAACTGTGTCCCTGAACAATGAGTCACGAAACAACAAGTCAGTAAACCAAAATATAATAATCGTGTAATTCAGCAGGAAACTCATTTTTGTTCAAACGATTTGAATGTTCTTTTATCATTGGGAATGTACAAGTAAATCCAGGATTTATCAACGGTGATGATTATCTTAAACAGCTCCCAAATCGGCTTCGGGAATCATAGCAGTATTTTGGTTATTGTCTTTTGTGAGTAGTGCTGCCACCAGCTCTAGCTATTTCTTAAGGTCCGTTGCCGCAAACTACTCATCTTTGGCGGAGCCTGCAATTTAAACTATTTGGGATTTTTTGTTTGCCATTTTCTAGCTATTTTGACAGTGCAACATTTCCTCCTTAACAGACTTGAAATTTAGATATTTTTTAATGATATTGTTATTTAATATCAGACTTATTTATTTAAGCTTTTGTATAAAGTCTCCAATACAGATCCTATATGAAAATCTGTATGAAAAATGAAAACCCCAAGAGTTTAAGCCACAAGATGGATGTCAACACACAGTAACCACAATCTTAGATCAATGGATCGAGCTAAAGCTATATTTTCAAATTGCTGCCAGTCGGGGAATATGTTACAAGATATTACTTGGATTGTTTAACAATAACATAAATCAAGCGCATCTCTTCATTTTAAAACCAATATTAGAGGATTTGCAGCAAAACAATGAAAGTTTTCCATGCAATTATACAAATTCAACCGAATTCCTTAAAGACAACATTTCTTATAAATTCACTAAAATTAAAGATTATTGCTACCGATAATAATGTCGATATTTTTATACTCTGTACCAGAGGTACACAGAGTATAATAAGTTTGTGCAAACATGTCCGTCTGTCCGTATGAGCAAACAGATCTCAGAGATGGTAAGAGATAGAGGTTCGACATGTATGGGAGAAAAACTTCTTATACTTGCAGACAGATCAAGTTTATTTTCCATTTTGGCCACGCCCCCTCCCGCCTCCTTCAGTTTTATAGATAGAAGGTTTGAACCTTCTGGACAAGATTATTTATCGATCCGCCAAAGGGTTGGTAAAGATCGGATGAATTATGGGTAGCACCTGTTGCAACGGTGATGGGCAGCACTTCACAGGTACAGAGTATGTTATAGTCGGGCTTGTCCGACTTTCTTTCTTGTTTAGTATACCTGCTTTAAAGATGGAGCTTATAATAAAGCAATGTAACACCATTCACCTAATAAAGTGGGAAAACTTGGACGACACAGTTAAGTTTTTGGCAGAAGTACGCCTGTTTGAAGACTCTTTTGAACTGGCAACTGGAACTGGCCATGATGCTTTTGTAACGCTAAGTCGAAATTTTTTGTAAAATCTATTTTGAATTTAACTTTATATTTTGAAAGGGCATACATTGAGTATATCAAATCAATAAATAAAAACATTTTGGTGGCAACGCTGCATTTTTCCCGCTCTAGCAAAGTCAGATGTTTGGCAATCTGTTTGTTTGTCAAAGTTTGAAAGAAGCTTTTACTCAACTTTGCGCTTCTGTTGTAGCAACACCACACAGAGGGAAAAACGTGTTTACTGGACTGTGGACCTGGATGGTGGATCTGGACGGTGGTGGACCTGGACGGCGACGGACCTGGACCTGGACGGCGGACCTGGACGGTGGATCTGGACGGCGGACCATGTCACTGGACAGTGGACCGGACCTTGGACGACTTGTGGACGGTGGACCCTGGTCCTCAAATTTTTTTGTTAGTTTAAAATGCTCTCTAAAACGAAACATTTGAACTCAAATCAATTCTTGAAGTGAGAAATTCCGTGCATGATTAGCTTGTGCTCATTTTGAGTCCAATGTTCTCGGTTTTTTCCCGTCTTTGCAGGTATTAGATACCTTTTTTTTGTTGACAAAAAGGAAAATAAAAGTCAAGGTATGCCAAAAATGTATACATTAATACCCTAAAAAATTTTCATACGAGTGTATGGACCCCTTTTTAGCATAGTAAAACAAATTCAATCAACGCAAAATTTATACCATATGTTCTTATGAGTATTTAGACCATGCCATTGCAAAAAAAAAATGAATTGCAATTATTTATTGTTTTATAACGAATAAAAAGTTTTACCAATACATACGCGCTTCACACAGATAGATAAGCCAAGCAACGCATTGTTTTTGTTTCTAGCAACAACAGCAACAGGCCAACACTCACTGTGTTCTCTGCTCAGTTGTATTTTGACATTTGAAAACAGAGAGTTTGCTCTCCCTAGCGTCGGGGAAAAAAACTTCAACTATATTGTTTTCTTTTAAGCAATTTCAGTTTTTTAACATGCTGGTGTCACTGAAATTCAAAAGAAAAAAAAAATAGGGGAAAAGTTAACTTCGGCTCGGCCGAAGTTTTGTATCAGCTCCATTGAAAAAAAAAGTTTTTTACGAACTAAGACTACTTTTTGTGACCTTACTTTTCTACCGGATCTATACTATATAGATGTCCGATTTCGACCAAACTTGGTGAAATCATGGAAAAGCATAATCAAACTGTTAATTACGAGGCGTTAATTTGGGGGCGATTCCATTTGAAACAAAAAAGTTTTTCTCACTAGATCTGCTTTTTCGACCGATCATTCATACTGCAGATATATATATGCTATAGTTATCCGATTTTGACAAAACTTTGTAGAATTGTGTAAAAAAATATAAAATAAATATATGCCACCGTAAGGGACGATTCGATTGAAAACAAAAAGTCTCTCTCACAAGAACTAGTTAGAAGATGAAAACGTAGATTACGTTCTAAAATTCGTTACTGAAGATTAAACTATAATTTAATAAACATTTTGTGTAGCTTTTTTTTAAGATTCTTTGAATTATATACTATATTGCCTTTTCTAGACATTTTAACAGTAAATTTTGCCATTTATGATCATCAACAGTTGGCAACACTCATTGTTAAGCAATTGTGACATCCATCGAGGCCAAAACATTTTCATTTTACCTTTGCTACTAGAACAACTAGCAAACTTTATTTGTATTTATAATCTTTAAGTTTCAATTTAAAAAATGTATGAAAATATGAAATGAAAAATGGTTTTAACTAAACCAAACATTGTAAACAACACAGATTTGAAAAATTGAAAAACAAAGAAACAGGTAAATGGTGAAAGGGGTAAGACTAGAGTAAGAAGTAAAAGGCCCAAGCAGTATTTTAATATTCTAATTTTAATTGCTTCGCTAAATAAACTTGCCTTTGGGGCTTCTGTTTGGACTTGAGCATTGGCACTAGGCTGTTTTTTTATTACATCTTCATTTGGTTTGGCCTTCAAGTTAGCGGCATTTCTTTTAATCTGTTCAGACATTGTGTTATTACTGGTTCGTAAGAAACTAATGTTTATCGATTGGCCTTTTATGGTGGATTCGAGGGATGCATTTTTGTTTTCCATTTTGCTTAATTCATTGAGCATTTTCTTATTTTCTTCTATATGGAAAGATAGAAACTCATCCAACTCTTTTATTTTCAGGTGAGCCTCTTCCTTGGCTCTCAGCAATGATTCGATTTGATCCTCCTTGTCTTTAATTTCGGCTTGATAGGTACTTCCCGCTTCATTTTCCTCAAGTTGTTTAATGGTCTTTGCCTGTTCTTCAATTGTAAGTTGGTAATCGAGGAATGATTCATTAAGTTTTTCCAGATCAGTTTCCTGCTTTTGAATTTGTTGTTTGTATTGCAATAGAAGATTATTATCCATTGCATTCGGTTGTGTTTTGCTCTTACAAAACTCTAGAGACATTTTTAGTGCAGCTATAACATCATCTTTGTCTTTAATCTTATCTTCCAGGTACTTAATTTGACTCTCTTTGGTGTTCAGTAGTGTTTGCAGCAGCAATTTCACTTTCGGGCTTTCTATTTCATCCATTTCAATGCTCAACTGTAAGAGTTTATAATTATAAAAGTGGGTTCTGGCTGTGTAAGCTATGTAGGCAGGTTAACTCACCGAATTTTCATCTAATGTTAAAGAAGAAATTAGGGAACTTAATCGATCCATTAACTTTTCCGTTTGATGGTCGAAACAAAACTAAATCAACTTGAACTTTTGGTTATCTTAACGGAAGTTTTTGATTATTTACTTATCTGTGAGTCATTGCATTAACAACCTTATACGTTTCAATTGAATCTTATCGATAGCTATTGATAATAGTCAAGATTAACGTGCTGCATTGTAAAGTGCATTAGCTAATGCCAGCCAGAACATGGGAACTAATGACCAACCGAAGAATTGTGTACCAAAGCGGAGTCGATATGTCTGTCCGTATGAACAAACAGATCTCTGAGATGGTAAGAGAAAGAGGTTCCGACGTGTATGGGACATTCACTTCCTATACTTGCACGCAGATCAAGATTATTTTAAATTTTGGACACTCCTCTTCCCGCCCCCGCAATACGAAACAACCGTCATATCTGCCACAGTTTTGTAGATGGATGGTTCGTTCCTTCTGAGCATATTTAGTAATCAGCATTATTTCTCGATTCGCCAAGAGATTGGTAAAGATCGGATGACCGCTAGTCGAGTTATAAAGTAAACAAGCAATTATGATGGCATCCAAATTACAATTGATAAGATACCAATGGACAAAAGCACAAATTACAGGATCGATGTTCTCTCTAACACTTTGAAGGCTGGCAGCCTTCAAGTATGGATTACAAGCCTGTATACTTTTACATAAACCTGATCGCTCAGCTGAGTTTTTCTGACCTGAGTGTCAAAAAACTCAGCTGAGCAACTTAGTTCAGCATTTACACATGTCTGAGAAGCTTAGTTGACTCAGTTGCAAAACCAATGGTTCATTGAGCGTTCTGCTGTGCGGTCAGTTTAATTTAAGCCGGTTCTATTACACCTGAGCGCTCAGCTGAGTAGGCTCAGACTCCTGTTTACACGGGCTGACAGATACTCAGATACAAAACTCACCTGAGAGATCAGGTCGTGTAAATTGGTCTTAAGCTTGGCCGTTTTCGTAGGCTTCCTGACTTCAAAACAGAGTTCGATGTAATCGGAAAAGTGGGCGTATAACAGAAAACACTTGGGCTTTAGACTACAAGTCAGTATACTATTTGAGAAAATGTGGGCGAGAAAGTAAGTTTTCAGTTCACAAGACGATATACAATTTGGAAATTTGTGTGTAGACTTGTGGACAACTGTACAACTCCACACTCTTGGTGTATGGGACTTGTACAGCAGCTACCTTACAACCTGTCACACTTTTTAGTTCTAGGTGTATCGGATTGTAATGAGGATTTTAAATACGTGTGCCGTACAACTTCACACACTTGGTGTATGAAGTTGTAATGTAACTGGAACAGTTAATATATGGAGGTGTAATGTATGTCTGTTTAAGACAGCGATGGACAAGCCCTTGCTCCGAGAGTTATTTTACGGCAACTGGCGCCTGCCTGGCATTAAAAATTGCCACGGTTCTTGGCGCCAGCCGCACACAGTCTCATTTCGAAGCGAGTTAATAGAACAAATCCTTTGCGCATCAGCGCAGGGTACACAGGTGCAGTGTGCGCGATTGAGACAACTGCAAAAGCAAATGTTTTGGGCAAGGCACTTTGAGATTGAAGAAAAAGCCCATTTCTTGCACTGTTAAGCACATAAATTGAAACTGGCCATCCAAGATTCAGTGAAAATATTTCCTCCATATTCTGATGCCTTTAATAAGTGATGCCAATTTGTCACTTTGTTCTACGCTTTTTTTTTGGAATTTTAGCCACTTTTGGACCTTAAATTTTGGGAACACTGATTATTGTTATTGTGCCGTGTTCAGTGTTACCAGAATTTAAAGTCAAAAAGTTGCTAAAATTGCAAAAATAATATAGGACTACTCGAATTTTTGTTATACAAAATTTCTATTTACAAGTGTGTATACAAAACGTAGCGAGAATGTCCCATTACGTTTGCGCCTACTGTAATGCATGTTGTGGACCAACCTCATTCAGCTCTGCGCCGCTGCGTATATACAAACTTTGGGAGGTACAGAGTATGCTATAGTCAGGCTTGACCATCTTTCTTACTTGTTTGAACAAGCTTTGGTAGTCAGTTTCAAGTAGCAGCCCTCGAATAAATTTAATTTTTTTTTATTGCAAGTTCGTATAAAAGTAACATTAACAACAACAATTTTGCTTCACACAGTCTTGCCCATATATTTAGATGGAGTAGACCAGTACCGGTTGGGAGCGTATGATCTGGGCGGAACGTAGACGTAGTTTCTCCGGAACAGGGCGACGATTGCGCAGGCGTCCATTTCGTGGTTGAATCAAACTAGCCGGAATGGGCTCTGCCTGATCCACTGCTGCATTGGCATCAGCTGGAGGCCCATAAGTGTTATCCGGCTCGGCTGCTGGTGGCCCATAAGTGTTATCCGGCTCGGCTGCTGGTGGCCCGTAAGTATTATCCGGCTCAGCTGGTGGTGGTCCATATGTATTATCAGGTGGGCCATAAGTCAGATCTGGCTGTGCTTCAGTCTCTGTGGGCAGATCGAATGGAACCTCGGGTGTAACACCAGCCGCTGGATAGGGTGCCGAAGCTGGAGTGGGTGCAATATCCTGGTTGGCATCTAAAGGTGCTGGCGGTGCAGCCTCCTGACGAGCCAAGCGAAAGCGAGAGGATCGACTGCCGAATCTGGCGGATTCTGCTAAGGTCACCGCCGCAATGGCCAGTGCCAGAATCAGCAGAGAGCAGTTAAACTTATGTGCCATGTTGTACTAGTGTCGAATGAGTATAGAATGTTGCTGTCAATAGTCCGTACCAGAGCTTTTATACACAAAATACGCAAATTTTTTGGCCAGTCATAATTGGCTCGTCGAGGGACACCCTTTCCAATGACAACTACGTGACAATATTTTGCCAAGGGCCCATGTCTTAACCGATTACTATGGGCCATTTAAATAGTATGCCTCTGGGTACTTAACTCTGAACTTCGTCTCACATACGCACAGTGTGCCCCGAATCTGGCGAAAAATGGCAAAATTTAATTTGTTTAATTTTTTTTATCCTTAAGAATTAGTAGATATTAGTCTCGATTTTATCTTTAATTCAACCTTATTTGTTTTATAAAGAACAGAGAGATTTGGTTTTATAAACAAGATCTTGCCCTCAAAAAAAAAAAAAAAAAAACCCTGACTCGCAATGAAAATGAGAAATTCGGAAATAAGTTCAGGGATGCAATCCGATTGGAAATAAGGAGTGGTTCTTTGCATAATGACCCTGTCGATCTTTCCTACGATCTGCACGAAAAGGAATTCGCAACGCACTTTATGTTCTTGGATGCCGAAAATCTGTAAAATCTCAACCCTCAAAGCCCATTCTTTATTTTTAACGACCAGATGTTTTCATATTTATATTTAAAAACAAGAAAGAAAGTCGGTCAAGCCCGACTATAACTTACTCAGTACCTGTGAAGTGCTGCCCATCACCGTTGCGACCTGTGCAGCCCATAGTTGTTTGTTTTCCTTATAACTCGAATATCGTTCATCCGATCTTTAAAATTCCATCAGCGGATCGATAAAGAATCCCGAATACTAAATATGTCCCGAAGGTTCGAACCTTCTATCTATAAAACTGTGGGAGATATGACGTTTTTTCGATATTGCAGGGGCGGGAGGGGGCGTGGCCAAAATTGAAAATAAACTTGATCTGCCTGCAAGTATAAGAAACATATGTTCTATATGTGTCAAACCTCTATCTCTTACCATCTCTGAGATCTGTTTGTTCATACGGACAGACAGACAGACAGACGGACGGACAGACGGACACTTTTGCACAAACTTAATATACTCTGTGTACCTCTGGTACAGAGTATAAAAATGACAAAAACTTTTTTGTAGGATCGCCCTAATTCCCGCCGAACACAAACCCTTAAAGATAACATGCTCCCGAGTTTTGTGTAAATCTGTTTGAAAATCTATTTCTTTCTTTTCGATGGTAAGGCAGTCCAAAAGTTGTCAAAAAAGCATTTCTGTTAAAGGATCATTTTTAATTTTGCCGAGTCTCAAGTCCTAAGCCATTTCTTAAGTATAAAGTCCCAGTTTGCTCTAAAGTCTGCACGAAAAGATATTTTTCCGAAGTTTCGAAGGAAGAGCAGTTCGATAACGTCTTGGATCGCCCTTAATTTCAACCTATGTCAACTCTTAAAGCCTTTTGTTGTGCATAACGTCGCAATTTACCCTGAAATCTGCTCGGAAAGTCCTTTTTAGACTTCTGAAATTGCGGCAAGTCCAAAACTTCTTTTTGTTTTAAGATTACCCTTCATTCCACCAAACCTTAACCCTTTAAGCCCATCCTGAAGTCTAACATTCAAGAATATCTTTAAATCTGTTCAGTAAGTTATTGTTTTGGACTTTTGAAGCTGCAGAAGTTTAAAAAACTATAAACCTGGGTGGGACTTACTATTTGATGAAAAATAAAGTTGGATCGAACACATTATAAAGTACTAGTTCTGGTTTTAAGAGGTATTACACCCCGGGTTTTTGTTTGAACCAACTCTATTTGGTCTAGCTAATCCTTTAAATATTGAAAATTATCTCAGAAAAAGCTATCTTATACCGAAAAACTTTTTAAAATATTAAAGCTCATCTATAGTTTCATTTCCCCGAACTTTTGCTTCAATATTCGAAATATAATGATATCTAAAGTGACTTTTCGACCATCTCGGTACTGAATTCCTAGAGAACTGTAAAGTTTGAATAGTTGGATGTGCTTGCTTCGTCCATAATGATATATCAATTTGATAGCTGGCTAAAGTTGGATTAAGGTGAAGAAGCTCGACTGACTAATGAGAATATCGTCCCGTAAAGGAAATGATTTATGCAAACATATCAATTAGCAACTTCCAAGGAATGAATATTAACTTATGACAGGCACATTCAGAGGTCGGTGGACAATTGCATGTTTTAAAATGGTTTAAAATGGCTACATAAATCCATTTTTTGGCATTATAGAAACGTAAAGAGTCAGCACAACATATAGGATAAAATTCGGCTTAAGAATATGCAAAATCCGCTGTCTATAATGCACTCAACATTTGTCATCTAATCTAGTAGCCTGGCATTTTGGAGACACTTCACATATAAAGGCAAGTACTTCTAATTCAAAATGGAACCGCTTAAACGAAAATCTCTAGAAATTTCTGGGCCACCCCCGAATAAATGAAAATTTAGCCCAAGTTGTAAGAAAAACTCCCCCTTTTTATGCAGCTAGATTTTTTTCTAACATAAGTCTTTAGATCAGCGATGTTCAAGAAGAGCGAGGCCAAAAAGTGAGAGTGTATTGGTGTGCGATATCAAAGCGACACAGCCCAGCTTTGAACTGCCCTGCTCGACGTCTGGGCATCGAATGCAAGCAAAGAGAGTGCTGCTTACGCTCATATGCCCGACTTCGGCATGCGCTCGGCTCGTGTGCGTGTAAATAGACGATTGCGCTCGGCCCCTTGGGGCTATGAAGGAACATCGCTGCTTTAGATTCATCTTTTTCGAAATTCAAGAAAGTTTGTAAAATTTTCTTACAAAATTTCCTTAATAACAGGGTAATTTTAAGCATACGTCGAATTTCTAAAATTCATGTAAAATTTTGTTATTTCCAATTGTCTGTATAAGCCACACTGAGCAGCGGAATAGAAACTT
This sequence comes from Lordiphosa collinella, assembly GCA_018904265.1. Lineage (NCBI taxonomy): Eukaryota > Metazoa > Arthropoda > Insecta > Diptera > Drosophilidae > Lordiphosa > Lordiphosa collinella. The sequence goes on along the minus strand of JAEIFV010000360.1, from coordinate 222,546 downwards.
GTAAATTATAAGTTTTTTCATTTTAAGTTCACATGCGTCTATTTATAGAAAGTTATGCAATGGTGTTGAAAGCATTTATTTACATTTATTTTCCCATTAAATTTTATCAAACTGATCCCACTGTGCGGCTTGACATGCTTAGCAATTGGGTTTTTAAGTCTTAATGCGTGGGTCTATCAAATAAATGTCTGATTTATATGCACAACGTTACAGGTGATGGCTGTGCTGTGGGCTTTAGAATTGTCCCCGTCTTTGGGACCCTGGGGGCCAACTATAAAAGTTATAGCACCATATACAGTCGACAACAAAGCGCCACCACAAGTCACACGATCATGTCACGTTATCACACGCTCATCGGCTCGCTGCTCCTTTTGGCCATTTTGGTGGTAAATTGTGGAGCACAATCACCCATTCGACGTCAACGTTTGAGATTATTGGCCAGGCAAGAGGCCTTACCTACCCCATATCCCTCCGCTGCTGAATTGAAACCCGTAGAACCTGCTTTCATCTATGGAGCACCTCAGGATGAGGTTAATGCTGAACAACTGCCAACTGTTGATGATTTGGAACCAAACCCACAGGTTGAAGAAGTAGATATTGAAGATAACTCATTGGAGGTGACGACACAGAGCGTTGGGCTGGCTCGACTGCGACAAAGTCGTCAGAGATTGGCTAAATTGCAGGCCAAGCCCAAACGCCTAAGGCAACGTACAGCGAGGCTGGAGGAATTACCCGTTGAGGAAGCAGCTGTAGCTCCTGCGGTGGCTCCAGTGGTGAATCCAGCGGTTACTCCAGCTGTGGCTACTGCTTTGCCCGTGCCGCAGTACTACTATCTGGGTGGTCAGCAGCCCTATGTGCTGGCCTACAATGTTGCTCCCCAACAGTTGCAGGCTTGGTAGTCGGGAACAGAATTAGATTGTTGGTTTTAGTACAAATTGGAAAATTGGAAAATATAAATCACTTGAGTTTTTAATTAAGACAGTGCTGGAACATGATATAGAAAGTGGAAATCTAGGCGGCATGGGCCTTTGAGCGAAATTAAACCGACTTGTTTGCTTTTGTTCAACTAAATAGCTGCTGTGCGTCAGATAATCTTACAGTTTACTCTGTTATTTTGAAATCTGGAAAAAAGAGATACAGCTAGATGATTAATGTGCTTGCATTAATCTTAATGTGTTTACTGGATAAAAGGCGGACTTTAAATCAATTTTATCCGTTTCCATTTATTTTATATATTTCTAAGAAGTTTCTATACACAAATACTTAGGTTTTACTAAAATGACGTCAAAAACTGTTAACACAGTTTTATTAGTACACTATTAGAGGGCATAAAACTGTTTACAGTACTTAAAATCGTAGGTGCTGGGTTTTTTGAGAAATCAACAAATTTGTTTTTCATCACAAACCCATTAATAACAAGAAAGAAAGTCGGTCAAGCCCGACTATAACATACTCTGTAGCTGTGAAGCGCTGCCCATCACCGTTGCTACCGGTGCTGTCCATAACTGTTTGTTTTCAATACAACTCGACAACCGTTCATCCGATCTTTACTATTCCTTTGGCGGATCGATAAATAATCTTGATTACTAAATATGTCCAGAAGGAACGAACCTTCTATCTATAAAACTGTGGGAGATATGACGATTTTTCCAATTTGCGGGGGCGGGAGGGGGCGTGGCAAAAATTGAAAATAAACTTGATCTGCCTGCAAGTATATGAAGCATATGTTCCATACAAGTCAAACCTCTATCTCTTACCATCTCTAAAATCTGTTTGGTCATACGGACAGACGGAAGACTGACAGACGGACGAACAGACGGACATGCTGATCAAGAATATATATACTTTATAGGGTCGGAGATGCTTCCCTTCTGCCTGTAACAAAATTTTAGGAAAAAATAAGACTATTTATGCTGGAGACTTTAAATTCACTGTGTGGGCTTCTGGATATCGTATCAGATGTCTCAAAAAACCCAGCAGTTACGACGTTATTGGAAACATTTTTAACATATCATTAACAAGTTCTAACAAACTGACACAGATTTCGAAAAAGATGAATTCTTGAGCGCCTGGAACGGACATACAGCCGCCGATACGAGATTTTTACTCGAAAATCGGGAGAGAGCTGTACGCGAGAATCGGTTGATTTAGCCGCACGAAGAAACGTCCGTAATGGAGAAAGGCTAAGAGATTTTGCTGCGGCAGAAACATTGTCGTAGCAGTGAACTCCGACATCATAAGGCGACCTGGGCCCCTAATCAAAAACAAAACCAGAAGACCACGTTCGATAGACGAAAGGCATTCATCGAGTGTTCAGACCTACGTGCGCTCCGGGAGCCAATATAGGCTCGGATCACGACATTGTTGCAACACGCGGCTCAGCGATCGTAGAGAAGCAGCAATCACAACGTACCTAAGCCTACACAGCAAAACTCACCCAACTGCTCAGGAAAACCTCACCATATCCTTCAGATATAAATGAACATTGTAACCAGATTCTCGGAAACGCCGAGCACCACCAAAAACCGTCATTGTACGATAATGAGTGCCATCGCCTACAGAAGAACTTTGCGGTCGGGTGCAACGCGGGCTGTTAAGGAGCAATACCTTCAGAAAAGGATAGAGGAGAAGCGCCTTTTCAGAAGAAACGAGAGCGTAAGCTAAAGTCAGCCCTGCCAGCTTCGATATGGGGAATTAGTGGTTAAAAGCCTTCCCTAATGTTAATTTACAGAGCATTAACATATATGTGAACATATGTTAACAAACAGCGCTTGCGGCGCGAAAAAGAATGCAACGCTTTTAAAAAGCTTGATAACTTTGACATTTATTTTCATATCTTTATGAAAATTTCAAAGACTCTAGATCTGGCCGTAGTGTGTACTTCAAATTATGAGCTTGTTATCTTTAAAATTGCTGGAGTTGGAGTTTTTATTGTGGGGCGGGAGGGCGTGCCAAAATTTGAAACAAACGTGATCTGTGGAATGTACAAGCGTTTTTTAAGGGAAAAATTTAAATTTAGTATCAGCGCCACCTAGAAAGGTACCTTTTGTATTATAGATAATAAAATTTCAAACAAAAAAAAACTTAATCGGCTTTAAAAATTAAGCATACGCCCCGAATTCTACATCGAATTTCCAACAATAAGACCTACATGGGTCGAGTTGTCACTTTTGAAATTCTGGCAAGGTATTCAATTTTGTTAAGAAAAATTTTCCCAATTCTGTCAAAAGCTCGACAGTCGACTGCGTTAAGATGCCGTCATTCGTGTTTAGTACAAGAGTATGAGGTCCCGGGTTCAATTCCCAGGCAAGGAACGTAAAGTTAAGTTTTATTTATTTTCTTTTTTATTTTATTTAGCAAGTAAAAAATGCTCCTAAAACATACCCAAGCCAATCAAAAAGTTCGCACAAAATTTTCATAGCCTGACAATAACTGTTCATGATTTAAGAAAAAAGCGGGATTACACTTGGGTTTGGGGAAATTGATATTGAAAGGTCTCTTCAACACAATACATGAGTTCTCCAAATAATATTTGTCTTAGTTTTTGGTCTTCTTTGAGTCCATTTCTTCAATTGTGTGCTCGATTCTCGAATGTACCTTTTAGTGTTATGAAACATGTCTCAAATCAAAGTCTTAAGAGTATGTTTATTCCACAAACAATTTTAGTATAAGTCATTTAGTTTGGTATCGTCCAAAGCATATGGCTTTGCAAACTTCAGTTTAAATCAGAGTAACCTTTTGAAAGTACTGAACTCCGTTCAGACTGAACACGGTAACAGACGTGTTATTAATTTGTCCCTGAAGACGGAAGTCGATTGGAAATAAAACCAAATTTTAATTTTGTATTTCCATTCTTGGACCGCAGCCGGCAAATCTTCAACGTTCTATATGGAAACTCGTAAAGGAGATTTCAAAGCATCGGCAAAATTGGAAAATCAGATTGCGGGTTTTTTACAGCAGGCCTGGCCAGCCAAGGCCCCTGGGGACAAGTCACTTACCGATTCACACTGAATGCTTGCCGAAGTCAATCATCGCTGCAAAGAGAGACAGACATATTTTTCAATGCTCTCTTTTTGGTCGGGCCTGTTTTACAGATTGAACGAATGCGTTCTGCTCTATGGTTTCGCCGCTCTCTGCGAACGATTGACGCACATATACAAGTGTATTTGAATTCGCTTGCTACGCGACAAAAAGTTGGCTGCCTTGTGGCATTTGAACATACTACGTTATTTATCTTTTTAGTTAAAAAGTCTTTGATATAACGTTCTGTAGTGCATCCTATGTGAACGCCCAAAGCCGAGAATGAGCAAACTGATCGAATCTTATCAGTGTGGCCTTAGACCTGGTAAAACCACAATAGACCAAATATTCACATTGAGACAAATTCTGGAGAATACCCATGAGACAGAAATCAACAATAGAAATATTTTAATTGATTATGAAGCCGCTTATTACACACCGATAAGGTCAAAGTTCTTTGAATCCCTATCTACTTTTAGTCAAAATAGGAAAGAAGCTCTCTGAGCCATTTAATACCACACTGCCATTTTAGGTAGGGTGACACCTTATCGTGTGAATTCTTTATAAATATATGAGCTCTTTGGGGACACTAGCACATAAAACAACAGCGGCTGCGATGGAATAGACATGTAACTCGTATGAATGAAGAAGCTCTAGCAAAAAAGTATACAAACGGAGGGCTAACGAAATTGGAAAAGAGCCAAGAAACGACCGAAACTAAGATGGAATGATCAGGTGATGCAAAATATTGGGGCTTTTGATGTGACCAACTGGAGCCTGCTCGCGCAAGACTGAGGCGAGCATTAATTGCAGCGGCCGAGACCGTCAAGCGGTTGTAGATTAAAATATCGGGCCAAATAAGAAGATAAAGAAAAGATAGCTGAAGCGCACAGTGTGTATAGTCGCTTTCTCAAAATTAAAAAAATGTACAAAAATAAGGTTTCTAAACAAGTTGTTGCCCATAAAAGTTCTTCTCTCTTCTTCTTGCCCAACTCCATCAACGCGGACACTTTTCCTCTTACGGCAACCCATTGCAAATCATTTGCTCTTAACAATAGCACAAGACCCTTAACCATCATTCAGTTCCCTGCTCTCTGTTCCCCGATTTTGAATTGTTTACCCACCGTTTGAAGTTTTCCACTCCCCTTTCTTTTTGTTGTGGCTTTTTTTCTCAGCAATTTTATGGCCAACTACTGCCCTCGGCTTAGATCCATTATTGGCAGGCTGTTTTTACCCTACTATTTCTTTCTTTTGTGCTACTTTGTTCGATGCATTTTTAATGCTTTTTCCTTGCATTTCTTTTGTGTGCCATAAAGTGGCGCTGTGCATTGAGTAGTGATTTGAGGATACACGTACAAACACTGTTGTGTAAGTTTTCATATGCAAATGCAGTTTAATATTTATAAATAACAACTGAAGGTGCCGAGTGATGTGCAGTTTTAAATGAGATCATTAATTATAAGACATTATTTTCTCGAATATGTAATAAGGGCACACCAGCAAATGAAAGCCTGTTTAAGACCGGTTAGTTGCGATAAGTTTGAGTGAAAATTTATTTTTATTACAAAATCGTTTTAAACAAAACTTCGAAAGAGAATGGCGTTGGGTGATAATGATTTCAAGAGAAAAACCTTTTTATTCCTGAAAACTTTTATAATATAAATTTGTATTCCGTTTTTAAGATTGAATAATAACAGTTACATCAAAAGTTTTTTGCTAGCCAATTGTTTTAAAACTCAAGCTAAGGAAGTACTAAGACTGAGCTAAAATATGTGACAAATGCAGCAAGTACATGAAAAAATTCAAGCACAAAATTATTACTTTAAAAAACAGACACCTCTTAATATAAATTGTTAGGATTTGTATTATTTAATTTTATGCCTTCAAATCAAAAAATTTCTAAACAAAATATTCGCTCTTCTAATATTAACAACTTGTGTTCATCGTTTAATAAACTACTTTCGATTTGGCCGCTTAGACCGAAGTAATGTGATATTTATTCAAGCAAAACCTATATCATATAATAGCTTAAGCTGTATTTCCATTTGTCTGAGTTCTCTTATGATATGACTGAGAGCTACCTAAGTTTACTGTGAGTTGGCTGCCAAAAAAATCTTAAGAGAAACGTGTACAATAAGACTAGCAGTTTCCCAACGTAATCATTATAAATTTTGATCTTTACCACCCGTACCACCCGGGTTTCTTCATAATAGTCTGAACTCATAGAAAAATAGAGTAGTTTTCCTGGTTGTTTAAACCATTTAATTCTACACCATCTATTTACCCGTCTACTGTTGTCATCGATTAAATTTTCTACTTAATCAAAACTAATATGAGAATTTTTCAAATTTCGCGATTTTTCGGACCAAAAAAGATCCAAGTTTGATATGTCTTAAATATCACCCGAGAAAATCGTCCAAAGGATATGAAAAATGGCATCCTTTGGATATTTCTTGATGATTAAAAGGATATTAAAGACATATTCGTCAAATGGATACGAAAATCATCAAATTGATATTTTTAATCTGTGTCCTATTTGTCGTCGGTGCCGCCCTTTGAGCAAGCCTGTCTTCAAGGTCTGTACAGTGGGCTGAGCTTGTGGGTGCGATGTACATCGCCTGTTGCGTCCGCCTGCGTTTCTGCAGATCTTAACGAGGCCTGCTGCTTCACTTGTTCATCGCGCCGCAATTAAGATTGTTGCGCAATCTTAGCAGCTCTCTGGAATGCGATGTTTATTGCAAGTTACAGGTGTACGAGTAGATTGGGTTTGGGACAAATAATACTTTCATTTTTCTGATATAACAACTATGTATCTTTCATCCAATACCTTTCAGTCATATCTGTGTGAATGCATATGTAGGGGAAGATGGGGTGTTGTGATCATGGTAAGGTTTTTCAAACATAACTTTACTTTTTTATTCTGTAAATTTTGTATTTTAGTTAAAAGATGCATGCAACTTAGCTCATCATTAGTTTTTGGAAAAAAATTGTGTGGTTTTTCATAACATTTTGAAAAAAGTGATTTTTTGACATTCAAAAATTTGTGGGGTGCTGTGAGCCACCCGTTTAAGAGTTAAAAATTCGTGTTTTTTGGTAGTTATTCTTTATTAAATCAAAAAAATAATCATTTTTCTTATAATCTGAATAAAAAATAACAATGAAAAATCGGCAACCGCCTTGTTTTCTTATAAAGGGTGATTTTTTAGCTATTATCTTTTTGGCAACACTGGTTTAAACAGCTCACGCAGTTTGGTTTTTTGTTTCAGGGTCAAACATCTTCAGTTTGGTCTATAATTTAACCATGAATCGTCTTACAAACGAACAACGCTTGCAAATTATTGAATTTTATTATCAAAATGCGTGCTCTGTTAAGAAAGTTCATCGCGCGCATCTTCCATTTTATGGCCAGTTTAATCAACCCTCTGAAGCGGCTATTCGGGCTATTGTGACTAAATTTCGCACCAAATTTACATTGTTGGACATTAAACCACCAACACGCTTACGTAGAGTGCGAACTGAAGAAAATATCGCAGCTGTATCGGTCAGTGTTAATGATGACCCTCAATTATCGATTCGTCGCCGTTCGCAGCAATCGGCCTCTGTTACTCAACAAAGTGGAAAATTTTGCGGACGGATTTAGGTGCTGAAGCCTTTCAAAATACAGCTGGTGCAAGAATTGAAGCCGAACGACCTCCGCAACGTAGAATTTTTGGTGAATGGGCTCTTGGAAAGTTGGCCGAAGATCCACTTTTTTACCGAAAAATTGTGTTCAGCGACGAAGCTCATTTTTGGCCAAGCGAATTGCGATTTGGAGTGAATATCAGCAGAAGTGCAAGAGTAAATGCATCCAGAAAAAGTCACAGTTTGTGCGGTTTATGGCTGATGGTATCATTGGACCGTACTTCTTCAAAGATGATGCGAATCGTAACGTATCTGTGAATGGTGAGCGCTACCGTGAGATGATATCCTACTTTTTTTTGCCCAAAAATGCAAGAGCTTGACTTGCATGACATGTGGTTTCAACAAGGCGGTGCCACATGCCACACAGCACGCGCAACAATGGATTTATTGAGAGGCGAGTTCGGTGAACATTTTATTTCACGTTCTTGACCAGTCAATTAGCCGCCTAGATCGTGCGATTTAACGCCTTTAGACTATTTTTTGTGGGGCTATGTTAAAGCTCATATCTGTACAGACAAGCCCGCTTCAATTGACGCATTGGAAGACAACATTGAAGCATTTAATCGTGAGATACCGGCCGAAATGTTGGAAAGAGTATGCCAAAATTGGACTAAGCGGATGGACCATTTGAGGCGCAGTCACGGTCAACATTTGCGTGAAATAATCTTCAAACATTAAATTATATTATGGTAACTCCAAATAAATACACAGGAACACATCCGCACCAAACTCCGATCACTTTATTACTGACTGCAAAAGGGTTGGTGCTCATTGCACGAGCTGAGAGAGCCGAATGCGAGAGAGCGCATTCGCTCTCACAAATAAATATCACATATAAGAGCTTGCTTAAGGCTAGAGTTGTATATACAGGGTGCTTACATGCTACTACAATATGGACCGTACTATCGATTCAAATAAAGATTTCATGCATATTTCTGAATTTTATGTGTTTTTTTTTTGAAAAACTTTCCTATAGCTCTTAAAAAATCACCCTTTACTCTATGAGGTAGGAGATGCTTCCTTCAATGCGTTACAAACATCCGAACAATTTCATAATACACTCTGTAAGGGTATAAAAAGAATGGGACTTATGATGTAAGAATTAGAGGTGGGCGCGTGAGCGAAGACTCGCGTCATGTCACGAACGATTCACGGTCGTAATATTTTAAGAGCTTGGCATCACTCACGATTCATACACTATTTACGGACGCGTCACGAATGCTCATAAAAACTGATTTATCAAAATATAACGCAGTTTACACACAACGGCCTTGTATTTTGGCAATCAATTGCAGCTTTAGGGAGGCAATATTCACCTTATATTTTGCGAGCAACGCTTTTGTTGTGAACATTTTTAAATTTGTTTGTGTAGGTCCGACTTCCAATGGTCCTTGTTGAATGCAGCGGTGTCGCAACAACCCAACAGTGCCACATTGAGGGGAATTTGACAACACTTCTTTGCATTAATTGCAACATGCATTAGACTTTTCGGAAATGTCGGCTAGAATTTTTCCCAACTCTTGCTCCTTTTGTTTTGTGGTTTCACCAATTTATCAACTTTGCTATTTATAACTTTAATTTCCTTTCAAAAGGTTTTTCTTTTATTTCGTCTTTTTTATCTGTCATACATAATTAGAATTTAAAGCAGATTTGCTGCAATTGGAAATAGCAAAATTTTCCTTTGGGAAAGGCATAGATGAAGTTGTATATGAAATAACAAATCTCGTATAAATATGTAACCGAAGATGAGCCTAGCTTTCCATTTTGAAGACCAGGCACTTTTGTTATTCGTAGAAGAGGATCTATAAATTATAACAATAATGAATGAGTTCGCTTCCTTCTCAACAAAAAAAGGTCTCAATTTTTAAAGAAAATTTTGCCAACGAAATGCTCTACAAAATTCGCCTAAGATGGTAGCTAAATTCTAGTAAGCTTCTAAAAACGAGATGTTAGCAGCCTCAGGTTAAGTGCTTATACATGTATTGTATGAGTCTCATAAAATGTAATTACTAAGCAGTTCATAGATTTGAATGACTTGCATAACAGGGCAACACTTCATTAATCTCTGAAAGCTCTACTCAACTCAGGGAAAAAACAAAATTTTAATCAGATTTCCAAAAATACAACAACAACAATGTTATATTTTATTTTTTTTTTTCGTACGAAAAAATAAATTATTACACACACTTAACAAGCTTATAAACTATTCTTATCATTGGCTTATCCCCCAAAGAAAGATCCCCGCGTTTCAAGTGCGTTAACATTTGGTCTGGAGCTATTTCGCAGAGCTTCTATGGCTTGATAGTTGAGAAAACCAGAAAGGTTGCTTGTCCGCAGGCAATTTACTGAGATAATTTACAAACTCGCGATCGCCATGGGCATCGATGGGCAGACTGGTACTGGGAACAGATGAACTTGAACTAGCAGTGGGAATGAATGTACTGGCTGTGGGAATGGGTGAGCTGCTAACACCAGAGGCTCCAAAACGATTGGCTATAGCTGGACCAGAAAATGCTGCTCCTGCTGGCACTGCTGTTGCTGGCACTGGTGTCAAATCGGGCACATAGCTGCTGATGGGCAACACTAGAGGAACTCCCATTGGTGGCCTTTGTACTGCTCCATAAGCCAATTCAATTGTCTGCGGCTGCTGTGGCACAGCATCTGCACCAAATCGGCTGGCAATATCCACTCCTGTTATATTCTCCAAAGCCGTATTTTGTGTGCCAAGATATTTATCTTTTGAGTAAGTCCTCCCGGCGGTCGGATACCAGCAAATGAAGGTCGCTGAGCTACCGACATTTCTAGCAGAGAAATCATTAGGCATATCGAACCAAGCTTCAGCATATTTGCAAAAAATTTCACTTAATATTCTCAGCACGATCGTTGTCTTGTCTCGACGCGGCGATTTCAACTGAGTAACGAAAGCTTTGGGAGAAGATTTAAATAAGCTGCTCAGCAGCATCAACGCAGCTTCACGAACTGACTTAACCCAAGAAACCGAGGCGGTGCGAAGAGCCAACTCGGCTTATCAGCATTGGCCCCACAGGCTAACTCTCTCGGGTTCGAGCCCCTCTATAAGATTTGAACAAATTATATGTATTGGCTTTATTGCATTATTTCCCACATTTGATGTAAGTCTATATATTGTTATCACTTGCTACTTTTTCTGACTTTAGAGAACACTCCCTTTTTGAAGAGTATCTACCTTTTCTTATCGAATTTGTACACTCAAAATTCAACAACAGTGGAGTAAAATTAGAGAAGAATTGCTTTTGCATAGGTTGGTTAAGTCGACTTTGAATATAAATAAAATAAGATCCAATCAATTAATCGGATATAAAAAGTTTTGCAATTCTTCTTTTTATTCTCTGCACCACAGAGTATAATAAGTTTGTGCAAAAGTAGAAGGAAGCATTTACGACCATTTCTGTCTGTCCGTATAAACGCACAGATCTCAGATATGGTAAGAAAAAGAGGTTTGACGTCTATGGGACAAAAACTTCTTTTACTTGCAGGCAGATCAAGATTATTTTCAATTTTTGCCTTGCCCCCTCCCGCCCCCGCAATTTAGAAAAAACGTCATATCTCCGTCAGTTTTATAGATAGAAGGTTTGAACCTTCTGGACATATTTTGAAATCAAGATTATTTATCGATCCGCCAAAGAGTTGGTAAAGATCTGATGAACGGTTGTCGAGTTATAAGAAAAACAAACATTTATGGGCAGAACCGGTCGCAACGGTGATCGGCAGCACTTCACAGGTACAGAGTATGCAATAGTCGGGCTTGACCGACTTTCTTTCTTGTTTAAAGTAGAAACCTTTAAGAAAGGCAAAACTGAAGTATATGTTTGAGGGTTATTCACTTATAATTCCAAACTGATTCTCACACATATCTCTTTTAACGCTTTAAGCATAGTACTCAGACAAGCTAAATCGATTTAGCTGGGTATCAACTCAATGTAAAAAAAAGTGTACCTTAAACGTTGCTAAAACTGCTGACTCTGACTGGTTTTTTAGCTGCGCCAGTCCTCAGACAAACTAAATGCTTTCGCTCATACCCAGAGTAAAACTGGTAGTGCCGCTACCTTGACTGGCCAATCAGCTGATTGAGTTTAGCTGGTTAGAAGCAAAAAAAAAAGTTTGTTATTTTTCCGTAACCTAGATCACCTAAATGGATTCAACAGCTAAACAGATTAGCTCAATTTGAGCCATCCCCACAACTAAGGCATTGACTTCTGCTCTCCATGTATCATCTAAATACTCCTGCATTTTCATAGACAGTTTCAAATCATTTTCAATTGCAAATTTTCGCAAACTACCCCAGCTAAATGGATTCAACAATGGCTGCATCCTGCAGCAAAAAACAAAATAAAACACAACTAAGGCGTTGCCCATGACTTCTGCTCTTCAAGTATCATCCAAATACTCCTGCAATTTCACTTTTATTAATTAAGTCAATTTAAATGTAAGCAAGCACCCAATTATAACAAACGCTATGCAGTGTGACCGTTTTGGTGGTATTTTAACGTTGAACAGTCATACTATACCCATGCTTTTTAGCTATCTCTAGACTTAGTTTGCCTGAGTTCTACGTTTTGTTTTTCTAAAACCAAGGCTAATTGCATTGCAAAAGCAATTTCAGTTCTTGAAAAGATTATGATAGACCACGATAGCCTATGTAAATCTATAAATTAAAGCTTATTCTTAAAGAAAAATTATTCTAGGGTTGTCTAAAAAAAAGTTTCATTATTTCCGATTTAATAAATCTGGTCCAAAAACCAGTTGGAAATCGCAAATCTTTTGCGAAAGTGAAAATGGGGATTTAGTTTTATAAGAATTGTTCCCTGTTTTTACACTATATTCATCCAATTCCGCTCAAACTGACGCTAGAAAATAATTTTTTCCATTAGTAATTGAATTGCCTGCTCATTTATAAGGAACAAATTGTCCCCGAAGTTATTGAACAGTATTGGTTATGGGACAGTTTGCCTTCTCCATTCAGAAACATGTGGTCCACAGAAACTCACAAGCAAAGTGAAGCATTAACATAATAAATAAAGAATATTCTTGGCTGCGAGCAGAATTATTTAGTCGTATGGGGCTAAATTGCGAGGATTCATTTGCTTTAAAGATTTTCTGTGAATTAAGTGGCAGACGTTTGTAGTATATACTATATGTCATGGGCGATATCAAATCGGTGTTACATTTCATAGGAAGGTGTCCAAAATATCGGGAATTTAGATTCTGACACCTTGGATAAACGGAGTCGACTAAGTCAGAGGTAATATACTAGGTCCTAAACGAAACTGCAGATTGACCAAATCTGGCTGCATATGTTGAAAGGGTGACCAACTAAAGGATGATTATTTTAGCCGAATATTTGCAAGAAAAAAAGAAGAGATTTGACATTACATATGGGGAAAGATCTGATGACATATCTTGAGACTGGCCGGGAAGTCAGGTGCTGATTCCCTGTGTGGACACTCTATTCAGTCTTCCTTTCTTACATTTTTTTTTTAATTTTAATTTTTAAAGTTGTAAAATATACATTAATTTATCTAATGTAAAATGCAATTTAATTGTTCATCCAATGTGTAATGTAATAACCCAATGTAATATTTTTTTGGGCAGAAGAACTTGACACCATGTCTTAAGCATATTAGAGTGGGTACCCAGTACGAGCGAAGATCTTTACGAGAGATAATCTGATTTATAATTTCAAACTTGTAAAATAATATGAAGTAGTTTTGGTCACTGTTTCGATCACAGTTCGGTCACTGTTTTGTTTACTGTTTCGTTCACAGATTCGGTCACTATTTCGGTCACAATTTTTGTCACTGTTTTGGTCACTTTTTAGTGACTGTTTAGTTACTGATCTTTTCAGTTATGGTTACTGTTTCGGTAATTGTTTTAGTCACTGTCATGGTCACTGTTTTGGTCGCTGTTTTGGTCACTGTTTTGGTCACTGTTTTAGTCACTGTTTCAGTCAATTTTTTGGTCACTGTTTCGGTCACTGTTTTGGTTACTGTTTTGGTCACAGTTTTGGTCACTGTTTTGGTCACTGTTTTTGGTTACTGTTTTGCTCACTGTTTCGGTCACTGTTTTGGTCACTGTTTTGGTCCCTATCCTGGTTACTGTTTTGGACATTGTTTCGGTCACTGTTTAAGTCACTGTTTCGATCAATGTCTCGGTCACTGTTTCAAAATTCAATAACTGTGAAGCTATGGCTGTGCTGTCTTAACAGTGAACCCTAAAAATATTATTCTACTGCAATTGTTGCAAAAAAATACCATAAATAAATTTTCACATAAAAACTCCTTCCCATAAAGTGTTAGACAGTATTCGCACTTCTTTTGAAACTTCCTCATTTCATTGTTTTTCTTTGCGGTTAGGGCAATTCCCAAGCTGGTGCAATGTTGTCTCACAGATTTGTCATCGGCTATCGGCTATACGTCTACCTATATATATATATTTACTTCATAATGAATTTGCTTTGTGACGCGTGCGGCATCCTGAACCGGTTTTGCCTCTGCATGAATTGGCGGCGATCCATGACAATGCCCAAGCCAAGCTTGGGGAGTGTCTATCGTAAGCGTTGACTCATAAGCAGACATGCCGTCTGAAAAACACACTGAGAACTCTTGAGTATGTTCCCCAAACAAATTTTATTTGCATTACAATCGAGTGAAGGTGCGTGTTTACATGTGTTTAAGAGTGTGTGTCATCTGTGGGAATCGTCATGGGTTTAGGGTATGCACCGGCTAGCAACATTTATCTGCTATACAACTGCCGTAGTGCCGGCAGCTTGTATCCAGAATAGAGAATCCAACATCTACTAGAAGCGGCGCACAACGGTGCGCGCTGCACTCAGCTTGGCCGGACGTGCCGCCGTCGAGACTGCACGACGATAGACGACCGGTTGAGCGACTGCCCGACGATAGTTGGCTCCACGGCGTCCGTTTATTAGGCGGGCTTGCTGTTCGGCAGGAATATCAGCCGCAGCTGGCAGATCATTTCCGGTGACATCTGGTGGTCCGTACACCTCATCGGGCACATTGTTGGCTGCAGCATCCGGAGGTCCATAGACCGCATCTGGTGTAGGCTCTACAGCTGCGGGAGCGGCGGCTTCATCGAATGGTACCTCAGGTTTAAGTTCATCAGCCGAGGGATATGGCGTTACAGCGGCAGCATCGACATCTCCATCAGCTGGGGCCAGCTCTTGACGTGCAAAATACCTGGAGCGACCTCGGCTCAAGCGCTGGGAATAACGCTGTCGCTGAGCCTCACTTACGGCTAACAGACTGAGAGTCATTACCACTAGTACCACTTGGAACTTAACCATGATGCCGAATGAAGATGTTTCAATGTGTGTTTCTAGGAAGGCTAAGCCAACGATTGATGCATTTGTTGGCTCTGATGGGCGCTTTTATACCTAGGATCGAAGTGGTGCCGGGAACTGTTTAGTGTGCGACACATGGATCCAGACCCCAGCATAGACATCCTTTTTGGGCCTATGCTCTGACGTCGGCATTTACTGTGAGTAGACGGCGGCGGCGGCTTTATGTGGAAGCGACGTGACATGAAAGAAGTAGCAGAAGCTCTGGAAGTTGAAATTTATAGTTCCGCCATTAATCAATCCAAAATCGGAGCGATTGTTTTGATATCTTTGGGTGAGAGAGAGAGATAGGCACCTAAATGTGTTCTAGTTTCAGTTTAAAACGGATTGGGTTAATGGGCAGTGAACGGTAATTAATGGACAGACCACAAATTTACTTGAAGCTCAAAGGGGCAAGAGATCGCTTGGAATTGGAATAAGAATACAAATCGATTTCGGCTTAACTTAACCATCATATTGCATTACAAAATCTCAACCCCCAGCTTAAAGTACCTTATAACAAAATTAACCTTTCATTGCGTTAACTTGATATATAAGTTTTTTTCTTATTTTACAACAATAAAAAAGCCCCAAACCTTTCAAATTTTGCTGAAGGTTCTGTTAGGCGGTTTGAAACCTTTTAAAGTCTAAGGATCGCTTGGCGGACAGGTTCCTGTGCTTATTGTTTCTTGCATTATATATATTCTTAGACAGTATATGTATATGGGTTTAAGCGACCTGTTAAGATTATTTTCAAAGTGGCTGTTAGCCGGCTCAAGGTCAAGGATTGATTATAATTCAAAAATCAACAGAAATCAACAAAGTTTTTTGTACAAATGAACAGCAGTGTTTGCATAGACAGAACTGTTTCGAAGGTAAGATGGTCTCACCTGAAAGAATTGATTTGCGACCTTTCTAGAATTCGATAAAGTTGAGTGATTGTTTGAGCCGAACCTTTTTTCATATATAGAGGGTTTGGTTCGGGATCAGGCTCGGAGCATATAAAAATTTTGAAAGCTCGATTCATGGTCTGGTTCAAGGGACCTAAAACTCAAACCAAACCATTTGACGGTTTACAGACATTTTAATAACCTACTTAAACTCAAAACCGTTTTCTTCCTAAATTGTGGAAAATTGTGATTATATTATAGCAACTTCTTATTATCTTCTGACTTGATTTGGTTGTCAATACTGGTCCAGGCCATTGTATTTTCAGGTATAGCAACAGTGCAAGGATCGGTTCGCGGAACAGTTTAGTTCAGGTAAATTTAAAAAATACAGGCCTGTACGGACCTTAGCTCCGAGTGGAACAAAAGAATAACGTTTGTCTATCGATTTCTTAAAACGTTGATAAATGAAAATAGTATATCTTTCCGTTTTATAAAAGAAATCATAAAATTCAATACTTAAGGTAATGTTATTATCAGCAACTTACCAATTTTAAGGGACTGTTTAGTTTAGGTAAATAAAAATTATCAGGCCTGTTCCCATTTCCGAGTGGAATAAAAAAGTAAAACGATCGCAAGTTTAGAATACAAAACTAATTAATGATAAAAATCAAAAAAAAACGATTGTTTTCATTTTGGTGTTCCCGTTTCCGAGTGAAATGGTAATCGATTGTCTTTTCGAATGAATGTTTGAATTGTTATCGAATTTTAATTCAGCTATAATTTCGATCAGCACTGCGCATTCGCCGATTCGGAATTGCGAACAGTTCGGTTTCATTTCGATCGTTTTTCCTTTCGTCCACATGCAGTTTCTGAGGTACAAATTAAAAAAATGATTTTACATCAAATTGTACGCTCAATATATCTTTAGATAGTTCAAAATCTCGACAATATTTTGACATGATAAAATAAAAATACTTGCAAAATGAAAGAGAATCACCGTTGCCAAGAAAAAATGCTATTTACTTTTCATTCCACTGGCTCTTGGCCTAAACTTTTGAAACCGAATAACTTGATCGTTTTTCGGAAACGGGAACAGCTACCAATTCCGATTCCGCATGATCTGATCGAAATCGAAAACGGGAAGAGGCCTGTATATCTTCTCGGAGCTGTTCATCTTTATTAGCTCTTAAATAAGAAAGAACAAAGTTTGCAAAATGCTTGTTCAACTGATACCTGAGTAGCTGGAACAGCTTGTATAGTTCAGGCAATGTTTTTAAAGACTTCGTTTTTAGTTCCTTTCCAAAATTGTAAAGCTTTTGTCGATGAATGTAATGTATGTGCTCTTGGACAAATTTCAAAGGAATCTACAAAATCATTCACAAATTTTATATTTTATAAATGTTTATTGATTTCTATTGCTTTCATAAACTTCTCTTCAACGCAATCTTAGTCATTTGTAGTCTAATTTGAAATACTCTCATTTTGCGTATCTTCTAAGCTGTATTTTCACCAGTCGAGTTCTCATATAAGATGGGTGAAAAATAGCTTTCAAAAAACTCACCCCTAAAATTCAACTGCAATAACTTTTCGAGGTTCAAAAAAGACCAAAAGCAAATAAAACTTGAGTGTTTGGACTACGTGTATGAAGTTTTTTGATTTGAAACTATCTTGCTCTGAAGCCAAAATGTTAAAATCTAATACAGGTGCCATTTAGGTTGGAGACTTAGCCGGATGCCCGATATGTGAGCTCTCCGCACTTACACGTCTCCAGTTGGCTGGGGAACAAGTAAAAAGTCGGTCAATCCCGACTGTAATATACTCAGTACCAACGAAAGTGAATGCTCAGTGTGTATATTGCTGCAGCAGCGCAAAGTAAGTTCCTCCTTTCCATTCCTTTGGCGGATCGCTTTATAATGCTGATTACTATATATGTCTGGAAAGACCGAATCATTGAAAACTGTGGGAGTTATGCAGGCCTGTTTCCGTTTTCGATTAGATCATGCGGGATCCAGTGGCAAACCCAGAAAACGATTGTTTTTGCGACAGATTACTTTGGCTACGCTTTGGACTTTCCAAAGTCAGCAGCTTTGGTCTTTGCAAGGCAGCCATTGCTGCAGATGGGTAGTGCGTGGGTGGGTGTTGGTGGTGGATTAACAGTGACCAAACAGCGTCCGAACAGTGACCAAAACAGTGACCCAAACAGTGACCGAAACAGTGACCGGAACAGTGACCGAAACACTGACTAAAAGTGACCTAAACAGTGACCTAAGCAGTGACCTATGACCTAAGCAGTGACCTAAACAGTGACCGAAACAGTGACCTACACAGTGACCTAAACAGTGACCTAAACAGTGACCTAAACAGTGACCAAAACAGTGACCTAAACAGTGACCTAAACAGTGACCTAAAAGTGAGCACGTAGACAGGTAGGGAGTGTCCGAACAATCAACACCTTTAGAACAGTGACCGGAACTGTGACCAATAAAGAGGCAGCATGATTTAAAAACGTACTGACCAAAACAGCGAACACAATGAAAATAGAGCAGGCGTTCCCAACTTAGATCATTGAAGATAGGAGTTGGCCCGAAAACAAATCTCAAACACCTTTAGTACATGCTACGGAAGATAGCGACGATGATGTAATATCGGCGCTTAAAAATATCGTAGACTTATTTGGGAACCCTTATTTTAGGCTAAGAAATAGTTTTATACTATGATTTCATGGTAATTAAAAAATCAACGTTGAATACTTTAAAAGTTATCAGTAAATGGTGAAATTGGGAAGTTCAGCAACAGTTTCTTTGGTGAAAATCGAAAATTTAAAAAAATATAGCACTATCGTCAACATCGGTGGGGCAAAACAAAAAAAAAATAAAAATATATTCTTTTGCAAGCATTGTAATTTGAATAACAATTCGTTCATTCATTCGAAAAGACAATCGGTTTCTATTTCACTCGAAACCGGGAACACCAAAATAAAAACGATTCGGAATTGCGATCGTCTTACTTTATAATTCCACTCGGAAATGGGAACAGGGCTGTAGATGTTTTTTCCAAATTCCGGGGGCGAGAGGGGGCGTATCCCAAATTGAAAATTATCTTAATCTGCCTTTAAGTATATGAAGGTTTTTCCCATAAATGTCGAATCTCTATCTCTTACCATCACTGAGATCTGACAGACAGACGGACAGACAGACGGGCAGACGGACATGGCTATATCGACTCGGCTGTTGATGCTGATGAAGAATATATATACTTTATGGGCAAGCACGAAGGCAGCTTTCCAAAAAGATATTTCGATATGAAATGAGAACCAATCTTCAGAACTAAATATATAAATGAAAACGTAAATTTTCCTAAACAAAATCTATGATATAAGGTAGGCAGTTTTTATTTCAATATATATTATTTTTTATGGAACAAGCCAAAAAATATCTGATGTTTACTCTCAAAAGAACTCTTAGCACTTACTTTAATTAAGTATAAGTATTTTTACCCGAAAGCTAAGCAAACAAATAAGTAACACCGCAAGCTAAAAAATAAAAACTTCTGCATCGCTGCATTTTTCTTTAATTGAGATTTATTCATACTTCATTTAAGAACACTTATGAAAAAATCAAAAAATTTCCAAATCTATCACACTTTTCATACATTTTTACTAATATCTCTCCAACATCCTTCCTTTTCCTTATCTGATTTTATGATACAATACCCAAAACTCATTATATTTACAAGACGTGACTTAACAAATGTTGTTAGTTGAGTCGAGAATTGAGTCACTTCTGCCCTTGGCGATTACCTCCCTCCTCAGTCGTTGATCGCATAAATATCGATTATAAGTGTTTAATAAAATAACAAAATTCTAACACTCAAACTGACAATTCCAACATAATGCAATTGTACTGTCGTTATTTTCGCTTTCAATTTAGTCTAGGGATTCTACACACGTACGCGACGCATTTAATTTTCATCGAACATGGCGACAATTCGGACGTGGACTGTGGTGGACAGTGGAAGTGGAAGTAGCCAGAAGCAAATGCGAAATAAATCATTAAATGTGATAACCGTGCGCCTAATGATATCGCCACTTGTCTATATTCCCTGGGACGACGACTCTCTGCTTTCGTTGAGACCTTAGAGAGCGCTCGAGAACATTGTACGTATAAAAACGCAGGTTTCACCCGCAACTCAATTCAGTTGAATTATTACGAGTGACAACGAGAGTACAAAATGCAAAGACTTCTTCCCCTCATTGTCTGCCTGTGGGCTTCGGGATTGGTGGAGTCGCGTCAGATACGTATCAATCGTTATGCGGCCAGTGTGCAGGAAGATGAGGTGCCAGCTGCAGTGCGCGAGGTGACACCCTATCCAGCAGCGGGCTATCGTCCCGGGGGACGCTCTTTTTGGCTCCCAGGCGAAGTAGAAACCTCTGCTAGTGAAGGTTCTGGTGTCGGTCAGATAACCACCACTGACTCCAGCCTGGATGATGCCTCCACCAGCACCACAGAAGCAACTGATTTCAGCACCACTACCTGGAATTCTTTGGACGTCACAACCAGCTCACCCGAATCAATATCAGTAGAATTCCGCTCTGGTCGAGCATTTTCCAAGGCTCCCTATCCAGCTGCTGGTTATCGTCCAAGTCGTGCCTTTCGCCTGCCCACCGAAGTGAATGCAGAACAACAAAAACAGGAGGCAATAGAACCAGAAGCCAACAATTCCACCGATAGCAATGCCAATAATCCGGTTTGTGGGGTCAGCACAAATCCCTTGAAACCCACACCCGAACCAGGCTCCAAAGACGAACCCGATTCGGAGAGTGTGCTGATTACAGCCAATCTGGGACCTGCTGTTCTTGTGGCCAGCGCACCCACTCCTCCGCGAACTATTCCGGTGGCTATTCCACTACGTTCGCAGCCTTTGTCAGAGGCACCCAGTCATGGATTTGTCTATACCACACATGTGGAGCAGCGCTGGTGAGGAGGCAGAAGCTTAGGTTCTAAGCAAGTTATGCTTATTTTATTGTTAGCAGTTCAGTATTTTTAAATAAAATTAAATTCTATTGTTAATTTTCGTATTCAAGTTAAACAAAAACATATTCGTATAGAAACCCAATGAGGGTTGTGAGGTTCTTGGGTAGAACTTAAATTTAAAGTACAATGTGTAAGCCAACAGTAAGGACCAGGTTGATTTGAATTCCAAATACTTGTGGTGCACTAACAATTTGTTGCACTTAAACCGGGACAAGTGTAAGTCTATGACGTTTTATCGTAGAACCCCCTTTTGATTAAATATTTATTTAATTCTTATCATCTTGAAGAGGGCGAATCTTTTTCATGATTTGGGTAGTACCCTTGATCATAAACTACATTTTGCCACTCACATTGAACTCTGCGAATAAAGCCATTGGCTTGCTAGGTTTTATTAAGCGCTGGTCTAAAGAGTTTAATGATCCCTACACGACATCCTAGTAAGGCCTATCTTAGAATTTGGGTGGTGTATTTGAAGCCCCCAATCATTAACTCTCTGTAAGAGCATTGAATCCGTCCAGAAGTAGTTCCTTTTGTTTGCCCTTCGCAACTTGAGTTGGGACCCACAATTGAAGCTTCCCCCTTATTTATCCAGACTAAAGCTTTTAGACTTACCGACTCCTGAACATAGATATGTTCTGTATAATGTTTCTGCACAAGCTTATACAGGGTAACATTGACGCAGAGTACCTACTTGGGTGTGTGAACTTTAATGTCCCATCAAGACGAACACGAAACTTTATACCCTTGAGGCTTCCTTTGGCCTCTTCTTTAAATGCCGCCAATTGTCCGTTTCGCATTCTGTGTAGGGATTATAATAAGACCTTTCCTCTTAGTCATATCATTTCCCATGAAGGCTCTCGCTCTTTTATTCTTTACAATCTTGCTCTTACTCAGCTTTAAGTATTTTTTGAACTCCCTTCTGATCACCAACGCTGCGAGCAAGGGGGTAGCTGGTCATTGTGTCTAATAAAGTACCCCAAAGATCAGAAGACGTTCAATTTAATCTTTTGTTTTCCTTTTCATCCATTTCTTGTTGTATTTATCGTAACTGGGTCTAGATGACGTTGTTGCATTAAAATAAGATACATAATAATAACAAAAAATAGGGGAAAGTTAACTTCGGCTCGGCCGAAGTTTTGTATACCCTTGCTGCTTCCATTGAAAACAAAAAGTTTTTCTAAGACTACTTTTTGGACATTACTTTTCTATGGGATCTATACTATAAAGATGTCTGATTTCGACCAAACTTGGTGAAATCATGGAAAAGCATAATACACTGTTAATTGCGAAATTTGGAGGCGATCCCATTTAAAACAAAAAGTTTTTCTCACTAGAACTTCTTTTTCGACCGATCATTCATACTGCAGCTATATGCTATAGTCATCCGATTTTGATAAAACTTTGTTGAAATGTGTAACAAAGTATATAAAATAAGTGTACGCCAATAAAAAGGACGTTTTCATTAAAAACAAAAAAGTTTTTCTCACTAGAACTAGTTTTCCGACCGATCGTTCCTATGGGAGCTATATGCTATAGTCATCCGATTTTGACCAAACTTTGTAGAATTGTGTAAAAGTATATAAAACAAGTGTATGCCAATGATAAGGACGTTTTCATTAAAAACAAAAAAGTTTTTCTCACTAGAACTAGTTTTTCGACCGATCGTTCCTACGGCAGCTATATGCTATAGTCATCCGATTTCGACCAAACTTAGTGAAATCATAGGATAGTAGGATAGTAAAAATAGCAGATTTCCATTAAAAACAAAAAAGTTTTTCTCCTTAAGACTAGTTTTTCAACCGATCGTTCCTATGGCAGCTATATGCTATAGTCATCCGATCCGGCCGGTTCCGACAAATGTGCAGCGTATTTGTACCAAAAGACTTCGTGCGAACTTTGGTGAGGATAGCTTTAAAACTGACGGAGGAGATAGCATAGAAACAGAACAGACGGACAGGGTTAAATCAACTCACTCGACTCAAGACTTTATGTGGTCGGAGATGCTTCCTTCTATTCTTTGTGTATCCGCAAGCGTAACAAAAGGTGTCCGGTGCATTATAACATACTCATAAATTAATTTTTAAAAGAGCCTACTGAAACCTATTAGGTTCGTTTGTTTTCTTAAAACACAAAAAGCAAACTTCTTTTTAATTTATATACGGTTTTCTGACCAGCTACCCGAAATTTTGTTTTTTTGCCACCCAAATGAGAAGATCCCTCTAAGCATCTAAATTTTCATGCGCATTATTCCGATTAAGTGGATTTTTTAATATATTTTTTGAAAGTTGCCTTTTAGGCACTCTTAACAACTTTGACCATTGATTTCTTTAAAACTTGACGTGCCAAAGAAATTTTGAGTTGTATGAAGTCCCTGCTCGGGCGCCATCTGTAAGGTAGTGTCTAAGGCTGAGGTATAACTCAGTCTGACCAAGGCCACTTACCCCATAATTTATAAGTGTTGGGACTAACAAGGACTAAAAGGGATCGTGCTTAATTCAGGTGGAGGTCAAAGTCACGTCGAGAATCTGCGTTTAGGAAAAGAAAATTCTGTGGGTAGAGGGCAGGGTATCTGTGGCCGGGGCCAATGGTTGACCAATCGCACCGGAGGTTTGTCATTTACAGCCTGAGCCGACGAGGCAAGAAAATACCTGGCAGTGAACACGTTGTAGATAAAAGACCCAAATGGGCACATCGAATCCAAACGCTACGCATGCCTTAATTTTTCTGCTAAGCTAAATAAGCTAGCGTTGAAATGCGAAAAATATACTTCCAGTTTCAATGCCTGATGATGCCGAAACGCCCTGGCCTCCGAGCCGAGTGAAATGTCCTCATGGACAGCCAAGACTTCTTCAAGATGTCGATTACGAGCCTGATATTGAAGATGAAAGACCGAAACCGCTAACACAAAACCAAATGGACTACCTTGTGGCTGTATATAAAATATCACTTTCAGAGTACCGAAATGGTTTGAAGGGGAGATCGTATGAAGCTGTCATGTATTAGAGAGTTATTTATATTATAGTGTGGGATAATTTCGCTGAAGAAAGATTTGCCAAATTACTAGTAGTTTAGCCGTTTCTGCCAAAAAGAAGCATGTAATTCAAATTTGTAGATTTTTTTGGGTCAGATTTTTTTAAGTTTTGAAAAAGCACTAGATGCAAAATATTTTTTTGGGTTTTAGATCGATTAAGGTATTTATTTCCTCATATATCTATAGCATTGTCAAAGATTTAAAATTATATTAAATTCAATAAGGAATAACAGTCTCAAGTGTGTATATCCTATTTTACAAGAACGCAATTACTAACTTTAAATTAATAAATGTTTGTCCCGTTGAGCGTGATAAATCAGTCAGTCCCTCAATTGCCATAGTTGACTCTGTTTTTTATAAGTTTCGCAAAAGTTTATTTAAATTTTAAGTACTATTTCTTTCATTTGCTACCACTAGATCTTGTGTCGTCTTAACATTTTGGGAACTTGAGTCACCCCTCTTTATTCAAGTCAACATCTGCCTTCTATCATCATTGTTGGTCGTCTCTCCAGCGACCGGAAGTTCTAGCACGTTCCACGATTTTGCGAGAATGCTTTGGTTATTTATTTATTTGTTGTTGTTTTGCTGTCAACCAACAACTGTTTTCTATCAAAAATATGCCTGGATCTGAGACTGCCTCTTCCCGACATCGTCTTAAATTTGACGTGCGGATGTGCAAAGTTTTTAACCGTGGCACGTGCCTGGCATACCAGAAGACGTGAGGAGTTGATTGGGTGCATAGCGTGCCTCCCCTTGGGAGTATTCAAATTGAATTACAAGTGGGCGAAGTTTACTGAACTTGTTGAATGGGAAATTCCTCACACAATTTTTATTCGAAATTCTTAAAACAAACAAACAACAATTCTTGAAAACAAACTTTAAATTTCATCCTGCGGCTCACTCAGCGCAAATTGTGCACATAATTGACAATCAAAGGATCATCGAAACTGGTGGGCACAATTTCCACAGAATGCACCACAGGCTGCAAGTGCACATCGCTGTCAATGTGCGTGAAGCTGCCCAATTGAATGTCCAGTTCATCATGATGTTCATCATCGACAAGCACGTACTCAGCCTCGGGCTCGACAAGGGCCAACTCAATGGCCACATTATTATCGCCGGCAGGTTGCGCCTGTTCGCCTATTGAAATGGTATCGTTGTCCATGGCCAAGGCGACGGATAGGTTGGGCGGTGGTGCATCCTTCGAGGCGGCAGTGGCATTGATGGCAAACAGCTTTGTGATGGCTTCAGTGGTAGTGAGAGTGTCCTCTGTAGCGGTATCCATCTCCTCAGCGGTGGGTTGGGACGTAGTGGTTAATTCACTACCTGCGGCTTGATGGTCCTCAGGTTCATCCTGCTCTTCTAGTTGTTGTTCCATTTCCACAGGACGCTTGGGGGGAGCACTTAAAAGCAACAGCTTGGCAGACTTTTGTTGAGGTTTATCCACGTTGAGAGTTTTTTGGACAGGATCAATTAGAAGGCTGGACGCCTCATCGCGACTCACGGCTACGGGTGGACTAGCCAGAGTAGTGGACTCTTCGGTGGTGACCACTACCTCCTCCTCTTCCTGCACCACACTTAAGGTAGTTGTCTCGTGTTTTTCGTCGGGTATTATTCTGGCCTGGACTAAGGCCAGGCAGATTATCATACCCATTAACATGCCCAATCCTTTGCTCATGTCTGTTGTTAGGTTTGTTGACTAATTGACTGAGTTCCTATTAAACTCAGGCGTATTTATAGTTCTTCTCCATCTCTCTCTCTCTCCTCTCAGTCTCTCTCGCCTTTTCAGGTGTCATAATTTCAACCCTGACGCCTTACTTCCGTACGACCAAAAAGCCGGAAATGTAATTGTCTGGGTGTTGACTTGTCATTGAAGGAGGCCAAAAAGGCGGGCATCGTACGTTACACCTGGGCCCCCAGTTGACCGCAACGATGGTCAGTGAGCCAGCCCGTAAAGTCACTTTACATTTTCTGTGTGCTTTTGGCTGTCGGTTTAACTTTGTGATGAGCAAAGTTAGTGTCCAGTGGCTGACCGTGCCAAATGTTGGACATGCCGGTCACGTACTTAGGTGACTTTGTTTTCGTCTTAAATGGGAAATGATTAAATTGAAATACATACAATATATGTATGCTCTTGTGTATATAAACATATCTACAAACAAACTAAATTGAAGGTAGCAACAGGCGGGCTTAGTGGAATCATTGGCCTAACCTGAGCTAAAGAAATTCTACAGAAAATAAAATTTAAGCAAATTTTTTAAAAGGAACACGTAAGTAAGAAAAGTGTCGGAATTTTAAGCAATTTTTAAAGGGGAAAAAATAAGAAGACATTTTTGCATAAACATGCAGTAACACAAAAATGCTCGGGTACTAAACTAGATGACAATAGTTAAACATATAAAATTCCAATTGATTCATTCTATGGTATCATGAGTCTTACAATAAACAGATGTAGCGCAATCGGAATTGCCCAATTGTAGGGAGGCACTTATTTAAGTATTTTAAAGCTAATCAAATATTTCTAGGAATTCAATTTCGCCTTAACTCAACGCCTCAACTGAAACACGTATCTGGCTCTTCTTGGAACCTGAAGCGAACCTGTAAAATTAAATAACGACATATTTTCATCTCACGCAGAGATTATTGAAGATATTAATTGGAAAATTCTTCACAATATAGAACACAATACAGAGAATAGTTCTGCATTATTAACTCAAAAATCGGCTTTTTGAGCTATGACAGTCTTGAAGAGAGCGATATAGATATTTGCAGAGTGTGGGCAGGTAGAAGGGTTTTTTAATAAGTCTTAGCAAAGCAATAGAAGCCCAAAGCTGAAAATCCGCAAAATTCTCAAAAAAGCTACAGACCGACGGTTTGCGAACCCGTTTTAAGAAGCTTCGGATCCAAGGCTTAAGATTGAATTTGTTTTTTATACCCTTGCAGAGGGTATTATAAAACTGTTCGGATGTTTGTAACGCATTGAAGGAAGCATCTCCGACCACATAAAGTATATATATTCTTGATCAGCATGACGAGCTGTCCGTCAGTCCGTCCGTCCGTCTGTCCGTCTGTCTGTTTCTACTTCTACAAACTTTGCACGAAGTCTTTTGGTACATATACGCTGCACATTTGTCGGAACCGGCCGGATCGGATGACTATAGCATATAGCTGTCATAGGAACGATCGGTCGAAAACTAGTCTTAGTGAGAAAAACTTTTTGGTTTTTAATGGAAACGTCTCCAAAGTACGTATTTCTTAGTTTACTATCCTTTCCCATGATTTCACTAAGTTTGGTCGAAATCAGATGACTATAGCATATAGCTCCCATAGGAACGATCGGTCGAAAAACTAGTTCTAGTGAGAAAAACTTTTTTGTTTTTAATGAAAACGTCCTTATCTTTGGCATACACTTATTTTATATACTTTTACACAATTTTACAAAGTTTGGTCGAAATCGGATGACTATGGCATATCAGGAACGATCGGTCGAAAAACTAGTTCTAGTGAGGAAAACTTTTTGTTTTAATGAAAACGTCCTTTTTATTGGCATATTCTTATTTTATAATATACTTTAACACATTTCTACAAAGTTTTATCAAAATCGGATGACTATAGCATATAGCTGCAGTATGAATGATCGATCGAAAAAGAAGTTCTAGTGAGAAAAAGTTTTTTGTTTTAATTGGTATCGCCTCCAAATTTCGTAATTAACAATTTGTTATGCTTTTCCATAATTGCACTAAGTTTAGTCGAAATCGGACATCTATATAGTATAGCTCCCATAGAAAAGTATGGTCCGAAAAGTAGTCTTATTGAGAAAAAAAACTGCAAGGGTATACAAAACTTCGGCCAAGCCGAAGTTAACTTTTAACTATTTTTTTATTACATTTTATTTAGCAATTTTTTGAACCGAAGTATTGGGCATTTCGAAAACGGATTCGAGTCCATGAAAAATCATCTAGAACGGGGCTCTGTTTTTGTTCTGTTTAATTCTGCGAGAGTGGAGTAGAGTGAAGAGAAGTTGTTATTGCAATTTTGTTATGCGTTTGCTCATATATACATGAAAACTGCTTTGGTAGAATCACTACCACTCCTTCAATAAACTGGACCTGACAGCATAGTAAAACTTCAACTTAGTAGTTTGACATCTTTCCAAATAGTTGCATTTATAGAATCCTAGTCTTAGTCAGCTCCTTGCCTTCATGGAACTAGAACCTTTTCTATAAAACAGTATAACAAAATAAAATATTTGGAAAAAAACCCGGTATAACAGTATTACAAAATATATTATTTGGAAAAAACCCGGGATAAGACCCTTAAATTCTGATAGAAGGGACCTTTAGTTAGCATCACTTCATACCCAGTTTTTTAACTGTATCCTTGGGTCGCGTTCCAAGGGAACTTTTGTACTAGCAACACAAAGCGAAAATTTTAACTCAATTGTTAATGGCTCAAGATAAAAATCAACAAAATTCAGCTAACACGGACTGGGTCATTGGGAACGTAATATCAAGAAATCGCGTTACCTCCAGAAGGGGTCAAGCCCAAAGCATTGAATATCTTTAAAACCGCAAGCTAGAGTTTCATTAAAAACTAAATTTATGATGGCATAATGGGCTAATGCATATCTCTCTAAGATATGTAACTCGTTAGCCAAAAAAACCGCGAAATGGAGTTCCATTTGAAGATTCACCCTCTAACCACTGCATATAGCTCATAAAGTAGACTAAACTGAAACTTCTCTAATCACTTAAACCATCCTAATGCATTGATTGGTTTCTGATTGTCTCTTATGCGGACCTCAGCGAAATGGCGAAGACATTTAAGGTAGACCCGGCTCCGGGAGGCTATAGGCTGGCCGGGTCTGTCTTAAGCTTTTGAATGCAGAAAATTCTCTGTACTCGAATATGTAGTTTATGCGCGGGCATTATGCAGTTTTGTAGATTCTTAGATGTGACAACTCAAACAAAAAATCGAGTATAGCACACCAGCCGAAGTAAGTAGAGCACAATCTAAAACAGGGTTCCCCATAAAGAGATTCTCTTTGTCTCTCTCTAACACTCACTGATGCATTACTTCGGCAAGCATTCGGTGTGAATTGCTGAGTGTGTTCGGCACCCCCGGGGCATTGCGCTCTTTTCCCCCGCATAATAAACACCAAAATAAAAATTTTATGTTATAATTAACAAAAAATCAAAAACAATAAACAGAAACAGCCAATGTCCAAGGATTCGAAGACAATGCGGTGCTCTTAGTAGCCTTACGATATAAAGTTGGATTGCAATCCTACTGTTTTGACTTTTCAGTCGCCATTTGGAGGGGATTTACTATTTAAGAGAGCACCAATCAAATTTCTTGAGATGACCACACACTCTGCACTCTGCCGGTAAAAGAGGCCGGTTGTGGTCCAGCGTGGAGTATCCTGTGTTTGATTCCGCCTTGAAATATTTAATAAAAAGTAGTTTCCTCTAAATCTTTTTCACAACCGGTCACCTTCACCAGCTATGACGTAGCGAGCCATGAACTAGCTTCTTAGAAATTGCCCCACGGATTCGCCGTTAGACTGTTGGACCCAGCTAACAACGAATAACAGCAATCTTAGTAGCCCCGCCGAAAGCATTAAAACATAACCCAAATGTATATTTATTTTAGTTGTATTTTTCATATATGTTAGTTTTATTATCGAAGATTCAACACTACTTACGTTAAAAATATTGTACGTCTTATAATTTGTTTTTTTATTTTGTGTAACGAAATTTCTAATTTCATAAAATGAATATGTCGCGTTTATATGTAAGTATGTATAGATATAAATGGTATAATATAAATGCATATGATCGATCGCTTGTACATTGAAGAGTGGGGAGGAAATTGCAAAATGGCCTGGAATATGTATAGTATATATGTTTTATATATATATATATAAAGTTAGGGTATCCTGATATCCAATATCGATGTCATTTTGTCAAATACATCGAGATATGTGGGTGTGTGTGTGTGTGTGGTTCGTTTAGATACAAGATACAATTAGTTAAGTACAATTTATGATAATTATTGTTCAACTTGTATATGCAAAATGTAGATTTTGGGATTTTTCTTTTAGATGGTATTGCTGTGTCCTCTATGACACATGGTATAAAATGAATTTACGTCTACTTACAATATTTAATAATAATAAAGTGGTATTTGGTTTTTGTGCTTTCTCGTTAAGTGTATTGTTTTCTACTTCGTTTTTTTTGCTAGACTTAGAAATAAATCCTTTAGCCAAACAGGAAGCACTAAATGCTCACTCGCCCGATTCATATGCCTGTCAGTGGTTGATATTTTAGACGTACTGTTGAATGGTTTTTATATTTTCAAAAGAAGTAGGGAAAAGTATGCAGAATAAAGTGTGAAGTTTTGAGAATATCTGTAGTTATTTTAAGAAATCGTCGTTAGACCCTCTCGTTTATTTGTAGAAAAAAGGTTTTTAAATTGTTTAGCCCTTGATATAAAATTACAAACTCTTTTTAACTGTAGAAAATTTTAAAATATTTTTTTAAACTTATCCAAAATAACAACATATTTTTTTTATAAATCTATTTTAAATATATAAAAATCATTCAACTAATCCTCATCCTAGGCAATGTTATGAACCTTGGCTGATAGACAATTGTGTACCACGAACACCACCGGCTTTGGACAGCACTCCATGTCCAGTTCCTGTAACAGATAAAAAAACTTCTTAATACGATTCAAAAATTTAATATCAAAACAAAACCAACTTACTATCTCTCCCTCATCACCAAAATCCAAATACAACATGCGTGCTCCATCATCGGCCGAACCCTTCAACTTATCAAAGGCAAATTGCCACAATTGCGTCTTCTGGCTAACCGACGATGCCGCTGATGTGGGCGTTGTTGAGGCAAATCCCACGCAATCATATAAGAAAAATCCACGATTTATGTGCACAACCAATTGACATTGTCTGCCCTGATAGAGGCAGCGGAAGGAGAATTCCCTTTGATAGTTGACCGCCTGATGAGAGCCCTGCACTAAGGCTCGAGCCCAGGCGGCCATATCGCGATGCGTCTCCGAGCGTAGCCAGTAAACAAGAACACCTCTGGCCGTGCCACAGCGAACACAGAACACAGTTGTCTGTTGGCCCTGTAAAAGTAGTGTTTGAGTTCGATTGCTTGTGGAAATATTTATATTCGACTTACATTTAGCGAGGAATTGTTGCCCGCTCCCGCTAAGCGTGTGGTGGCCAAGGCATAGATTTCCTGCGGACGACTCCAGGCCTCGACAGACCAAGGTGCACTTTCGTATATACGAAATTCCCGTTCGGTAACAGCCACAAAAATTGGCAGCCATTTGTCACTCTCATCGGAACTTTCTGAACTGGAACGACCACTGGGCTGTGAAATATAATGAAAGACAGATGTAAAATTTTAGGGAAAATCAGTTTGGTCTAAAGCAAATGATAATAGTTTTATTTATCCCTAAAATTATGCTACAAAAAGTTTACAGCTATTAATAAAGAACCACACTACATTATATTTATTTTGCTACAATAGCTGCCAGTTTTTCCCCAAGATATGGTTCAAAAATTGTTCAACTGCTTGCTGAAGCCACCGCTTATATATTCAGAGCAAGTTAAAAGCGGTAAGAGACTTAGGATTTCTAGGGTGTCAAGGCACAGCACATGGGGTGGCTCCTGAAATCCAAGAACAAGCTGTCTCTCAGGAACATAGTCATAATACACAAGTCTATTTTGGCTCCGGAATAGAGATACGGCCTACAAACTCATGGTATCGCGGCGAAGTCTCACCTGACAAGGATTAGAGTGGTCCAGGCGAAACTCCTAAGACGCATTACGGGCGCTGAATGCTTCCTGAGAGCCAAGGGATGTCATCAACACTCAAGCCGCCCGATACCTTGACAAGCTATCGCACCACCTCAACAAACTGGCAAAAAACTTGCTAAGAAGACACGAAATCCAAGTAGAATTTCGAAGGAGAAGGTTAAAGAGAGTATTGCCTAAGGACCTCAACTCACGGCGACTCTAGCAGAACACTATTCACACCAAATCCTCGCACTTTCTCATAAAATACTTACATTTAAACACTCATAAATTATCGGTAATCCCAAATGGACACTGCCTAGTACTGTTAATACCAAGGTTGCAAACAGATCCGGAACCGAACCCCTGTAAACCGCTTCGGTTCGGATTTTTAGGAGTTCGCGAACCGAACCATGAACCAGGCGCCTTATATTATTGACTCCTCGAACCTAAACCCGAGCTGGAAGTAATATTTTCATACATCTAAAAACATTTAGAGAAATATTTTGAAACTCTGGAGATTTTAGTACAAACTAATGCATTTCTTAGTAATCGCGGACGATTTCTTGTGCAAAGTGAGAAGGCAAAGTATGATTACTAGGTTATACAGAAAGAAACCATTTGATTGAAATTTACTTGGCTTTGAATGGACGGTATAGATGTCGAGATTCACATTTATACACTGGCGATGAAAGATGTCCACGCTCAGCATACTAGTCAAAATCTGAATGCTATCATTCAAGAAGATCTCCAATCGAACGTCATTTTTTAGATCAAAAAAGTACTATTACTAAAGTTGTATTTTCGATTGTCTGATATCTAATAAAAATTTTTCAAATGAGTTATGATTTTTATATGAGTTTCTTGAAAGCCAATTTAAATGAGGTATTTTCCACCCATCTCATATGAAATCCCGACAAGTAAAAATACAGCCTAAAAGATGTGCTAAATGAGTGTATTTAAAATTGGACTAAGTTTATGAAAGCAATAATCAAATATAAAATCTGTAAAAGATGTTTTAGATTCCTTTCAAAATTGTCCAAGAGCACAAACATTATAGAAGGCTAAACTTTGTTGGATAGTTTCTGGTGGCATTTCCTACGTCACACGATTCTCGCACTTTTTATTCCCTTACAGAAAGCCCTGATGACCGGGATGTGTTGCCTCGTAATCACTTCAAAGGTGAGGCAAACTAGTCTCTCCACAGAGATTATTAACAAATCTTAAGCAATGAATATTATGATTAGGTATATAAAAAGAAAGGAACGCAAATTTCATTATCAACGTATTAAAAAAAACTATTCATTTTTATTCAAGCGAACCAAGGTTCGAACAAAAACCTTGGTTTCAGAGGTTCCAGGAACCGAACCGAACCATGGACTTTACAAAAAAGCACGTAAAGGATACCCAAAATACCCTGTTCCCTTGACTTCTAGTGTTTTCATACACAAACACACATACTCATACATTCACACACACACACACTCTAACAAACGCACACACGCACGCGCGCACGCGGTAACTGACAGTGCAGACCCCCTTTCTCCATAATGCAAAATTGATAAGTACATAACTTAGGTGTTTTTGTCCGATCTTATAGATTTTTTCAGAATAGATAGATACTGGGCCTTACTTGGTCTCTTTAAAGTTGTGACTGTGACAGTTTTTTGCGCTTAAAGGGGGAGGTATTTTCCAAACAGACGGACGGACGGACATGACTAAATCGACTCGGCTGTTGATGCAGATCAAGAAGTTTATAGGGTCGCAAATGCCTGTTAAATACTTTTGCACAACTTCATGATCCCCCTTTGCACATTTTTAATGGGAACAGGGTATAAAAAGGACTAAACTTTACCCTAAAATCGTATACCTTTCCAACTACAAGTCAGGGAATAGCTTAAACTTACACTTACCACCTCGCCGGCTACGCCTCCACTAGTCGATGTGCCGCTACCACCGCTGGCCGCACCACTGCCACCACCTCCGCCGGCACTACCGGCACTGCCTCCACCTCCGCCGCCATTCAATCGCTTGCTTAGCCAGCCAATGTGTTTCAGTTCCCCAATGAGATTCGCCAACGCACGATTAGCCTCGACCAGCGAACGCTGCGTGCTGCTACCCATGGCCGAGTGCAGCGCATTGAACCAGACCAAGGCTTCCGCGGAGTCGGTGGCACGTAGTATGCACGAGTGCACACCATCCGGCGAATGCAGCTCAAAACAGCGATTCTCTGCAAGATGAAGATGATTGCTTAGTGGGAATTCGCCCCACCGATTAGATTTCCAATCGTACCTGGATCAATGTACTTAAGATTCCGGGCCAGATGCGTCAATTGTAAGGGTATGTACCGTGTATCGGCTCGTGGTGTAGTCTTTGGAGCTGGCGGTGAGGTTGGTACACCCGGTCCCAGTGGACAGAGGAAGGCACGCTGCAGTTCCCAGCCCACCTCGGAAATGATGCTCGCCTTGCGGAAATAGGGCGTCACCTCGCGTAGGAATTTAACTGCAAATAGTACAAATTGAGAATGGAGATGTGATGAAGCGATATGAAAAGACATGAATATGCATGCCACAAGAATGTGTGCAGGACAGGATGTGGTGTCATCTACCACACGGCATTCAATCAGTCGTCGTCGTCGTTGTTGTTGTTGTTGTTGTCGGCATAAATTCATTAGAGTTTCCGCTCCATTTTTATTCGATTTGCACACCCCAACAGCACAAGCGACCAGTAACAGGACGGCACAGTGGGGCTGATGTATAAGGTACAGGTATAAAAAACCATTTTGAAAAAGAAGAAGTTTCAATATCGTTCTCAGCCCACTGTGCCTGGGTCTATGCAAATGGCGTTGATGCTGCCAGGTGCCATCAACAGAGGTAAAGTCGTGTTCGTATATCTAACTCAACTCCAACCCCAAAAACCCTCTCAGAATTCCACCAACAACATTTGCACATTTCCGTTTGTCGACGTTGTCATCGTTCGAGTGATTTGGAAATTCAATTTTCACACTTAATGCCATCGGCTGCTGCTGACCCCCGGCCCATCCCCTTCTTCCAACCTAACCAGTTGGCAATGCTGGCGGTTTTTGTGGGCGGCGGCGGTTTTGTGCGACTCAATTCGTGTGTTTAGCTTAACTAATTAGAGCAGACGGCCCCGGGTTGCCTATAGACGATTCCCCCTGTCCTCGCCCCTCTGCCTTACTAATTGCTTGGCATTTACGACATACACTAAAGGGTTAAGAGTGGACGCTACCGCCTTCATCCTGAGCTCTCTGCTGGAAGCTCTGCAAACATTTACATTCACAAATATGCAACCGACGACCAACAAACAGCCAAACAAGCGAAGCACTGGAAAAATGTGTTGCATAGCGCCAGGCGCCAAGTGGTTGGGTGAATGGCTGGGTGGAGGTGGAGATTTCGGAGTGGACTAAAAGGCAAACAAACCAAACGACAAACAAAACGCAACGTAAAAGTTTAGAAACAACAACAATAACAGCAGCTACAACAACAACAACAACAAGAACAGTAATAAGTTGTGTAAATTTTTGCATTTGAGTGCAAATAAAATTGCTGTGTGCTAAAAAACAATTCCAAGCAAAATAAACAAGTTACGAAAAGTTATGACTATAAGCCAGAGGCAAAACAAATGTGAGCTGCTGATGCTACTGCTTTTGCTACAACTATTAATATTTATTAATTTCTGTTTTTATTTTAAATTTTCAATTATTTTAGAGTAAAGTGAAATTCTTCAAATACTTGAAATTTTAATTGAATGGTAAATTTTATTTTCAATACATGTGACATCTCCAAGGAACTGAACTAGAGTTCAAAATTTGTTCAGATTTCCAGAACTTTTGGTTAAAGAATGAATTCAAGTGAAATTGAGCATCTTGGGAAATTCTTAGCATTTACAGATTTTGTGCTTTTGAGCCTTTACCAACTGAATCTCAGATTCTCATCTCCTGGTGAGCCTAATGGAACAAAATCTACAAAACCAAGACACAAAAGAAAACAATTTTATCGGTTTCCCGTTTTCAAATTCAATCAATTCAGTCGCGAACGGAATTGGAAGTGGTTTCCGTTTATGAAAGACTACACTAGGCAACAAAATTTGACTTTTTTCAGTGTGTAGAAGGGTGGCTGGCGATTCTACATAACTTCCGTGTGCAGAACACGAATCTGTTTTCGGAAATGGTAGATGGTAACATGACAAATCGCCCACGGACCAAAAACTCATATCAAAATTAATCCTATTAAGCATCGAAATTAAACTCAAAAATGTTATGGGCCTTATATCCACATTTCATCGGACTTTTCGCCCAGGTTCATTTGAGGTCCTGCAGGGTGCAAAACGAAATATGTGCCTCTTGCATATCAAAGAAGAGGAGCAAATTTATAAGTTCAAAACTTCTTCATGAGCAATGAAGCAACTTTTAAGAGAATGTGCTCGCCGAACGATGTCAGAAAAAAGCCTTTCGGACGCACGACATTTCATGTACAGTCTCTGGTAATTTGGCAGATTGTAATGTAGCGGGTAGTGTGCATGTCTGCAATGCCCGTCTAAGGTTAGAAGCACACAAGCCAAGAGATTGTAGATCGGCAGCGCTTACAGACTGCCGGTTAACCAATATACTGAAGCGGATGGCTGTCTAAAATCGCCTGGCGGATAGCTGACACTTATTGCACAAGCTTTTGTGAAGCTGTGCAGATAGGCCAGGCCGATGGTTACCCTAAATCAGAGGCCGGCACGTCGTTATCTACTGGGCATAGGAAAGCTCTCAAAAGCAGCGGCTTACACACAGTGTAAGCACTATAAGAGTCGCTGCGCTGCGTGTTTAGATGCGTCGCGGTTGAATCAGTTTTTGAGCTGCTCTCTCACACACCAATGCAAAAATGGGATTGAGTTTTTTCCCGGCCCCTGCCCTAAGCTGACGACCGAATGGTTAACAGAGATTATGCTGGCCTTCGGTTGTCCCAAAATCGACTGCATTTTATTTAAAGTCTCTGATTACCATTTAATCTTGGAACAAATTGTAAACACACTTAATATTCTTTTATTAAGAACATATGAATCGACTTGTAGAACAAGTCCATCAGTATGGAAAGCACAAATTGGTCAAGTTTTATGTTCTTCACTGTGAGTTTAATGTCGCTTAAATTTGAATTCTGACTTTACGCCCATGGGCTTCATGTCCGGACATAAGGCCCAGAAAATTTATGAGTTATATTTCAAAGTAATGATTGAAATTTTTCATATGGGCCTTATGTCCGTGGTAGATCACATCTAAATTTATAGTAATTTGAGCTTAAAGTTAAGTAAAGAGCCTACTTGGACACTTTTTAGATACATTTAATGAGGAATCTGAACTATTGTTTCAGTTCTCTTTCATTTATTTTGATTCAGTATTACTCCTTGGCTTTAAAAGAAATTAACCCAAAAAATTCTGCGATTTTTTGTAAGCGAAGTTATTAAATTTTGAATACATGAGTACAAAATTATTTAATTGTCTACTGCCTAAAAATATGCTATGCAAAATCAGGTGTGACTGTGTGCTGTCTGTGCACAGGAAACATTTTTTATCGCGAATGATAAGAATGCGATACCGCATTACTATAGCATTCTCATCTCACTTCGGGAAAAAAGTGTGCCAATCTGCCACACTTACACTTAGAAAAAAGTAGAACAAATAATAAGTACATACGCTCTTGAAAAAAAATTTATTCTTTCTTGAATTTTTAAGAATTTCGCGCTTGAAATCGAACTAAGTTCGTTGTGTTTGGTGTTTTTAGGCGAGGAGGGTGAGGAAAAGAAACTGAGAGAGGAGAGCAAGCACATTTGAGAGAATAGCGATGAATCCGCTCTCACTGCATCTTTTTTTTTTTAGGGAGAGGGGTGTGCGTGGAAACAATCGAGTGAAGAGCGCTCCTCGTCAGTTTATAGTATAAATTTGGACGATGCTCAAGGCATCCTACATGTGGTACTGTTTTCTAAGCGGTGGTGTCTGTGAGTGCAGTCTTTCGAGGTCCTGAGTTCGAGTCGCAGTAAAGGTAAGTAAAAAATAAAATAAACAAAAAAAAACTCACAATACATGGAGTGGGGTGGGGTGTTGGTTTGGTGTGGTTGGGACCCACCACTCACCGCCCCCACCCGAAACTCCCAGGCAACCCCTCCCCCTCCGAAATCAAACTAAATTCCCCCCCTACTGTTTACACAAGAATTTTGTAACCAATTTGGATCAAGAATTGTAGCTCTGGATCAAGAAAAGAGGCAAACATTCTACTTGATCGAATTTCGTTCTGGTCGAGAATTTTCCTTATCGAACTATTGAGTACGAAAATTCTTGATCCAAGTATGAAACTGTCTATTTTTTCTCTGAGTGTATGGGCGATAAGAAATCGTTACACGTAAAATGATTTTTTCTTGGGAGAAATAAAAATGAGTTTTTTTCCTGCAATTAAGAAAGCGTTTTCCTGCAGATGAGAATACTTTTTTTCCTAACCTTAAGAAATCTACGAATTGAATCTACAAATTTTTATATATAATTTTATAAACTTTTTACTCACTCGGACTCGAGCTCAGGGGCCCTTGGACTTAACACGTTTGGAATGCAGTCTCGCTCACGCTGGTTGCTACACGGCTAAAATACTACTTATATGTAT
Source organism: Lordiphosa collinella (assembly GCA_018904265.1). Lineage (NCBI taxonomy): Eukaryota > Metazoa > Arthropoda > Insecta > Diptera > Drosophilidae > Lordiphosa > Lordiphosa collinella. Next base: position 184,035 of record JAEIFV010000360.1, on the reverse strand, counting down.
TTAAATTTCTGGCATATCGCATAGATAACACCACTTGTAATTCTCAAGTTGGAATTTCGTGCACTCTCAATATAAAAGAAGCAGCTGAAGTTCGGGGCTGCTTAGTGATTGCTAAGCGAAAAGCGATACCACATTTGGCATATTTATCCCTTGAATGAAAAAATGCGATACCAATGTCTGCGTAATGGATTTAAAGTTTTTCACTCATACAGTACCCTGTAGTTCAGCTGGTGTCAAGGCACTACCAGGCCTAGCGACCTGTTGCATCACTGAGCGTACCTGTAGTTCAGATGGTGTCAAGACACTACCAGGCCTAACGAACTGATGAATCACTGAGCGTCAGTCGCGTCGTTAACGACAGGTAATGCATCACAGCGCTAGTCTAGAACTTGAACTATGGTGTGCACCCATAACCACACTAACGACTGGTAACTAATGCAGGGTTGTACTGATCGGTATACAGAAAAAAAATAATGTCAATATCAATTTGATATGGGCTGGTCAATTTGATATTTTGTCAAACAACATCATTTTCATAACATTTCTACACTATAACATGTCTATGGGCGTATTCAGCAGATAAATCCGATTTCCGATTACTGATTTATGATTACCGATTTTACCTGCTGAATACAGTGATTTCCGATTGCGATTGATAAATTTGACAATCATGATTGCTGAGATGCAATCATTCAAAAGGTTGTTGGTGAAACCATTAACCGGTACGGCCAACGATTACCCCATAACTGGAAATGAGCTGACAAACTTACAGCGTTAAAAGCCCTCAAAAATGTTTCTAAATATTTCATAGTTGTATGTATTTTTAAACTTATATCAGTGCTATTCAGCAGAGAAGCTAAGCAATCGCAAATCAAATAGTAACGGAAATCGGATTTACCTGCTGAATGCGCCCATTGTGACCATAAATAGAAAGGGACGTATAGCAATTGTAAAGAAGGAAAGAGACTAATTGTGTAACATTTCGAAACTTGAAGCAACCTAACGAAATATTAAAGTTGGCTCTGCGGCGCGTGAGCACACACTTGCCAAATGGTGATGGTGACATGCAAAGGGTCCTAAGTTCGACTCCCAGTCAAGGCGGGTAAGGTAAACAAATTTAATAAAAATTGTTTATTAGTTGTTTTTTACTGTTTATATAAAATCATAAATAATACTTAGCAAAGAATACAGTGTGCAGTGTGGGAATTATCCGACATATCCAAAATTTTTTTATTTGGTCAAAATGATATTATAAAATATCAATGTGATCTTTAAATATTGATTTTATATGTTCGAAATATAACCTTTAAATTTTCGACTAGGTCATTTTCAACTTTATCATATCGGCTTTTTAATGATATAAAAAAATATAACATTGACCCCAGATCGTAATACCATTTTTTTCTGTGTACGTTTTTTTCGGACATTCCCATACAAAACTCGTAAGGCAAATACTTGGGTGGTGGTTGGTCTGGTGGCGAATGCTCACTACGAAGAGCTAGGGGGTTCGTTAGTGACGCATCGCTGCAGCCGAACTACAGGGTTCTGTTGGCCTTGTTTACATTTTTAAATTTTAAGTAGTTGGCGTTGACTTGTTTTGACTTGTCATAACTTTTGACAAGAAGTTACTACAGGGTGGGGCAAAAGTAACGAGCGGGTTCAAAAGTTGAATAACTTTTTTGAATATATATTAAGGAAATTTATTTAAACTATGTAAGGAAAAAAATGTCACTTTAATGATCCCCGCTTTAAGCATCGCAAAGATGGGCTCGTTTTAGAGCATTTTCCATAAAATATTTTTCATTTAAATGGCTTTGTTAATAAGCAGAACTGTAGGTTTTGAGTGTCTGAAAATTCATGAGACATTCATTAACGCCAATTGAACACCATGAGGTTTGCAGTGGGGTGTGGCATTACATCTGAAAATATCATTGGGGTTTACTTCTTCGAAAATGAAGATGCAAGTGCTGTAACCGTAAATGGAGAGCGGTATCGGTTTACAATGGAACATTTTTTACGTCCTGCTTTTGAAAACAGACCTGAGATGTGGTTTCAGCAGAATGGAGCCCCTACCCGAGACACAATGGCACTTTTTAGTCAAATTTTTGAAAACGAAAAATTTATCGACTTTACCAAAAGTCTCTTCTAAACGGGATGCTCGATTTTGATTGTAGACCCATGGATTCTTAGAATTCGTTATAGATTGCGATTTTGACAACCGCTTTGTCGAATAAAAAATTGACCCAAAGCGCATGAGCAGTTCGAAAACAGACATTTTCGGTTCTATTTGCTGTCGATATTAACTGAACAATCAGCTGACTGAACAAGAGTTCGCCACGTTTGAAAGAAACTCTTTTGTTTTTTAAGTTTGTTTAAATAATAGTCAAAACAAAAAGTCAAAAAGTCAGGATCACTTATTGCTAGAGTTCATGAAGAACAAGAAAGCAAGGCAAACTTTTTCAGTGCCGAAGTTTAAATACACTTGGAAAGACTCGCTTCAACGGTTAGTGAATTCAGAGTTTGAATGTTTACTTTTAATTTTGTGAACTCTAACATTGAAAACCAAAAAGTTTGTTTCCTATGGCAGCTACAAAAAATAATCACTCTGAGAACTTCAGCTTGATAGCTTTGAAACTGAGAGACCAGATGGCGTACAAACCAGGGAATTAAATCGAATCGTCTTTCGGTTCCTGTACGTCCCGATATTTTGACAAAAAGTTATTTTTTTCGTTCTAATTTAATTCGGTATTTGTCTGTTTCGTTTAAAATTGAGATTTTTCTTACTCTAAAACTGGAACAATTGATTTACTTTTCAAATTCATTCGTAAATGGGAACAGATCTGAAAATTCAGCTGTTCAAACACTGGCTGTAAAACGGTCTTCTGGCTTGTGATCCCTTCAGAACCTCCTGTTTTAGTATAAAAATTAATAAACCGTCATCGAATCTAACAACCAACGACTAAAAAAATCCTATCAACAAGGCTAAATATTTACACTTCCTCACACCGTAGTGTATTATCCTGCTATTATTTGTTCTAAAGAAAAGTTTACAAAGTTGTAACAAGTTAAGCAGTTTACACTTGCATACAACTTCGATCATCATTCTGCTATTGGATAATAGTCTTTTTTTTTACCGCCAAACTATTTCAACACCTCAATACTTTGGATAAACTCAGGCAGGTTATTAGGTTTACGTTTTCATTTCAATGCAAGCCAAAAGTCAGACCAAAAAATACGAGCTCACAACTTTTTTACACCTTTCCGCATAAATCAAATGGCTAGTAAGTTTTTTGGGTGGGCGTGGCATGCTTGTGGAAGCTCACTCGAATATGATATCAACAGCAGGCGGCATTCGGTAAATCGTGCGTTAAAACAAACTTTTGAGCCAAAACTTTTGTCGAGCAAAATCTCACGCGAAGAAAGAAGAAGAAGCTGAGGGAATGGAATGGGGCAAAGGGCCCACAAATGTGTGCCAAGCTGTAAAAACCATTGCTAATGGACTTTTGGTAGGCAAGGCGAAGCCAACTGTCGTCGCCCGAGCGACGAAATCTGGCGCTGACATTTGGCAGTTGGAGTTTGGATTCTGGACAGCAAAAGTTGGCGCCCAGAAATCCAGTTACAGCTTCGCCTTAGCTTATTTAAATTACAATGAGACGGCCGGCTGCCGACCGGGCGCAAAAAGGAGGAGCTTGGCAAACAATTTGGCCAAGTTGTAAATTGAAGTTCGAATGAACGGGGGGAGGCACCAAAACCCGCTCATTCGGAGCAAAGAAAACTGTTAAGCATGTCGTCGCCCATTCATGGCTAAAGGCTTTGGAATTGTGATTACGCTTTTGCCATTTTACGTGCTTATAGATCTGGGCCACTTTAATTTAATGAACCGACCGCGTTGAAAATTATGAAAATAGCCCCCCGTGAAACACAAATGAGCAAATGAATGGGTATATTTGCATTTGTATGGAATGGTTGGGTACGTCTGCTGGGTAAGAAGGTATGCAACTTCGAGATAGGGAGAGCTGTAAGAAGTGAAAAACTTATCTAGTTATACTTTGTACCAGTGGTATACAGAGTATATAGGAAGCATCTCCGACCCTATAAAGTATATATATTCTTGATCAACATGAATAGCCGAGTCGATTTTGCCATATGAACATATGAACAAACAGATCTCAGAGATGGTAAGAGATAGAAGTTCGACATGTATGGGACAAAAACTTTTTTTACTTGCAGGCATATCAAGTTTTTTTTTTAATTTTTGCCACGCCCCCTTCCGCCCCCGCAAATTGAAAAAAAAGCTTTATATATATAAGGTTCGCTCCTTCTGGACATATTTAGTCATCAGGATTATTAATTGATCCGCCAAAGGAATGGTAAAGATCGGATGAAGGATAGTCGAGTTATAAAGAAAACAATCAATTATGGGCAGCACCGGTGGTAACGGTGATGGGCAGCACTTCACAGGTACTGACCGACCGACTTTCTTTTTTGTTTTCTAAGTGTGCATTGTAAACGAATATTCGAAGACCGTTATCCGTTTCCTATTCAGTTAAATATAGCTTTCGGCCAATGTCAGTGCCTTCAACGAGCCCGAATTTCGTTTCGGTTGAATTCCAGATATCAGTGATATCTCCGTCTAGAGACGGTCTCCAAGTCAACATTTGGCACCTTCAGTTTTAAGAATAAAGATTGTTTTACCAATTGTCACTACAAATAGATTGCTGTATAGATTTTGACTATTAGAAAGTTAAGCGAAGATATAACATATAGAATACATGTGCTCACATCTCTTAAAACGACCACTGCCCAAAAATATGCTTACTATATTTGGCTAGTCATTTGTTTTGAGTTCATTTGAAAACTTTCAACAACACCCATGGCATACCTGTAGGCGGAACAAAATGGTATATCTCAAAACTGTATATCATCGCTTTAAAAAATCTAAGAAATGTTTGGGATAATTTATTTTAACAATTTTGTGTTGACGACCTTTCTAATTGTAGATGGTTGTAAGCCGGCTCGAGGTCAGGTGTTAAGAAAAACAATTGTTTTATTTGTTTTTTCCGATATATTTCGGTTGCTCTTCGGCAACCGTCTTCAGGGCAAACTATAATTAAACACCAGTAATTAACATTCAGTTTTACAACAATTCACAAAAAACAGTTTACGTACAATTTTACACGTCTGCGCTCTGTGGCGTGGAGTCTTAAACTATTTTCTTATTTGCTGAGGAGGTGATGGTATAGGTGAGCGCAGTTCTCAGTGTCCGTTTTGTAGTTAAGGCTCTTGTCAGTCGGTGTGTTAATAATGTGAAGCATTTCAAGAGTGTACCGCTTACTGTAGTTTTGTTCTTGTTGGAGAATAGTCGCAGCCTCAAAATCTGGTGAGTGGCCGCTCTCTACACAGTGTGTCGCAAGTGCAGTTTTTTGTATGTTTTGTAAAACTGAATGTTAATTACTGGTGTTTAATTATAGTTTGCCCTGAAGACGTTTGCCGAAGAGCCACCGAAATATATCGGAAAAAACAAATAAAAAAATTGTTTTTCTTAACACCTGACCTCGAGCCGGCTTACAACCATCTAATTTATTTTAAGGTTAAGAAATATAAACTTTACGAAAATATTAAAAAGAGTTAAGAGAATAGTTTAGGCTTCCCATAAAAATGTTAAAAATAGGTATTATATGCTAATTTAAGCTCAAATTACCAAAAATCTAGAAGTGATGAACCATTTCAAAAAAGAGATTCGTTTACTGAATACGAAAACCATCTAGAATCATCATCAATCCTTTAATATACTGGACCTTGTTGCCTAGTGTGATCTAATGAAGATCAGATATTAAAATAATATCAAATATTCCGAAGCGATATTACGAATTTGAGTAGGGAAATTGAACAAGAGTAAAGTAAATGAAGTTTATTTCTGAAGCAGCAACAACCATACACTCAGAAAAAACAGTTCCTAGCGTTCTAGACCAAACGGGATAGAATTTATACCGTTTTGTTCTTAAAGTTTAAAGTTTGATTCGTTCTTGGGTGTACTTTAATTGAGGTCCAAACATTCTAGGGTCGAAAAACTAATGTTAATAATATTGAAATCAGAACAAACGTTCTTGAATCAAGAACATTTTATACTTACAGTAAGATACAAATTTAAATTCAAAATGTGTTAGATTGAGTACAAAATAGACTAATAATGCTACTTTTCAAAAGTGTGCAACGGAAAATACAAACTATTAAAAGTCCCAACTGGTTCTAAAACTTTTGTTATGGAGTGATGGAAAATTTCGGACCTAATTTAACTCTACCTTGGTCTTTGTTTAATTCATGGCCCTTGGATATTTCCAGCCATTGTTGGTGCAATACAGAGATCTCGTTCTAGAACAAATGGGGAATAGCATTAGAATTTTATGGGCTCAATCCATGAAAATGTTGTACTTGTTTGAAATACTCTTTTTTTTGCTTTCTAGAACGTTTTTGGGTTTACATTAGAAATTACTGCTCCTTAAGAAAGAATATTTTGTACATATTTTAAGAGTTAATCGGGCTTGAGTTTAGACCATTACAACCTAAACATATGATTAAAAAGATTTTAAAATAATTCGAAGAGTACTTAATCGGCGGTGTCCCAGAAACCTCTTCCAACCAAATTTCAACCCAAAACCAACTCTCGGTGTCCTAGAAATCTCTTTCGGTTGGTTTCAAACCACTCGTATTTTGTTGGGAGATTTTGGCAAACCAACCAATACACAAACCAGCCAAAACACTATCCAACCAATAGTGACTTCACGAACCCAAGCAATATATTACTGTTTTTGTAGTAGGACCATAATCTTATACACACACCTTTTGAGCTCGACTTTCGAACTAGACTTTTGAAGAAAACGAAATCTCTCGAAGTTCTGAGACACCGATGAATTTATCTAGCGCTTTGCAAACCAACCGAGGCCAAAATCTCTGAAGATTTCCAGGATATCTCCCGAAACAGTCTTAGATCAAGGATTTTACGATTGGAAAAATCGTACTTGAAAAAAGAATCTTGTACTTGAAACAAGTATTTTCGTACTTAGCGTACACTGTTTGCACTTAATTCAACTACAAAGCTCTTGTTCTTTTCTGAGTATACGAAATAGCCCAAATGCAGTGTGGGTTTTGATGGTAAACTTCAAGACGGGTTCGAATTATGATATTCTTTCACGATATACGCTACTTCCCTGCTACTGAATATTCTAATTATACAAAACCTACTGTTTATAAAATAAATATGATTCGTTTTGGGTATTCTGATTCATTTCGTAAGGCAACAAACACCTGCAACTCCGATTACCTAAGGTTGAACCTTAATTCATGACTTCGATCAATATTACATACGGCGGTGTCCCAAAAATTTCTTCCAACCAAATTCCAACCCAAAACCAATTCTCGGTGTCCTAGAAATCTCTTTCGGTTGTTTTTAAGCCTCTCGTATTTTGTTGGGAGATTTTGGCAAACCAACCAATACACAAACCAGCCAATACACTATCCAACCAATAGCGACTTATCGAACCCACGCAATATATCACTGTTTTTGTAGTAGGACCATAATCTTATACACACACCTTTCGAACTCGACTTTCGATCTAGAGTTTCGAAGAAAACGAAATCTCTCGAAGTTCTGGGACACCGACGGATTTCTCTAGCGGTTTGCAAACCAACCGAATCCAAAATCTCTAGAGATTTCCAGGACACACCCGATAGTAATTATAAATTTTCTTCCTTTTGTAAGATAACCAAGCGCGCCTGTTTGTCGGAATGATTTGGTCAACAGTGAAGTGAAGTCATTTAAAAATGATGCACTGATCCATTAAAACTTATTTTATAATATGAAATTGTAGGGAACAATTTGTATCTATGTTCTTAAAGAAGATGATTAAGGGTAACTTTTTGAATAAATCCATTATCCAAAAAAGAGATCCCCGTTGAATTCTCGTTTAAGAGTCCAAGAAAAATGAACCGAACCGGTTCAGAATTTATGGAAAATTATCTAGTCGGGGGTGACACGGTAATCTCTAGTGATTTTCGTATAAAGGTTTGCATTTCAATTTTAAATTCTTTACTTTTATATGTAAAGTGACAAGTTAATCTACGGTGGCTAGATCAGATGGTGAATATTAAGCGATTTGGACCTATTTCTTAAATCTACTCTAATCTAGTGGCCTGGCATTTTGGATGCACTTCATATATAAATGCAAGCAGTTTAAGTATGGAATACAAGCGTTTATACGTAAATCACTAGAGATTTCCGAATTTTCATGTATTTTACTTGTCTGAACAGACAGACCTGCGAGATAACTGGCTTATATATAAAATGGCAACCTGCCAGTGTCTGAACGTGCCCTAACGGTCTAAATCTGCGGTGGGCACCAAAATCAAACAAACGGTAGACATTTTTCAACCTATTTTCTCACAAATTTAATTGCCTCGCAGACTAGCGCCGCTCGAGTCGAGTAATTTATGGTGCATCGCTTTTAGGCAGAATAACGGACCGAGTGTCGAGGGCCAGGCGTGCAAAAATCATCTTAAACAATTTTCTTAATATTTTTGTATGTGTCCAAAGAGTATAAATCGATTCGTCAAATACAACAATCGAATTAGAAATAGTTTCAGTACATTTATCTCACTTTTTTGGCCAAGAAAAAGGCGGCGAAATGGTATCGAATTGTACATGTGCCGAGTTCAAATTAAATGCGTGCCGGCTGCGTCAGCTGCGTGAAATGCCAGGCACGTTGACAATGCTGATGACGTGAGCCCGGGGAGGGTTAAGTCGGACATGGAGAGCAGGCGGGGCATTTCATAAGTATATGGTATTAAAGCCACATTAACATTGAGTTGGATGGGCTGCGATACGTTTTTAAATGTGCAAATATTGCATTGACTGCGAGAGTTATCGCTGCTCATCATAGCCGAAATGCGAACTTCGAATTTTGAAGTCGACCTTGCGACCATTACTGAATTCTGATTTCGGATGTGGGGAATTGGCAAGGTACTTGTACTATATATATGGGGAGCACCCACAGCAGCCACAAACATACCGTTAGCACTGTTCGAAGGAGCAACATGAAGACTCAAGCAAAATCCACTTTGATATTATTGCTGGCTTTAGTGGCTCTGGCCCAGGCCAGGCCCCAGCGTCGTCAAGTGAAGAGCCAACGTCAAGTGGAGTATGCCAGCACACCATATCCTGCGGCAGGTTTTCGTCCCAGAATATCTTTTGACTTGCCCAGCGAACAGCAGCCCAAACTGGAGACAGAGCCACTGACCACCACAACTCCAAGTGCCGCCGAAGAAGTGGATAATACAGAGACGGAGCCCTTAACTACCACTGAAGTGGAGCAAGAATTGGTGGTGAGCTTGCGTACGCCGGCCAATACCTATGGTGCACCCAATGTGGAGGATACCGTAGAGGTGGTAGCCCAGCAGGCCCCCACAAGAGACTTTCAGCCACCCGTACTCGATGCTGTGGAAGATTTTGCCGCTGATGGTATTCCTGCTGAGCAACAGCCTGTTGCTGATGTGCCTGCCCTGGGTCAAGAGGAGCAGACAGCTGAGGTTGAGCTTAAGGCGGCCACTACTCCAGCCAATACTTATGGACCCCCAGCTAACACCTATGGAGCTCCCGAACTAGCTGAACCTGACAACGAACTAGACCAGGAAGAGTCACAGGTGGAGCTAGTCGAAGAACAAGATGAACAGGCAGCTATCGCCAATGAGCTGGCTAGTGGTCGTCTTATACTCTTGCCTCTGGGTACGGGAGGAGCTCGGTTTGGCCGTCTTATATTGGCCGTTGAACAACCACGTCAGAAATCTGTACGCAGCGAGCGTCTGCGTAGGATCTGAGCTCACCTGACTCAATGGACAACTTAGAAATGAAATAAAAACATGAAAATTAAACTCGATATTTAAGCGCTTGGTTTGTTGTCTTGAACAGGAAATGTGAGTTCCAAGCTGACGCATGACAAGGAAATGGAATTGGCTGTGTCAGAGTGGATTCCGTATATCCTCTTCCTCTGTGTGTGTGCGTGTGTGTGTGTGTTTGGCAAGGGAAGTTGTTTCAGTAAAATTGTCGTGCATGGTTCATTGCATTGTTTATGCCAAATGATTCGAGTAGGGAGGAGTTGGAGGAGACGGGGATGACTTGGCTTGCCCTGACTTGGATATATCCTAATTGATGCTTTCTGCTGTTTATTGTGATGTGCCCCAACAGGAAACAGGATGTCTGAACTTTGACAAAGGGCTTAGTGAGGCGCAAAAACAAGTGAAAACTAGATAAACAACATTTCAGAAATCAAATCAGCCAAAAAATTGATAAAGCAAAATTTCATTGCTAAAACAAAGCGATTTTTAATAAAACTGCAATATTAAGGACTTCATTGGACTGTCAAAAATTAACATTAAGGACGCCAAGCTAATCATCTCCAATCAAAACATTCAACTCATCCAGTGAATTTGCAAGGCTGCTCGAAGAATTTAAAGACGTCACACAGCTGAATGCTTCAGCTCCCAAACTAACCACAGCTGACGTCACTCACTGCATTGACACAAAAGGTGCACCACCATTCGCAAGACCAAGACGACTCACTCCTGATAAATTCAAAGCAGCTAAGAGTGAATTTGAATTCTTAATGAATATTGGCGTGTGTCGCACTTCCAAAAGTTCATATGCATCACCTTTGCACATGGTCCGCAAGCCCACAGGTTAATGTCGGCCATGTGGCGACTACCGTGTACTTAACTCGCAAACCATCCCAGATCGGTACCCTCTACCGCATATTCAAGATTGCACACATATTTTCTATGGTAAACACATTTTCTCCAAAATCTATCTCAACCGTGCATATCACCAGATCCCTATCGAACCAAGTGATGTTCCCAAGACGCCGATAACCACACCCTTTGGTTTATTCGAATTTACACATATGACTTTTGGTTTGTGGTAAGGACCAAAAAAAAAAATCCAAAAACAAATAAAAAATTTAGTTTTTAAGTTCGTTTCGGCACTTTTTATATTCAGAGACATACAAATTTCCAATATGTTTCAATTAATTCGCAACGTTTGCCCAGCCTTTCAGACTGAAGAGCATCCACAGGGTGCATTTTGCTTGTTAACCGCTCCAATCTGCTGGATTTTAAAGATTATACTGATTGTTTGCCGCCAAATCTTTGAGTATGTATACCAGAATCCCCCGATTTCATGCAAATGTTGACCGTGATTGCGCCTCAAATGGTCCATCCGCTTAGTCCAATTTTGGCTTACTCTTTCCAACATTTCGGCCAGTATCTCACGAATAAATGCTTCAATGTTGTCTTCCAATGCGTCAATTGAAGCGGGCTTGTCTGTATAGACATGAGCTTTAACATAGCCCCACAAAAAATAGTCGAAAGGCGTAAAATCGCACCATCTAGGCGGCCATTTGACCGATCCCGAACGTGAAATAAAATGTTTACCGAACTCGCCTCTCAATAAGTCCATTGTTGCGCGTGCTGTGTGGCATGTGGCACCGGCTTGTTGAAACCACATGTCATGCAAGTCAAGCTCTTGCATTTTGGGCAAAAAAAGTTGGTTATCATCTCACGGTAGCGCTCACCATTCACAGTTACGTTACGATTCGCATCATCTTTGAAGAAGTACGGTCGAATGATGCCACCAGCCCATAAACCGCACCAAACTGTGACTTTTTCTGGATGCATTGGTAGCTCTTGCAATGCTTCTGGCTGATATTCACTCCAAAATCGACAATTCTGCTTATTTACGTACCCATTGAGCCAAAAATGAGCTTCGTCGCTGAACACAATTTTTCGGTAAAAAAGTGGATCTTCGGCCAACTTTCCAAGAGCCCATTCACCAAAAATTCTACGTTGCGGTAGGTCGTTCGGCTTCAATTCTTGCACCAGCTGTATTTTGAAAGGCTTCACACCTAAATCCTTCCTCAAAATTTTCCACGTTGTTGAGTAACAGAGGCCCAATTGCTGCGAACGGCGACGAATCGATAATTGATGGTCATCATTAACACTGGCCGATACAGCTGCGATATTTTCTTCAGTTCGCACTCTACGTAAGCGTGTTGGTGGTTTAATGTCCAACAATGTAAATTTGGTCCGAAATTCAGTCAGAATAGCCCGAATAGCCGCTTCAGTGGGACGATTAAACTTTCTTAACAGAGCACGCATTTTGATAATAATATTCAATAATTTGCAAGCGTTGTTCGTTTTTAAGACGGTTCATGGTTAAATTATAGACCAAACTGAAGATGTTTGACAGTGAAACAACACACGAAACGTGCGTCAGCTGTTTAAACCAGTGTTGCCAAAAAGATAATAGCTAAAAGATCACCCTTTACTACAACTCAACAGGTGTTAGATTAACAAACAAATTATTTTCAAAAAATTCATTTTTATACAGCGAAATTCAATTAAAGGCATGTATTTAAATTAAATGGCAAAAAAAACAATATTCATATTATTGTCGAAGAAAATGATGATTAATAGTGAGTCCAGCTTCCAGATATTGAAATCACTTCAAAAATTTGTTTTGGCATTGAGTTTATGACCTTTTGAAACTCTGCAGTAGGAATTTTGGCCCATTCAATGACTACAGCAATTCAGAGTTCTTCCACCGACTCGAATTTGCGATGACCAGCATATACACGTCGTGCCAAGTTACCCCACATGTTCTCTATAGGATTTAGATCTGGGGAACGTGCTGGCCACTTCATAACATCGATCTGCTTCTCCTGAAACCAATTACCGCTGAGTCGTGATACATGTATGGCAGCGTTATCCTGCTGAAAAACGGAGTCTGAAGTAGGTTGCTGATCAAAAAGTTTGTTAATACTTCATCCAACATGATTAATACGTTACTAAGGGGTCTTTCAAGTACTAAAACCAGCCCATACCAGCCACCAAGAAATTTTTGATCAATTGAGTCTTTTCGACTCCTCTTATGATTAAAAGTCACAAGGGCGCTCGTTTTCCGTCGAAAGACTCTTTCGTCGGGAGAGGTTTTCAGCGCGACTCCTAAAGAGTCGTTTATGACTGAAGAGTCTTTATGACTCCTAAAGGGTATTTAACTTGAAAGAGATCAGTTTCGACTCAGTTCGAGGCGTCAAACTCAGATAGACCATGTTAGTAAAGAAGAAAGACATACATAGTTGACCAAAAACTCTATTAATCACCCGGATAATGGTTATATACTTTTCCGAGTTCATACGCCTATTCACTTTTTTAACATATGGGGGACTTAGCCCTCATAGTAACTTATAAAACCAGCTTCCAAATTGCATTAACGAACCTCCTCCAAAGTTCCGCTTAGTAGAAAAGGATTCGGGCTTCTTTAAATCGTGCCAGTAATAATTAAAACCATCTGGACCGTCAAGGTTGAATTTTTTCTCGTCTGAAAATATTACCTTTTTCCATTGATCGGTCCATGACTTAATAAACTTAATGCGATTCCTTTAAAGCTGGTTTAGACTTCATTTTCTTCCAAATTAGCCGATTACTTCCAGATAAAATTTGTTGTACACGACGCTTAGTAACGGGTAATTTGCGATGCAGTTATTATTTGATCGATTTGTATTATATTTCTGTTTTAAATTGATTACATTATCCACTGCAGATGGAGATCTTTTCAATTTAATGGCAATTTGCCTATTAGACATGCCAGTATCCTTGTAAGCAAGGATTTTGGCTGTTTCTTCAGATGATAATGATTTTCCCTTTCCCATATCAATATTGAGGGAAATTTTCAATAGGATATAATTTGTATCTGTTTAAATTAAACACGTATACATAATCAAACTATCAAATTAAGACAATTTTGCACCTTCTTCTTACTTGAGGACTTGAAACACACTGCCTTTAATAGAATTTCGCTTCAAAACGTTCTCAAACTCTGAATAATGGGCAAGCTTTAGCCTAAACTAACTGTTAATGCTCTCTTTAAGCTAAAAATAGAAATAGAGAGACCAATGTAAAAGGGAGAATAGGATTGGAAGATGTCTTCTGGTTCCAATACATTTTAAGGTGACTAAACGGACCTGCCTTCAATTGAATTTCGCTGAGCTTATATTCTTTATGTGGTCGGAGATGCTTCCTTCTATGCGTTACAACATCCGGACAATTTTATAATACCCTCTGCAAGGGTATAATGATCCTGACACGGATTTCCAATGTCAAAGCGAGAACAAAAAAACCTCTCTCACCAAGGCTAAATGGGTACACACACAAACGCAACTTAGCGTTTAATTTTCTTTTGCAGATTTTTGCACTTAGGATGCGTTGGAATTCCCAAACAGTCTTAGCACTGCAGGCATAGAGAGGAAGCTGAACTGTATTAATGATAACTCGGGTTTTGTTTTCTCTGTAGTAATGAAAAAAGGCAACCAGATCCATGGATAATCCTAAAATGGAAATGATCCTAGCATCTTTGCATCCACTGTAATCCGCTAACAAGGCCATTTCATCTGCGCAACGCGACAAAATATCTGTACAAAAAAAGCTTAGCCATAGTTGTATCCATTTTCGCTGTGGCAGCCACTCAAACAGATGAAAATGTAGTGCGTAGCATCCCATTTCGCACTGCATCGCTACGCTACACTACGCGACACGACCCGACATGTACCCCTGGCCGCCCACAAAGGCAACTATGTATTTTTGGGGCCATTTGATCAAATGGAAAGAAAACTTTTCTCATTACTCATTGCCAAGCCAAGGCAAACAAACCAACCAACAAACCAGCGCAACTAACGGCAGTCAACAGCTAAGAGTCAACATGGCAGGGGGACGAAGGAGTAGATGCTGGCTAGGTGGGGATTTATAACAGTACACAGCTGCAGTAGCTGGCAGTAACTCGCATGTTTTTTTGCCGAGTAATCCCTCGTATGTATTTGTGTAACCAGCCTCCCTTCGGGCCACCAGCTACCAACTATGGGTTGCCAGCCCAGCCAACCCCGCGCACAAAAAAAATGTTGTCAAAAAAACCAAGTGGCAGTGGGGCCAAAGAGTCAATTAATCATTAGCCAGATACAAGTTTGTTAAAGATATAAAAAGTAGTTACGGCTAATCAAATATGCCATTTATGGGGGAAAACAAATTGAGAAATTAAAAAGTTCAACTGCATAGGGCGGGAACCATTTCGAGCACTGAGTTGGGGCATTTCTGTTGCAGGTCATGACTGCCATGATACAATAATTACTAGATTGCGTACTAGGTTGTTTTAATGGTTCAAAGGTGTAGTCTTGTATATCGAAGTGGACATGGTTTCCAGGTGTTAGAAGTAACATCTATCAAGAGTGTTGTGGCCCTCGTTTTTGTGTGTTTTTTAGCCCTGGGGTTCGAAAGTTTTGTAGCTAAGCCGACTACATTATTGCTTACGACATCATTAATTGATTATTATTTAGTCAAAGTTTTTCAAAATTAAGTAATTACGTCTAATCAAATTCTTTAAAAGCAGGCTCAAATATTAACAAAATGTACATGTTGTCTGTATAGCTTTTTCAAGTGCCTTTTGGGTTGAGAATGAGGCTACATTTGCTAAAATAAAAAAATATGTCTTCACTTTAATAAAAGTTACTCAAAATTTCATAAGCTATGCCCACGGTGCCTTTGATTTTCTCAGTTATGCTTTTGGTCGGACTTTTTAACCTTGTGCAGGACCACGTTTTTTCCTTTAAAACCTACCTTCCAGATCGACCACTCGTCCCGAACGCTTA
Organism: Lordiphosa collinella; assembly: GCA_018904265.1. Taxonomy (NCBI): domain Eukaryota; kingdom Metazoa; phylum Arthropoda; class Insecta; order Diptera; family Drosophilidae; genus Lordiphosa; species Lordiphosa collinella. Next base: position 168,295 of record JAEIFV010000360.1, on the reverse strand, counting down.
AGAGCACGCACTGCCTCATCATGGGTGGCCTCACGCAATTCCTCTCCATTTACAGTAAGTATAGCATCGCCCACATATAGTCCCTTGGCCTGATCGGCGGCCATGCCGCGGAATATCTTTGATATGAGTATGGGCATACGATTCTCGCGTCCACCTTTAATGGAGATGCCCAGGCCGTTATTGTCCGACTTGATAATACGCACATGACGTTTCTGATTGGCCACATGATCAGGTACGTCGCACATATCCATGCCACCGGCATCGTTGGCATTATTGTTATTATTCAGGCAGAGATCACGATCGACATTATCATTGGAAGAGCCATCTAGTTCGGTGTCCGGCACAGTCAGGCCCTGCATTGAGGCAGAGTTGGGCAGGGAACCGTTTGGTAGGCCTCCAGCTCCACCACCACCTCCACCACCGCCGCCGCCGCCGCTGTGATTGCTTCTGCAAAGGAAGAAACATTTTAATGAGAAATCCTTTTCTAGGTTATTTTTTTACTTACCCCAGTGTGCCATTTAGAGTGGTTGATTGTCCATCGTTCGACTGTTGTATAGCCTCGTATGACTCATCCAAACTTACGGCCAAAAAGTCAGTTTCCAGCGTGACAAGGACACGATACCAGGAGCCACGTACACGCGTTTCCATATTACCGCAACGCATGCCGGAGGGTGAAGGCGAATGCTGTAGCGGTATGGGCTGCTGTGCCGCCGGCGGGGCACGTCCCAAACTTGACGATTCCACCATGACGACTAACTAACCACTTTTTGGATGGCTAATAAGGCTCTACATGGCCAGGACAAAGACGGGCTGCAAGGAGGGGAAAAGCAAAAATTATGCCATTAATATTAGTTAAGTAAGAACAAAAACTGCGGTCTTATTTTAAGTATTTAATTTCTCTGGCTTTAGAATAAAGTAGACATACACTGAAGAATCAAGAGAAATTACTCATACGTCACGTACTCGCCATCAAATAATTTTCTTCGAAATCTGTAGTAAGTCTCATTCGTTGATAAGTCGTACATACAATTTTAAAAAGCTTACAGTTTTTAAAAAGATAACAAATAAAGCTTAAGATTGGAGGAACAGCTTGGAAAATCTTCAGTGTCACACTGAAAAAAAAAATTTTTTACCGAATTTTTATACTCCATACCAGGGGTGGGCAGCAGAATTTGTCGCTAGGGTGTTGCTGCTTTAGCAAATACAACATTTTTTCATCAACTCGTTGTTGTTGTAAGCTGCGGTCGAGCCGAGACGAGCAACGATAAACGAATTGCGTTGTGTGTTGAGTGCGGGCTGCAAGGTACAGGCGGGCTAGGCGATGCCCACCCCTGCTCTATACCAAAGGTAAACAGAGTATATTAAGTTTGTACAAAAGAATGTAACAGCCAGAAGCAAGTATCTTCGACCACATAAAGTATGTATATTCTTGATCAGGCCTGTTCGTCCGTCTGTACGTCTGTTTCTATGCTATCTCCTCCGTCAGTTTTAAAGCTATCTTAACCAAACTTTGCACGGATCAGATGACTATAGCATATAACTTTTTTTTTTTTTTAAATAGTTTTTATTGAAGCATGCTTCGCATTCTCACTAAAACTCACTAAAAAATCAAATTAAAGAAGGGCGACTCTGAGGTGCTCGTCCAAATATCCACAAAACCGCTGGGTGGATTCTGTTTAGCCAACGCCGACGAATTGTCCTTGTTAGAATTGTGGCAAGTCGATTATTGTGAGAAACTAACCGCTCCCTGTATCGATTTCAATATTTCTCAATGGTTTCGCATAAAGAGGGAATGCCTAAGTCCCGGAATATGGTGGTATTACATACTTAACGGTGCGCATTTAAAATTCGTCGAAGAGCCTTACTTACGTCGAAGAGCCTTACTAAACCTCAACTCTCTTAATGGTGGTGGTGCAGGCCGTTTTCCAACATGTAATACCCCAGTTGGAGTAGGGAGGACTATGGTCTTAAAAAGCCTGATTTTAGTTTTAAGGGAAAGGCCACTCTCTGTCCGAAGTAACCAGTCTATCTTCCGGAGTTTTAAACGGGCAGAACCACACACCCGGTTAGCTTGGGTGCGCCTCCTGTCCAGTGTAACACGTAGATACGTTAAGGTGTCCTTGTGGGCAATTCGAGCTCCGTCCAAAGTGAGTCGAGAAGTATTGCCCCTACGAAGTGTAAAAGTAGCATGCTGCGTCTTCTCCACATTAACACCTATATTCCATCGTGAGGCCCAACATTCAAATTCGTCGAGAAGTTCCTGAGCTTTTCTAGAGGCAGATCTCCGACTGTTGCTTGAAGTCAAAAAGACAGTGTCATCGGCATAGGTGGCAGTAAGTGAACCTTGGATATCAAGATATGGAAGATCAGCAGTATACACTGTGTACAAAACAGGGCCAAGAACACTTTCTTGCGGAACACCAGCTCAAATAGGACGTAACAAGGATCGCGCTTCACGCACTTCAACAGAGAAAGCTCTGTCCGTCAAAAAAGAGACAATAAGTCTCCACAGACACTCCGAGAGTATCGGCTTCAATCTATACATCAAACCCTTATGCCAGACTCTATCGAAGGCTTGGCGTACATCTAAAAATACTGCAGAACAGTATTTCTTTTTCTCAAAGGCATCGAGGATTTGATTAACTACTCTGTGAACCTGTTCTACCTCAGGGAACTAAGTATATGTGCATAAATGATTTTCTCGATCTTTTTTATAAAAGCAACGGAACATTTGTTGTTGGTATACAAAAGTCTATTTTTAGAATGTCTATGCAAAATCCTTCTTTAGACATCATTCTTAGTGCGTTATCTTGACTTTTGTGTGGTGTGACAGCATTTTCTTAGGAAATAAGTATGTGTGCAAGCTTAGTTTTATATGCATTTAGCGGTGTGCGTCGTGATAATTTTACATATCTTGTTTCAATTACTGTATTTCTTCAATAAAAAAATCGGAAGTTAACTAGTGAATGCAATTATAACATGAAAATATGATGCTAGAGGGGGTTTTTTACTAGCACGCCTCGTAGAATGCATTTGTCAGCTGATGAGCGCAGATTAATAATGGGGCTCAAGAAAAGTAGCACTAAAATTTATTATATAGCTGCCAGAGATATAAGGCATAAAAACGCGACCTCAAACTTTTGAAAAACTGACATTCTTGAGATGAAATCAAAGGCGGTGGCAGTTCAACCATCATTGACTTACGATGAAAATGAGAAATTTGGTGTCTTGCAGTTTGTAAAGACATGTCTTGTAACGAGACAAAGTGTCATTTAAACCTCAATGAAACTAGAAGACTTTTTTATCAAGTTTTTACTGAAAACAATAAGGTTTCATTTACTTCCCGAGTGCATATACCAAAACTACTTCCACATCATCTGAATGCTCGTTCGGCACTTGCTGAAAGATTCATACTTTGGCCAACTGATTTCTACTATGTCATTTTTTTCAACGAGAAACAGCATAATTTCGACGGCCCAGATGGCTGAAATAAATATTGGCGCGAAAAACGACCACCAGGGGAATACCCGGCATAAGCGAAACCACGGTGCCGAATACTTAATGACTTGCGTCGCTCTTTTTTCTGCTAGAACGTCTCGGAATTGATTTATTCCAACTAAAACTAATGCCGAGATCCCTGTGCAATTGTTGGAGAGCGAACTTGATGTATTTGGGGATATCCTTCATGAGGATAATTAGATTTTTCAACAAGACCACGCCCCGATTCACAATTAATTCACTACAGAAGCATATTTTGTATCCAGAATCATTACAGTTTTGGATTGGCCTGCGATAGATACTGACTTAAACCCTATATGGGAATCCTGTCTGACCGAGTTTTTAAGAATAGTCGACAGTTTGAGACACTCAAGCAATTTACGAATGTTTTGGTTGCGGAGTGGCAACAAGTTAGCAAATAACCTCTTCAAAAACTGGTAGACTCCATGCTTGATCGCCTTCAGATGGTTAAGAATGCAAATGGAAAGAACGCTAACTAAAAAATAATGATTAAAAGTGTAAAGTTCCTACAAATTTATATAACCTAAGAAAAAAAAAGTGACAAATGCAAAATGCACATATACTTATTTCATATTAATTTTTTTTTATTTAACTTATTATATTTAAAAGCATAAACAAATTGAATTTTTATTGGCTTTTTATTGTATTCTTTTCATAAGTTCTATAGACTAAAAATAACTGAAATCTCATTATATTCCTTTAACATATCATAATTCCTAAAAACATCTATGCACTTATACTTAGTTCCCTGAGGTACTGCACTGTGACGGCTGCGAAATCCAAACTGGTGATCTAGAAGCGCACTCTCAAAAGAGTCAATTGTCAAAGTCCTTGCTAGAAGAAGTCGCTCAAAAATCTTAGGTAGACAGGAGACTAATAGGGCGATAAGAGTATGCATTATGTGGGTACTTGTCCTTTTTCGGTACCATGACCACCAAGACACGTTTCCAACAGCTTTAAACAGCCGACATAATAAGGAAATTGCCTCATTTGGGAGTGATTTGACTACTTTCTCGTCAACAGCATCCAATCCAGGGGCTTTGCAAGGCTTTAATCGCTTTATCTGTTCTTTGATCTCTACCTCATTAATCGGACGGACAGTACATGGTGGACCAAATGCGAGACCAAATCACGATATGGTGATCTGCTCTTCGTGGCTGGTAGCAAAATCAAAGGGCGTGAATCTATTCTCTAGATCAGCATATAAGTGTCTTAGGTACGATCGGTCGAAAAAATTGTCGTAGTGGGAAAACCTTTATTGTTTTCAATGGAAACGTCCAAACTTCGTATTTCTTAGTTTACTATCCTTTCCCATGTATCACAAAGTTTGGTCGAAATCAGACATCTATATAGTCATAGAACTATATGTCATAGAAAAGTATTGTCTGAAAAGTACTCTTAGAAAAACTTTTTTGTTTTCAATGGAAATGTCCTTAAAATTGTCATTTATTTATTTGGTATGCTTTCACACAATTCTACAAAGTTTTGTCAAAATCGGATGACTATAGCATATAGCTGCAGTACGAAAGATCAGTTAAAAAAGTTGTGCTTTTCCATGATTCCACTAAGTTTGGACGAAATCGGACAGCTATATAGTATAGCTCCCATAGAAAAGTAAGGTCCGAAAAGTACCCTGTAGTTCAGCACCGGACCGGTGCGGCATTAACGAATTCCCTAACTCTTCGTAGTGAGACCAACTACCAACCAAGCACTTGCCTAACGAATTTTTTATGGGATTGTCCGTAAAACGTACCGGTCGGTACGACTCTGCATTACCAGTCGTTAGTGTGGTGATGGGTGCTCGCTATAGTTCAAGTGCTAGAGTAGCGCTATGATGCATTACTTGTCGTTAACGACGCGACTGCCTTGACACCAGCAGAAATACAAGGTAGTCTTAGTTAGAACAACTTATTTGTTTTGAATGGAGGCTGCAAGGGCCGAAGTTAACTTTCCCTTTTTTTTTACTTTGCCTCCTTGTCTGGGGATCGAACTCTGGACCATTTGCACTTTACACAAATGGATTTCTATGTAATGAATTTAGGCCGCGATATCCAAATGGAATTAGACCGCGCGGCCTTAATTCATTTCACCATTGAAATAACACCGCCCATTGTCATATGCGATTGCAGCCTAGAATCATTCATAAAAACAAATTTAATTTTGTGATTGGCAATAAAAAATACATTCAAGACTAGAAAATTCTATCAAAATTCATTTTGCAGAATGAATTTTGGCCGTGCGGTCTTATTTCATTTGTGGTCGCGGCCTAAATTCATTTTATAGAATGATTTTAGACTTCGCTGCCAAGTTTCATTTGTAATCGCGGCCTTTATTCATTTTGAAAAATTAAAGAAGGCCGCGCGGTCTAATTTAACTTTGTGTTCGCGGCCTAAATTCATTGTCCGGAATGCAATTAGGCCGCCAAACAAAATGCACTGCGGCCTAAACTCGCGCGGCCTAATTTTACAGAGCCATTTTGCAAACGTCCCTTTCTCTTTATGGTCCAAAAGAAATGTTATAGTTTAGAAAGGATATAAAAAAAAAAATGTTTGAGAAAATATGAAATTAACCATCCCATATCATATTGATATTGATCTTTTTTACTGTGTGCTGTTAAGCATAATATTAATTTTTAAGTGCAGCATGCAAAATGTTAAGTGTAAGAATATCGTTACATCTGCTTATGCTTTCCTCAATGTTTGTATGAAACTTCTCCTTAATTCGGAAGTCCGTCTAGCCTTAAGTACGGAATAATTTGTATTTAATATACAATTTTCTATTTTTTAGTCTAAATGTAACAAACCGTTCCATTCTGAAAGTAGAAATTTCGAAGAGCAAAACGTTCTTATAAAATTCTAGATTGAAACGGGGAGAATTTCAAGAGAACTTTTTAACAACGATTAGTCATCCCTTTTTGAGTGCGTTTATAAAATTTTATTTCAAACAAATATATTAAAAGTGCAACACTGCGTATGATTGATACCAAAACACCCAACATTTTAAACTGTTTTAGTACGGTTTAGTGTTCTAATTGAAAAAATGTTCATTTAAGCAAATTCTATTGAGTCTCACATTGTCAATATGTTCGTTTAGACAGCCAGTTGACAATGGTAGCAACGGATATCAAATTAAATGTCCGACCCCGGCCACCGCATTCTACACACCAACCAAAACATACAGACAACATTTGTCATTGTTTTGCTTGTCCAAGATTTATTGCATTCCATGTGGCAGACGAAGATGATGACGATGATGTGGAAGAAGAAGAGAAGCAGGCGAGAACTGGCAACACCAAATAGGCGAATGCAAAACGCAATTCCACATCCTTCCACATCCTTGGCATCGGCATGCAGCGGCTGCAATTACGCATCTTGTCGCCGCCGCGGGGAGTTTTTGTCTGATTTTGTTTCTGACAAGTGCGACGAGTGCAGACAGACACATCCTGTCTGACTGCCTGAGTATGTGTGAGTGCCATTTGTATGTACATTTCCGCTTACGCTCCAGCAGGAAGTAATTTTGCTGTCGCTTCAACGCTGCTGCTGCTGCCCCTCTGCCAGCTCCCCAAAGTTTACTGTTTACTTTGCAATTTATTGTGCAACATTTGTAATTATTATTGCTATGTTGCCTACTTCTTGGCGCTGCCCTGACTCTGCTCTGCTCTGCTCAAGGCTAGCAAAAACTTTTCACCATGCTTGAGACGAGGCTGACAACACACACTCATAATTGTAAGTAAACACAAACAAATACCCAACCAGAGTACAGCCACATTCATGGGCTGTTCAACGGGAGTCGTGCAAAAAGTCAAGCAAAAGTCGGAAACTGATGGGGGGTAGCAGGTGAAGGCTTTTGCAACAAGACAGATTTAAAGGCAATTTCAAGGGGTTTCAGTAGTGCGCAAATTGAATTTAGAGTGTTTGGAAAAAAGCTTGGGCGATTGTGAAAATATTGTTATTCTTTATGCTATTCTACTTATACTTAAGCTCCCAAGTAGAGTTTATAAGAGTCTTTAAACGCACGACACAACATGATTCGTTCATCAAATCAATTAGGCAAATGCATTGAGAACGTTTTTGACTCAATTACAATCTAGTTCAGGGACAGGCACATTCCCATCTCGTGTGCATACAAAAATTCTCTAAGCAGCGCTGCTCTGATACACATAGTATAAGCTGTACAAGCGCCGCTGCGTTGCTTGCTTTCTTACGCCGCGACGCAGTCGTTGCTACTGAAATTAAGAGCAATTTTCGCGCTGCTCTCACACACACCAATGCAAAAATGTAAATGTTTTTTTTTCCTGCCTCTGATCTAGTTGGAAGTTCGGTAAGAAAAACAAGTGTCTTGCAATGAGTGCAAAAACAACTAAAAAACATAAGAAAAGGGTGAACAACTTTTAAATGGAGGAAAAGGTGGGTGTGCTTGTCATCTGTTTGGCTTGAGTGAGATGACGAGACGAATCTTAGTGTAGCGCCAGCTGCCATAAAAAAACTCTAGGGAGCAATGGGAGCAAAGACAGCAAGGGCGTGCCCTTCGTTGCTATAAAGCAGACATGCCCAAAAGTAGCATACGGCAGAGCACTCACAAATACTCTCAAAGAAATACATCAATACATCGTTGTTGGTCAGTTTGCTTGCACGCACAAACGCCAACCAAATAAGTAATCAAAACAGGTTTTTGTTCTACGCGACGCACACAACCAAAATCGTTTCCATGTGTCGTTTTGTACGCCTCGCTCCCTCAAGTATACGATTATTAATTTCCTATCTTCTGCGGAATTACAAAAACAAAACGCAGCCAAAGAGCATGCGGCTGGGCATCACTGCTATAAGGCAGTGCTTTTCCATTTTTATACAGTCTTTACAGTCTTCTGCAGATATTTACAGATTTCAATCCCTAGATTTCAATGCGTTAGCTGAAGCACTGCAATGGAGAACAAAGAAAGTAATTTCATCCCTGGACTAGCAAAGGCACAAAAAAATATCAACTAATATTCCCTTTTTTTCTACTTAGTTCAGAATACTGAAATTTCTGCGAGAAAGAAGTAAAATTGTATAAATTGACTCTTCCTGCTTGTAGTTGTTTCTTGAACCAAAGCTTGACAAACATTTTAAAATGCTGCTTTTTAAACTAAAGGGTAAGGGTACAATAAATGCGAGCAATTTAATTACCAGCGCGAATGAATGTTAAAATCGTTTAATTTTCTGTCAACAGTTTTCTTCTGGCTGCTCATTCCTAGCACAAATTTCCTTCATTTTTGGCAGACAACGGTTTAAGTCAACCAATTTGCTCGCACCAAAGAGATTAATGCAGACTCAGCCATTTGGCATGAATACAGAACATAACTCTTTTAAGTGCTGCACTCCCCAGAAATATTTTATTTTATTTGTTTACTAGCTGAATACCCGGCGTCGCCCGGGGCCCAAGCATTATGAGAATATGACTCAAGTTTCAACTGGATGCAAATCGATACTAACATTTAACTCGTCCAAACTTTATATTTACAGCCCGCTCACCAAAATTTCCAGTTCATAGCTTCAATAAGTTCTGATATTTGAAAATCGTCTAACACTCAAGTTATAAATCTTCAAAACACTTTTCCTATCAAAAGGTGTAAGCCTGAACAAATTTTGAAGCGGTTCAGCCGGATGGTTCGGAGCCGGAAATATGTTGAGCTAAATAGTACCAGCCTACACACCAAATTTCGAGTTCTTAGCTTAAATAACTTCTGAGATATGGCTCAGTCGCGTTTTTGAAACGGCTCCGTTTTGAACCGGTTCGAAACCGGTGCTGAACCAGCAAAACATCCAACTCTTTATTACCAACCTACACCCCAAATTTAAAGTTCATAGCCTAAATAGCTTCTGAGACATGGCTCTGAAAGAATTTTGAACAGGTTCGAAACCGGTTCTGGTGCAGTAAAATATCCAAATCCATAAAACCAACCTTTAAACCAAATTTTAAGTACCTAAACTCATAAAAAAAGTCCCAAATTAGCCCTTAAAATTTGAAATTCGCCTATGAAATCCGTCCTAAGGCGACTCACCCTAAAATTTAGAAAAAAAATTTCTTCATATTATGGAATGCTTTTCTTAACCAAAGGGCAAGAAACCTTAAATATAAGAAAACCATTTTTAGAATTAGAATCTTTTTCTGAATTATAGAAAACTATTTTCTTAAAGTCAGAAAAACAATTCTTAAAAGCTGAAATTTTTTCTAATGCAAAGAAAAATAAATAATATAGAAATTGTTTTCTTAAAATAAAAAAAAAACTTTCTAGTTTAGAGACAAATTTTTCTTGACAAGGGAAAAGGTAAACCGTCCAGATCCACCACCGGTTCAGGTCCAATGAACCGTCCAGATCCTCACAGTCCAGGTCCGCCGTCCATATCCACCACCGTCCAAGTCTTTCACCGGGTCCAGATCCAACACCGTCCAAGTCCAGCACCGGACCAGGTCCAAGTCCACCATAGGTCCAGGTCCACCACCGGTCCAGGTCCAAGTCCACCACCGGTCCAGGTCCAAGTCCACCAACGGTCCAAATTCCTCAAATCTAACACCTTTTTTCTAAAAGCAATGGCTACTATCGCCATATTTAAAAAAAAAAATTAGTTCCAGAAAATTTTCCTTTTTCTAAGAAAGATATTTAGAGATATTGGGCACATACACTACACTGCAAAATATGAGCTTGATATCTTCAGCCTCTCCATGGAAGCTGTTTCCAAACAGTTTTGCCGTCGCTGGCATGGAGAGGCTGCTCTTTGGATAGACATTTCAGGCTCAAGATCGCTGATGAGTGAGGATTTGGTCCCTCATGAAACGCGTCCAATCAACCTGAAGCCTCCTTTGTTGTGCTGTGTCTTTTTAAAGTTATGCCAATAGCATAACAAGACCTCGAGCCAGTAAAAACTGTAAGTTATTTGGATAGCTTCGCGGAGGACTAACATGTGGCGCTGATCAATAGTGGATCTAGGAGGTTGGCTAGAGGGAGGGGGGTCCAAAGCCCTCACCAAAGCCCATATCTAAATAATTTTCTGCATTTTCTGAAAATTTTATAGCTGCGAATATGCTGTTCCTTGCATATATTTAATGAAGTAAGATATTTGGTCTGCGGCCGGGTTTTAGCCCCGTTCCTAGATCGGCCACTGGCGCTGATCATTTAATTTTGGTGACTGGCAATTAGCATGGACGCAAGCCCGCTGCTTATTCCAAAGAAAAGCGCAGGCTTGCATATGAATCGATAGGCCGCGCTCTCTGCAGATGTAGCCCTGCTTTCTGATTTCGTTCTTTTGATTGAGAGGATTGAAGTTAGATGTGAAAAGCGAAGTCTTTATACTTTTCACTGGGGCTTGACCGTCCGTGATATTCGTTTTAAGTTTATGTTCAATTTGCGGAAACTATTTTAAAACACAATCGAAATAGCTTTCCAGGCTTTAAGAAATTGGCAACCCGACACCTGTCACTGTCGAAATTTCAATAAAGATTACGGGGCGTATGTGTAATTTTTAGAGCAAACTTTTTGGCCTCTTCGCGCCATTAATACATTTTCTAAATTTCTATTTTGCCCTTAAAAAGTGAACCTTAATGTATAATGTACACTTAAGTAAATGGATTATTATTGACTAAAACGCAGCACAAGCGCACTACACAGTTGCGCCAAAGTTTATATACCATCGCATTTTATTTAATTTATAGAAATAGAGATTCCTACCAATTTTCCAAAAACAAATTTCATTTCGCTTTGAATAATGCTAGTTCAGAGAGTTCCCAAGCTGACCAATAGATAGCAAAATTGTGTTAAGGCAATTGCTCTTGGTTTGCTTTTGTGTATTTTGCATTGCAGTTAAATTATGGTAGCTCGCAGAAGACCATTTTTGCAGAGTTTAAGTAAATTTAAATAAAAAATTAGCTTTTGTATATAAATCTTAAGCGGATCTCACAGAGCTTGGGGGTTTTTGTAGAAATATTTTCAATTTTAATCCCCTTTATGATTTAAGCGTTAGCTTACAAAAACAAACAATTAAACATAAGTCATTCATAAAACCAATTATATAACATTAAAAGTTGAATGTATTGTAGCTAGCACAGTTTGCATGTACAAATTCAATAGGTGAAAAATTTCACTTAGATGTGATTTTATTTCAAATCTCGGCCAATTCTTTTATTAATGGCAACTAATTAGAGGCGCAACTTTGGGGTGAACCAACTAAAATCAAACCGAAATATGTATTTGTAAGCCCCGAGGGGCTTTCAAACTATTCGCTTGGATGTGTGTCAACGAACGCCCCGGCAATTGCTGCCTTTTTTTACTCTTTCTATTATTTGTATTCCTTTGGCCGGGCTAATAAGAACCGCCGAGCCGGACGTCGCTTGTCGTCGACATCGTTGCCATTTTTCATGCTGCGCTTTGGCTAATTTAATGCTGGGAGGCCATAAATTATGCGCCCCAAAAGTAGGCAGAACCAAAAAATGAAAGCTGGGAAATGGCAGCAGCTGCTGTAGGACACAGACGCACACACACATACACACATATGCACATGGAAGTTGCATTCAGTTTGGGAAATTTTTTATGCGCGTTTCGCTGTAATAACTTTTTTTGGCGCCGCTTTAACAGGGTTTTTTCTTCGCTTTGTTTTTGTGCCAATTTTTTTTAATGCAAAATGTGTGAAAAATTTATCTGCACGTGTGTGTGTGTGTGTGTGTAAGTGTAAGGGTTTTTGTATCGATATATAAAGCAAAGCCAGGCGTTGCGAACCAATGTGAAATGGCCATAAATACGTAAAGCGTTTTGCCTTCGAGAGTTTTCCCCCAACAGACCAGGCAGCGGAAATATATTGCCTCGCCTGCGTGTGTGTGTGTGTGTGTATGCAATGCGTAAGTGTGTGGGTTTGTGGCGGCGCCATCAAAAAGTCATAAAATCATAATTTGTAAACGAGAATTTATTTCAAAAAAGAAAAATATTTATGGTTTGCTTCTTCTTTTTCATCTTCTTGTGCCAAGCTTGCGCGGAATTTGCGCTGTTGCTGTGTGGGAGTTGCTTCATTAGAAAGAAGGGGCAAGTGGCAAAACCTTAAGTCTACCGTGCTGTATGTTATCCTCTTTGCATAAAATCTATCATGATAAAGCCAGATTGTTGGTTTTATGGTTTTTTTTTTGTTGTTGTTTTGTTTTGACTATAGAAGACAGATGATTGCCCAAAAGGCAATAATAATTTAAAGCAATTTTGATCAATATCATAAATTAATGCCGCCTTATATCAGAAATTTATTACTTGCTTTTTTAGCGAACGCTGCAGTATATTAATACTAATTTATAACATTTTTGAGCAGAAAATCTATTTGAGCAAAATAACGCTTGACATTGAATTTAAGTCTAATCTACATTAGGGCGGACCGCACAAATTCAAATGAAAAATGTGTTGATGATATTTATTATGCCAATTCTTCCCCAATTTTTGATTGTTGTTAGTGTGGGTTTGACGGCCGTCGTTCTCATCCAAAAAGGAAAAAAGGATATTAAAACGAGAGCGTAAGTTCAAGTCGGTCCTGCCCGACTTCGATATACCCGTTACTCAGGGAAATTAATGTTGTATAGCCTCCCCTTATGTTAGTTAACAGAACATTAACATTAATAAGATCATTTAAACATTATGTTAGCAAATAGCACTAACGGCGCCAAAAAGTATGCAAATTTTTTTATAACGTCTCCCAATTTTGAAATAAACGTGGGGACAATGGGCGTCAACATACAAAATTTGGTCTCTCTAGCTCTTCTAGTCTTCGAAATCTAGGTGTTCATACAGACAGACGAACATGGCTTTATCGACTCGGCTGTTTATGATGATCAAGAATATATATGCCTTATGGCTTTATCGACTCGGCTGTTGATGCTGATCAAGAATATATATGCCTTATGATGCTTCCTTCTGCCTGTTACAAACATTTGCACGACTTTAGTATACCCTTTTTACTCAACGAGTAAAACACACAGAGAAAAAAAGGGTGACATGATAAAACGCCCACGGACAAAAGGCCGGTTTACGAATATACCAAAGACAATGACTGCCTGAAATCGCCTGGCGTTTAGCTGACATTTGGTGCACAAACTCTGGTAAAGCTGTGCGGATTGGCCAGGCCGATGGTTACCCTAAACCAGAGACCGGCACTGTGCTACCTACTGGGCATAGGAAAGCTCTCAAAAGCAGCGGCTTACACATAGTATAAGCACTATAAGCGTCGCTGAGCTGCTTGTTTTTTGCGCTGCTCTCATACACACCAAGGCAAAAATGGGATTGAGTTTTTTCCCGGCCCCTGCCCTAAACTGACGGCCGAATGGTTAAGAGAATATGCTGGCCTTTGGCTGTCCCAAAATCGTCTGCCGTGCGGATAACATTTTATTTATAGTATCTGATTACTAGACATCGGATTTTAGGTTTTTTTTTGTTTGTGGTCCAAAAAATTCGAAATTTTGGCGTTTGACTAATATAAATATTGGCAATTTTTTAAGATGATCATATCCAAAATATGCTTTTTTAGGTAAAAAGCATATGCTAAAATAGGTCAAAAATAGGTCAAAATAGGTCAAATTAGGTCAATTTAGGTCAAAATATGTCAACATATTTTTTCATATATGAGATTTTTTGATTTGTGTGTAAGTTTATGGCACATATGTGGCTGGTAAAATTAATTATAATTTAATTTACAATATATAATTATAAGTTTTTCCATGGTATCGGATAAGGGCGGTGTCCACTCGGCGCGAAATGGCCGCGAAAAGAAAAAGTGCATATAAAACCATATGCTGCGTAAATTTTCCGTGTCGCGATTCCGTAAACAGTTTCCACTCGACACAAAAAAGATTACGCCACTACGTTCTGTTACCAATACGTAGCGAGTAAAGTGTTGTTAACGCCTCATTTCGCGCGAAATTATGAGAGAACGAATCGAATCGCACGGAATTGTAAGTAAGAAGAACCACAAACATAGCAATGAGCGCACCAAAAAAAAGATTCTGCCAAAAAGCGACGATTACAGCCATTTTCAAATGCTGATAAAATTAATTTAATAAACGCTGTCAAAGTGAAGGCCACACTCCGAAAAAATCAGACTGCCAAAGCACAGCAGTTGCCGAGAAGATGGCGCCTGCCATCGAGAGCTTGGTGAGCCATACAAACCGCATAGCAGGTCAATCTATGCAGCAGGGACTGAAGCACATAGATATGCAGTTAATAGCAGCAGCTTAGCAGACTCTGTTAAGTATCTGCGAAACATCGTATATTTCGCGCGTAATATTCCGTGTCCAGTGGGCACCGCCCTATAATATTAAATTGTAAGCCGAAAAGCTTCTCTCTACATCACACGATGTAAGTGTTGCATATTTATTCTTTCTTACATTGTCTTGGACACATATTTATTTATATCAGGATAGGATGCACGCACAGTCTCCGCAATCCTATGGAGCGCGTGAGCCAAACAAGTAACATGAATCATGTTGGGATACTTTTAGATGCTTTCCAGACTTAATCATATATGCAGCTGCATCCGTTAGTAGCATAAGTACGTTTTCTTCAATGTCATTCGGCCACAAATTCCTCAGGGCATTATTTACAAATCTTGAAATTGAACCACTGTTAACGTTTTCTATCTCCTTACTAGCAACTAGATATGGTCTTGTGGGAGTTAAATCATTGAGACTTAAAACTATACGATTGGCTATAAACTTCCCGGCTTTATCAGTGGCTTCATTTTTTATTTGTTTTCGGCATCCTTACTTTCTGTTTTATGAAGGCCACAAAAATGACCGACGATGTTTATACATTTAATTAGCAAAGTTATATTGCAGACGCCTACTTGGGAGCATATATTGACTCTCGGAATATGGAAAAGCATATGACATATTCCAAAATAGGTCAAAATAGGTCGAAATATTCTTGAATATGCCCTCAGGTCGAAGATATGTAAATATGTCAAATATGCAAAATCAATGAGGATTTAAAATAATCTACTTTTCGTGAAACAAATTTGTATCCAATCAAATATTTTTTGTGACCACCCATTAAAAATATGATTTTACCTAAAATCCGATGTCTACTGATTACCCTTAACTGAGTGCCGGATGTTTACCTATGTTTGTATAAGCGTCAGGGAGTACTTTGCCAAAACGGTCACCTGACGGCTTGCAGCACCTAGCACAAAAAAAACTATTGAGTACTAAGTCTGTGGTTTATCAACCCTGCGTGCATACCAAATCTTGCAACAAATTGTAAACACACTTAATATTCTTTTATAAAACATATGAATCCACTTGTAGAACTAGTCCATCACACACAAATTGTTCAAGTTTTATGTTCTTCACTGTTAATGTCATTTAAATTTGAGTACGGACTTTACGCCCATGGGCTTTATGTCCGGACATAAGGCCCAGAACATTTCTGAGTTATATTTTAAAGTAATGATTGAAATTTTTCATATGGGCCTTATGTCCGTAGTCGTTTTGTCATGTCACCAACAAGAAGATGTTAAAAAATTACCTATTTTTCTTTTTGATTTAATCAATTTTAACGTTTAAACAAAAAGAAAAATATTTAGAATCCGCTTTAGACTTTGCAGCAGAGACATAAGTGTGACATTGTAAAATAATTTTCTTTTTGCACGGAATACGAAGTTGAGAATTACAAGGTTTTGACAGATGGTAGATTAACAGCAACTAAGGCTAAGGCTTAGGCGGCATTTCAATCGTGTCAAGTCCAAGGGCCCCGCGTTTAAGCCCCACCAAAGTACGTAAATAGTTAAAATTTAAATTTGTATAATTCGATGTTTTTCAGAAGCAAACAAGGGAATTCTGTTCTGAATGCGTAACAAAATAATGGAGATTGGTTCGAAAATTTTTTAGTGGGCAAGCACACATACAGATTTCTGACAAAGAGCAAAGAGCGCCAGAAGTTTTGGGTTAACGTTTCCTTTGCTTTTTGTTTTCGCTGCTTGCGATAAGCAGAGCAAGTCGGAGCTGCTGCATTAGGTCCACGACGCCAGTCGTAGCAGCAGCAAACGCTCTGCTTTTGAAATTCGTCAGAATCACAAACGAGACTGAATTTGCTCGTCAATTTCGGTCACTTTTTGTATAAAACTTCTCGTTAGGACTTAAGTCAGTTTGGGCCTTCAGAAGGGACGTTTGCATGGGTTGTTGTTGTTGCATTAGAAGGGACGTTTGCATGCTATGCAGATTTTAATCCTTCCAACATACGGCAATAAGAACTTGTTTGGAAAAAACGAACGGTCGTCAATCGTTCGGGACTCATTTCGCATATTGGTTTCTAATAGTACGGGTGCTGCATGCATGCCATAAGAAGGGACGTTTGCATGTTGTACAGACTTCTTCGCTTCTAACCTACATTCAAAAGGAACGTGCATCAATTTTCATATAGATTATATAGATTCTATCACACTGCAAAAGTTGATAGTGCATTCTTCCTAGTAAAAAGAGTGCTGCCAGAAGGCATTCTGGGCTGTCAGACTCTCTCTCACTTACACACTCTCACTTACTCACTCTCTCTAACATACTCTCTCTAGCTCTTTTTAGCAAATGCTGTCAGTCCACATTTTAAAAATGCGCGCCGTACCTGTATAATTGTATCATGTGTAAAGCAGCGATGTTCAAGAAGAGCGAGGCCAAAAAGTGAGAGTGCCTTTGAACTTCCCTGCTCAACGTCTGGGCATCGAATGCAAGCAAAGAGAGCGCTGCTTACGCTTATATGCCCGACTTCGGCATGCGCTTGGTAAACAGCCGATTGCGATCGGCCCCTGGGGGCTATGGAGGAACATCGCTGATGGCGCTGAGCAGTCTGTTTCAAATCTGTCAACTTTTGTCATCTAATCTAGAAGCCTTGAATTTTGAAGAAACTTCACATGTAAAGGCAAGCAGTTGTAGTTCCAAATGAAACCATTAATACGAAAATCTCTAGGGATTTCTGGGACACCCCCGATTAAAAAATATTCAGTAGAAAATGAATCTTAGTGGAGCTTAATTTCTGTTTACCTTTTGTCAACGAGTGCTCTTGATTTCATACTTCCACCAATTTCCTTTTTCTGAAAGTATTAATTACTAAGTAGAAGTAAGAGTACCCCCTAGTCAAGCATACTCAACTTGTCTTTATTTTTGGAATATATTTATTTACCCCACACAATTCGTTAAACTTCGATTATGCCACACATCCAGACCACATAAACCCTCCTCTTGCCCAAGAACACACACCCACAACCCACACGGGCGTACACATGTCTTGACGCTTGGCCTTGACGCCACCAACGCCACCAGCATCAGGCCTCCACAACGTAGCACACACCTCTCGCCTGCCCGATGCTATCCACATCCAAGCGGCGTGCCTCTTAATCATTCTTAACAATGCTTCCGCGCTTGGCGTCGACAACGACGATGTTGGCATTAAGCTCTGAGCTCCTGAGCCCGCTCAACTGGTGGAAATCGATATACATATACATATAAATTGCGCACTAATGATCTTTAAATACACATAATGCGCAGAACATGCCACATAAGTTGGTTGGCGGGTGGAAAGTCTATTACATAGTTGTTGGGATGGGTGTTTTAGTCATTTGGTTATCCGAGTTCTTGTTATTTTTGTAATACGAGAACTGAACTGAAAGTCGAATAGGCTGAGCGCGCTGGCGGCTGCTGTGGTTAATTGAGCTCCGTTTTGCACAGGCACACGGAATTTATGTAATTACTTAAAGCCTGTGTATTTGCCTCATAACTAATTTAGTTTGAACATCTTTTTATTGTCTGACAAGCTCACTGAATGCGCAGTGTTGTTTAATCTATCAATAAACGATTGATGTGTCTTCCAATTTTGTTTACACGTATTAATCTGAAATTGATACAAGTGGGGAATTTGTATACATACTTTGTAGTGTAAACATGCCTTTAGTTTAACAAAATTCCTATTCCATCCCCATTCCCTTACTTGTGTGTGTTCATATAGATACGTTATGTGGTTACCACAAAACCCGCCACTGTGACCGATAAAAGCCAAAACAAACCTCTGAGATTTGCTTATTAGCACACTCAACTACACACACGCACACACACTCGCATTCTACCACCGAACTCCCCGGTCTGACAAATTATTCAGGCATTGATTAATTATGAAAATGCGTTTATATTGATAGTCGTGTGTGCTGGCCAATGCGGAAAGTGTGCTGTGTATTTTTGTGTGAGTGTGTGGAGTGGGGCATAGTGACAGTTCGGGTGTTTCCATCTGATGTAAGTATATTAAGCAAGCAGGTTGTCCAAGCCATTTGAAGTGTGGGAGTAAATCGATTTAGCTTAAAAAATATGAACTAAGCTTTATTTCACGTTGGTTTCTCAACTGCTCAATTTAAGTTTTGATTGGTTCGAAATGTCTATACACAAACCATAACTTTCAATAAGTCGACTCCAAACCCATTTTGCATAACTGCCAATTATTTACCTTTACTGCCGCCCCCAGCCCGTTTCCAAGTGTCATGGGATTATTACGTACGGGTATGGCCGTAAGCAACACTCGCATATGTAAATGAGTCGTCGTCGTCGTCGTCGGCCAATTCGGTTCGAGCTCGAGAGTGTTGGCTAACGGCAGGTGGCCGGCCGACCCTTAGGACAACTTCGTCGCCTTTTCCACTTATTAATTGCCTGTGTCTTGGCATAATTTCCACTCATTTGTCTGTGGAGAATGCAAGTGGGCTCTGCCCATTGTTCCACAAAAGTCAGGAATCTGCTCACGTACACTTACAACTGAACTGAGCTGAAAATGGGACTGGGTTTGGTTGTGTGGTTGGGGCCAAAGAGACGCCCTCTGACGTTGCATGAAATGCAAAATGTGATGATGCAGCTTCATTAAGTGCAATTTAAGTGCGATATTTTCTTGCTCTGCTCCGCTTCGGTGAGCTGCTGAAAGGCATCATGACAAAAGGTAAAACAGAATAAATAGAACAAGAGGGGGGGCGGACGTCTCTGAGCAACAAGAATGAGAAATGAGAAATGAGAAAGAAGTCCTCTAATGCAAGTAATTGCACGTCGCTCTGATTAAGTTAGCGCAATTTGGTTTTTGTCTTGCACTCTTGCTCCTCAACACGAAACAAAACAGAACGAAGAAACACAAAATTGCTAAGCCAAAAAGCGGATTACACTTTCCAAAAAGCGTAATTTATACGTTGAATACGAAAGTGACCTTATGAGTTGAACAAGATGGTGGCCATTTGTACACGGGGAGGGGGGCTTTTGAATGAATGGGTAAACCGTTTTTTTGTAGAAGTGCAAAGTGGAAGAATTATGACCTTTCAAGTAGTGTTAAATAATATCTGCTAATTATATTATTTGATTTGTTTTTAAAACTGTTTCTATGGAAGAGAACTGAAAAAGTCTAATAGATTAAGTCAATATCAACACTGAAAATCTATTTATATTCAAAAATACAAGCGAATAAAAAGAGAATATTTTGGAGACTGAACCGTACACTCCGTCTTTCCCGCAAACAATCAACAAATATACGACGAGCTTAATAATACACTCATTGAACTTATTTTAAGTACCAGTCTTTCTCACAGGTCACTCAGAATAGTCATCCAAATCGAAAAATTTTAAATTTTTTTAGACTTTTTGGTTTTCATAATTAAAACGTTCTTAACGCCTTGAAAAATTACATCTTATCGTCAATAAAGAAATGAGAATAACGATAATTAAGCAAATATTACACTCACTAAACAACTCGTTTAACATCGGGCGAATTACAGTTTGACCGCAATTGTTGTCCCGATGTTCTATCTTGCAAACAGTTTCAGTGATGAGTTAATAACATTTTAATTTTAAACTGGGAAACAATTTGGGATAGTTTTTAGCAACTTTCGGGCTTCCACTATAATCATTTGAAGTACGTGTTTAAAACAATGTGGGCTTATTTTTCCAATACTTCGACTTTAATTTGGATACATTTAAGGATCATATTTTTCGACATTTTTATAATTTTACACTCAGAAAAACGGCTGCCGGCGCTCTAGACGGGATAAAATTTATACTGTTTTGTACTTAAGATGTGAAGTATGATTTGCTTTGGGTGTACTTGAATTGAGTACGAAACATTCTAAGACCGAAAAATAGAGGAAAGTTAACTTTGGCTCGGCCGAAGTTTTTATACCCTTGCAGCACGTTTTTCAAACTAAGACATCTTTTCGGACCTTACTTTTCTATGGGAGCTATACTATATAGATGTCCGATTTCGACCAAACTTGGTATCATGTACGAAATTTGGAGTCGTAGTTTTGTATACCCTTGCAGCTTCCATTGAAAACAAAAAACTTTTTCTAACTAAGACTACTTTTTGGACCTTACTTTTCTATCGGATCTATACTATATAGATGTCTGATTTCGACCAAACTTGGTGAAATCTAGGAAAAGCATAATTCACTGTTAATTACGAGGCGTTAATTTGGAGGCGATCCCATTTAAAACTAAAAAGTTTTTCTCACTAGAACTTCTTTTTCGACCGATCATTCATACTGCAGCTATATGCTATAGTTATCCGATTTTGATAAAACCTTGTAGAAATATGTTAAAGTATATGAAATAAGAATATGCCAATAAAAAGTACGTTTTCATTAAAAACAAAAAAGTTTTTCTCACAAGAACTAGTTTTTCGACCGATCGTTCCTATGGGAGCTATATTTTATAGTCATCCGATTTCGACCCAACTTTGTAGAATTGTGTAAAAGTATATAAAATAAGTGTATGCCAATGATAAGGACGTTTTCATTAAAAACAAAAAAGTTTTTCTCACTAGAACTAGTTTTTCGACCGATCGTTCATATGGCAGCTATATGCTATAGTCATCCGATTTCGACCAGTTCGACCAGAACTTAGTGAAATCATCGGAAAGGATAGTAAACTAAGAAATACGTACTTTGGAGGCGTTTCCATTAAAAACAAAAAAGTTTTTCTCACTAAAACTAGTTTTTTGACCGATCGTTCCTATGGCAGCTATATGCTATAGTCATCCGATCCGGCCGGTTCCGACAAATGTGCAGCGTATATGTACCAGAAGACTTCGTGCAAGGTTTGGTGAGGATAGCTTAAAAACTGAAGGAGGAGATAGCATAGAAATAGACAGACGGACAGACGGACAAGGCTAAATCAACTCAGCTCGTCATGCTGATCAAGAATATATATACTTAATGTGGTCGGAGATGCTTCCTTTAATGCGTTACAAACATCCGCACAATTTTATAATACCCTTTGCAAGGGTATAAAAATAGACGGGCACTCAATCGACTCAACTTGTAGCCCTGATCAAGAACATATACACTAGTCGGCATAATTATTTTGACAAAAAAAAATGTTCATAAATAAACCATTATATCTTTGAAACAAAAAAATCCTAAAATTTGAAATTTTGATCGAATACCGATATGAAAGTAAGCTTTCAATAAATCATAAGTAGTCCACAATCAGCTGCTTGGATTAGAAAATATTAGTCGAATTATCCAAACGGAGGTTGGCATAAGTATTTTGTCAAGATTTCAAAATTTATATATTCTCAGCACAGGACTTTAAAAGCTAAATGAATGATGTATTCTAGACAAGTTTTTTATGCTGAATCCGAATTTTGCGTTAGAAACTTCATATCTCTAATGGATTAACTGTAAATTAGGCATGAAAATGCAGAAAATAGCTAATTTGGCCGATTTGCTTGGATCCAAGGTGCAAAAACTTGTCGAGAATCCATCATTCTTTTAGCTTTAAAGATCCTGTGCTGAGAATATATCAATTTTTAAATCTTGTCAAAGTACTTGTACCAACCTCCGTTTGGGTAATTTGATTAAAATTTTTTAACCCAAGCAGCTGATTGTGAACTACTTATGGTTTATTGAAAGCTTACTTTCTTACCGGTATTCGATAAAAATTTTAAAATTTTAGGGTTTTTGTTTCAAAGATATAATGGTTTATGAAAAAAAATTTTTGTCAAAATTATTATGCCGACTAGTGTATCTCTGAACTGAGAGCAACATCGCGGGAGCCGTGAGCCATCAACCTGCTCTCGGTTCGTAAGCCACAGATATCGGCATCAAAAATCGAATCAGGTAAATTAACAAATAAGCAATCAATTCTGGCCTTTATGATTATGGAACGTGGGATATGTAACGGACTAAAATTGTGGTAAAATTTTAGTAAATATCTTTACCGTTTTTCGAATCGGTTGTAAATTCAAATTTTTAGGTAAAAGTTAGAAGTAATCACAAAATAAGCTTAGAAATAAACCTAGTTTCGTATTACAATTCAGCACTATCCCTGTTGCTTTGAACTTTTAAGACTCTTTCGGACTTACAAAAAATCACTAGGAAATTGTTCAGATTTTGAAATGTGTAATTGAGAAATTTTGGGTTCTGAACAGATTTAGGTTCAATTTGTTTTGGTTCGATTTAAGGTTCGGTTCACAGTGAAAAATATGTTGGAATTCTTGATTTGAACCAGCTATCTTAATGAAACTTTACATATGTCGGAACCGGGGATGGGATGACTATAGCATATAGCTGTCATAGGAACGAACGGTGTAAAAACTAATTTTAGTGAGAAAAACTTTTTGGTTCTTAATGGTAAATTCGTATTTATTGGTTTGCTTTGCTTTTCTATGATTCCACACAATTTGGTCGAAGTCGGACATCTATATGGTATAGCTGATATAGAAAAGTAATCTTAAAAAAGTAGTCTCAGCTTGAAACACAGCTGAAACACTTCTCAATGGAAATGTCCTTAAAATTGGCATATATTTATTTCAAATATTTTACTAGTGTCAAAAAATTAATAAAGATTCACTCTGTCGACTTAAAGAAAGTCCAACAACACCTTAAAAGTTTGTTCTCATTTTAGATAATGGCACGGCATAATCACCAGCATAATCATAAATCTCACAGGACCTACTTTATACACATTTTCTTGGCAAATCCCTAGAGTAGACATCGAAATAGAAATTATAGTTATCTGTCAAGGCACATAAGCAAATGCATGTCAATTATGACTTAAATGCTTAGCACAAAGGACGCCGGCAAAAGACGTCAAGCGAAGTACAGCAGCCACAGAAGCAAAGGGACAGGTATTCTGATGGGGATGGGGATGTGGGAGGGGCCTGGCAAAGTGGCAACGCCAACGCCGCTGATGATGTTGATGAATGCCGATAGTAAACGGAATTAACTTTCACGCAACATAACGACGTCGCCTGCAACAACTTGAATGAAAGAAAAAGCTTACGCTAATGGCCAGACGCCGTCCCACACATGCACACACACACACGCACATCAACTAGAGAAAGCTTTTTCGGCAAAGCGCGCGTAGTAAATGTGCGGGTGGGTGGGCATCAAAGGGTTTTTGAGTTGCGGGTCGTGCGACGGGGGGCACCAACCAATTTGTTTAGTAAATATGCTTAAAAGTAAATGCAAAACTTAATTTCCACCCACCTGCAAATGCGAATTTTAAACCGAAAAACACTTGGTAAATTAATGCACCAGAATCTAGACAGCGGCTATTTGCTGGCAGTTGGCGCATGCGCTGCACTCACGCACGCACACACACACACAGACATTCACAACACTCCGAGTACTCAGGATTTTTTTTGGCTTTTAATTTATTTTGATTTTATTACATTCGTTTCGTTTTTCTATATAGTTTTCCCAGCGCTACGTTGAAGCTTTCTTTGTTTTTAGTTTGCTTTCAATTGATATGCAAAATACAAACAATCAATTAACGAATAACAACAATGGCAGAAACAACAACAAAGCCCCAAGCAAGTTGACTTTTATTTTGTCTAGCGCTTTTTTTGTTTTTTTTTTTATTATTATTGTTCGTGTGTAGCGACGACGACGACGGCGACGCCAAAAGCCAAACAACGCGCACCGTGAGCAAGCTAAACCCGTTACCGTTAGGAAATGGCCAGCGACTGAAGCTAAAGCAGAGCAGAAGTTGCAAACGCCGCTTGGCATTTTTTTGTTTGAACGAAAGCTTTTCTCTCAGTTTAGAAGATATATCGATGGGTGAATTGTTATCGATAGACTTATGCTTGAATTTAGCCAACAGCACAGCACTTCAGTTTTGAGTGTTTTAAAAATGTTTCTTTAAGAAAGAAAAATTTTATTAACCTTAGCTAACTTAAAATAAACGGAGCTAACTTTCTTTACCGATTACCTAACCTAGGTATTTTAAAATTAAAATCGAGGTTTGTTTACATTTTCAGGCCCGGCAGCCTCATTAATTAGCCTATTCACTATCATGAAAACCCCAAACCAAAGATTGGTTCTTATTCTTATGATACCATTATTTTGATTTAAATATGAAAAATTCGCATTTATCTGAATTCTTAAAATATATGTGACAATCCAAAGGTTCGGTTGGGCTGGCTCTAGGTCATATGGCGAAAATGGCGAAATTAACTGTCTAATAGGCCATTGTATTCCCAAACTTACTACATTTACACTTCTTATACCCTTGCAGAGGGTATTATAAAATTGTCCGGATGTTTGTAACGCATAGAAGGAAGCATCTCCGATCAGATAAATTATGTATATTCTTGATCTGCATGACGAGCTGAGTTGATTTAGCCCTGTCCGTCTGTCCGACCGTCTGTTTCTATGCTATCTTCTCCGTCAGTTTTAAAGCTATCCTCACCAAACTTTGACGAAGTCTTTTGGTACAAATACGCTGCACTATTGTGGGAACCCGCCGGATCGGATGACTATAGCATATAGCTGTCATAGGAACGATCTGTCGAAAAACTAGTCTTAGTGAGAAAAATTTGTTCACCACCAGCTGATTAAGGTGAAAGTACCAACTAAAACAAAATCGTTCGATTTGGTTTTCATTTGAAATAAAAGAAATATGTGAAAACCGGAGGCCTGAAATGATTTACATACTAAAGCTTAAATATGAAATGAATTTGACAAACAAAATATTTGTCTAAATGTAACTAAACTAACAAAGAGACAAACTGAACACCGACAATGACAAGC
Organism: Lordiphosa collinella; assembly: GCA_018904265.1. Taxonomy (NCBI): domain Eukaryota; kingdom Metazoa; phylum Arthropoda; class Insecta; order Diptera; family Drosophilidae; genus Lordiphosa; species Lordiphosa collinella. Next base: position 142,742 of record JAEIFV010000360.1, on the reverse strand, counting down.
ACTGTGTCAGCAATAAAGCTACATAGTCAAGTTAAGAATTCAGATTAAAGAGTAAAATGTATTTAGATTCTAAATATCTAAATTTTAGAACTTGGACAATTTTGTTCACTGCTTTGAATGGAGCTTTGATAGCTTTCAATCAAAGCTTTACAAACTTTACGAAGCTTTGGCTTATATCGTAAAAGCTCGTACTTAAAGTTAAGCTTTAAAAGTGTTGCCAAGCAAAAGCTCACAGTACCAACAAAGCATTTTGTAATAACAGATGAGTTTGGGCGGTCTTTTCAAAATTTGCGTGCTTATAAAACAAACCCATAAGCATTAGCCCATTAGAAACGAATGAATTTCCCAAATATCAGCCCATTGCACAATGGGAGATTTGGTACATTTAGGTCAAATTAATTCAAATTTCAAAAGTTTTTAAATAAATAGTTAAAACATCCCAGAGTCGAACGGTACTTTCAGCTTTTATGTGCTATTGATATACGACCAGCTATGAGCGTCCAACTGCAACTGTACTTTGTATTTTAATATTTATGAGCGTATACGAGGTGAGTTTAAGGGAAAAGGTGAATTTTGAATTTTCGCGGGCTGTGTACATTCGATTATCGATATTTTGTTTTTGTTATACTTGGACACATTTGGCACGGGGGTGACATTAAGCAGTCAATTTCGATTAATATTTAATTTTTGCGAATTGAAAAGGTTAGTTACGTTTTTGTGTGCTGTTTGATTTTTGACAAATTATTGCTAAGTTTTGAGCAATAGCAACGCCGCATTAGTATCGTTCAGGAGTTGTTGAATGACGTCAACGACGATCCGGGTTTGCTTAAACGGGTCTTAGCTGGTGACGAAACGTGGGTATACGGTTATAACATCAAAACCAAGGCCCAATCATCCTAATGAAAGCGGCCAGATGAGCCAAGACCGAAAAAAGCACGCCAAGTTCGATCAAATGTAAAGGTTTTGCTCACTGTTTTCTTTGATTAGTGTGAATGGTGTGGTGCATCATGAGTTCCTGCCAAGAGGTTGTACAGTTAATAAGGAATACTATAAGGAAGTTTTGCAACGTCGGATCGGAATTGTGGAAAAACAAATCGTAGATTCTGCATCACGGTAATGCACCAGCTTACACATCAATGCATCTTCGTGATTTTTGGCCAAAAAAAACACCGTAATCATGCCTCAACCAACCCAGTACAGATTGGCTCCCTGTGACTTTTTCCTATTCCCAAAACTGAAGAGACCAATGAAAGGAAAGCGTTTGGAAATAATTGATGAGTTGAAGTCAGATTAAAAATATATATAAAAAAAACAATATAAATTTCCGGTTTTGACCAAACTTTGTGGAATCATGGAAAAGCATAACAAACCAACAATTGCGAAATTTGGAGACGATTCCGTTTAAAACGAAAAAGAGTTTCTCACTAGAACTTCTTTCCGACCGATCATTCATACGGCAGCTATATGCTATAGTCATCCGATTTTGATAAAACTTTGTATAATTGTGTAAAAGTATATAAAATAAGTGTAAGCCAATTATAAGGACGTTTTCAAAAAAAAAAAAAAGTTTTTCTCACTAGAACTAGTTTTTCGACCAATCGTTTCTATGGCAGCTATATGCTATGGTCCTCCGATTTCGAGCAAACTTAGTGAAATCGTGGGAAAGGATAGTAAACTAAGAAATACGTACTTTAGAGGCGTTTCAATTGAGAACAAAAAGTTTTTCTAACTAAAACTAGTTTTTCGACCAATCGTTCCTATGACAGCTATATGCTATAGTCATCCGATCCGGCCGGTTCCACCTAATGTGCAGCGCATTTGTACCAAAAGACTTCGTGCAAAGTTTGGTGAGGATAGCTTCAAAACTGACGGAGGAGATAGAATAGAAACCGAAGGACGGACGAACAGATTTTTTCAGCATTTGGAGAGTGTTGTCTCAAAAAATTCAAGTAAATCGGAACATATTTAACGAAGATATAGCGTTTCAAGCGACCGGCCTCATGTACTAAATGTATGAGAGCGTTTTTTTAAGGCAACATTAAAATTTAGTAACGGCGCCACCTAGAAAGGTTCGTTTTGTATTATAGATAATAAAATTTCAAACAAAAAAACCCCCCAAAAAATCGTTTTTAATGGGCGCGACGAGGCCATAAAGTTTGTTTCAAAAATTAAGTATACGCCCCGAATTTTACATCGAATTTCCAACAATAAGTTCTGTCCTACATGGGTCGAGTTGTCTCTTTTGAAATTCTGGCAAGGTATTCGATTTTGTAAAACAAATTTTGTTATAAGCTCGACAGTCGACTACACTTAGATGCCGACATTCGTGTTTAATACGAGAGTAAGAGGCAAGGAATTTAAATTTTACTAATTTGTATACCCTTGCAGAGGGTATTATAAAATTGTGCGGATGTTTGTAACGCATTGAAGGAAGCATCTCCGACCACATAAAGTATATATATTCTTGATCAGCATGACGAGCTGAGTTGATTTAGCCTTGTCCGTCTGTCCGTCCGTCCGTCTGTCTGTTTCTATGCTATCTCCTCCGTCAGTTTTAAAGCTAGCCTCACCAGACTTTGCACGAAGTCTTTTGGTACATATACGCTGGACATTTGTCGGAACCGGTCGAATCGGATGACTATAGCATATAGCTGCCATAGGAACGATTGGTCGAAAAACTAGTCTTAGTGAGAAAAACGTTTTGTTTTTAATGGAAACGCCTCCAAAGTACGTATTTCTTAGTTTACTATCATTTCCCATGATTTCACTAAGGTTGATCGAAATCGGATGACTATAGCATATAGCTGCCATAGAACGATCGGTCGAAAAACTAGTTCTAGTGAGAAAAACTTTTTTTGTTTTTAATGAACAACGTCCTTATAATTGGCATACACTTATTTTATATACTTTGGACACATTTCAACAAAGTTTTATCAAAATCGGATGACTATAGCACATAGCTGCAGTATGAATAATCGGTCGAAAAAGAAGTTCTAGTGAGAAAAACTTTTTTGTTTTAAAATTATGCTTTTCCATGATTTCACCAAGTTCAATCGAAATCAGATATCTTTATAGTATAGATCCCCAGAAAAGAAATGTCCAAAAAGTAGTCTTAGAAAAATTTTTTTGTTTTCAATGGAAGCTACAAGGGTATATAAAACTTCGGCCGAGCCGAAGTTAGCTTTCCCCTATTTTTTTTTGGTTTCATCCCTTATGCTTTGCAAACTTAAGTTTAAATCAGAGTAACCTATTGAAAGTACGACAACATTTTGTTAGAAATCAACGCCAACTACAAAACTATATAAAGTTGAAAGGCAACACTGCGTATGAGTAATATCAAAAACTTTGGAGCCCCGTCGCGTCCACTAAAACATAACCTTTTTCTCTTTTCTCGGTAAAAATACACCATAAACTAGCAAATAAGAGGGCGCCAGTATGACCGTAATTTTTCCATACAAAAAAAAAACGCGCCCTAATGAGCATACAAATCTTTAAAGCGTTTTTCCGAACTTTTAGAAGTTTTGAACTCTATTTCTGTACATAATTTAGTAACAATAAATAAATTTAGTAAATATAAAAATCAATCACACCAAGTAAATGGGAGTGGAGTGTGTAGGCGTGTCCGAGACCCGCAAATTTGAGAAAATTTGTTACTTACTTTTTGGAAAAATTGCCATTAAATTTAGGAAAAGTTTCTATATTTAAGGGCTTTTCACCCTATTTTTGAGAAACTAATTTCTATAATTTTTAGAAAAGTTTTTCTTAAAAATAAGGTGATTCGACTTTGGCCATTTTTTAGGGCGATTTCTAAAAATTAGAGCGAAAATGGCTCTTTTAAGGGTGAGTTATTTTTTGAGTGTAGTACAATCGATTCCTCTTATTTTCGATAAGGCCCGACTCGATTACCAATCTAAAGAAGCGTCGCTTTCTGCCGCATAGCCAAGTTCTCTTTCGCAAAAAGTTCTTCAGCCAAGCAGACGTGTCAGTGGAAAAGTTTCTTAAATTCGGGATTAAACTAACCTATTGGTTCCCAACAAAACTTGGAATTATTTTTGCCAAACGGCCAACTAAAAAGAAGCTGTATTAAAACTGCCTTTAAATACAATAAAAAAATCGATTCATTCACGCAGGCTTTACTCAAATTTATGCTGCCAGTTCTCCCTGAGAATATCAGTCATCCATTGGTGAGTCACACATTCTGGATCAGAATGCCACAATCAATAATTTATTTAATTGAATATGTAAGCATGAGGCTTGATCACTACTTTAGCGATTTTTCTTCTTTTAATTTCACTTGGCTTGACTTTCACTATTCTGGCTCTCGAATTAAATTTAGAGATTTTCAACTAGGGATCCCAGGGTGTTCACTGGGCCTTATAGAAAAGACACTAGGAGTCCAATAAACTACACGTATGAATCGTTGATTTTGGTTGTTGGGCGGGAGCTGGGCATTTTCGGTTTCGGTGAACGATTCTTATTTTGGCTCTCTTAAAAAAAACGAAAACGAAATGTAAGTGACTGCCCTTCAGGCCATAATTAATATTTGTTTCTTTTCAAAGAGTACGCGCGGTCTGTTTCATTCGCTGTTAATCTGTCAAAAAATTGAATTATTATGAATTTTTTTGGGCTGATAACCTATCTTTGGAAAAAACAATAACAAAAATGACACAACTTAGCGATTAAGCAAGTAACAAGCCTTAAGAGAAATCATAAAAAGTATCACACCAAAATCCATAAGTGAAGCTTGTTCTCTTGGACATTCTCTCCCTCACACATACGAGGGATTTGGCATTTGAAACAAAACGAGAGCGTGAGTTAAAGTCGGCCCTGCCCGACTTCGATATACCCGTTAATAAGGCGATTCAAATAGCGCAGGTAGCGCAGAAAAGTATGCAACTTTTTTGTAACCTTTATAACTCTGCCATTTATTATCCGATCATTATGAAAATTTAAGAGATTATAGATATTGGCCACATACACTAAACTGCAAAATATGAACTTGATATTTGCAATTCTAGGAGATATTCAACATTATTTTTGGCGGGGGCGGTAGGGGGCATGGCCAAAATTTAAAACAAACTTGATCTGCTAAGTGTATGCCAATGATAAGGACGTTTTCATTAAAAACAAAAAAGTTTTTCTTACTAGAACTTGTTTTTCGAACGATCTTTCCTATGGCAGCAATATGCTATAGTCATCCGATTTCGACCAAACTTAGTGAAACCATGGGAAAGGATAGTAAACTAAGAAATACGTACTTTGGAGGCGTTTCCATTAAAAACAAAAAAGTTTTTCTCACTAAAACTAGTTTTTCGACCTATTGTTCCTATGACAGCTATATGCTATAGTCATCTGATCCGGCTGGTTCCGACAAATGTGCAGCGTATTTGTACCAAAAGACTTCGTGCAAAGTTTGGTGAGGATAGCTTCAAACTGACGGAGGAGATGGCATACAAAAAGACAGACGGACAGACGGACGGACGGACAGACGGACAATGCTAAATCAACTCAGCTCGTCTTGCTGATCAAGAACCTTATGTGGTCGGAGATGCTTTCTTCAATGCGTTACAAACATCCGCACAATTTTATAGTACCCTCTGCAAGGGTATAAAAATATGTAAAAATAGGGGAAAGTTAACTTCGGCTCTGCCGAAGTTTTGTATACCGTTGCAGCTTCCATTGAAAACAAAAAAGTTTTTCTAACTAAGACTACTTTTTGGACCTTACTTTTCTATGGGATCTATACTATATTGATGTCTGATTTCGACCAAACTTGGTGAAATCATGGAAAAGCATAATACACTGTTAATTACGAAATTTGGATCCCATTTAAAACAAAAAAGTTTTTCTCACTAGAACTTCTTTTTCGACAGATCATTCATACTGCAGCTATATGCTATAGTCATCCGATCTTGATAAAACTTTGTAGAAATGTGTTAAAGTATATAAAATAAGAATATGCCAATAAAAATGTCGTTTTCATTAAAAACAAAAAGTTTTAGTCACTCGAACTTGTTTTTCGACCGATCGTTCCTATGAAAGCTATATGCTATAGTCATCCGATGTCAACCAAACTTTGTAGAATTGTGTAAAAGTATATTAAATAAGTGTAAGCCAATGAAAAGGACGTTTTCATTAAAACTAAAAAAAATTTCTCACTAGAACTAGTTTTCCGACCGATCGTTCCTATGGGAGCTATCTGCTATAGTAATCCGATTTAAACCAAACTTTGAAGAATTGTATAAAAGTATATAAAATAAGCGTATGCCAATGATAAGGACGTTTTCATTAAAAACAAACATGTTTTTCTCACTAGAACTTGTTTTTCGAACGATCTTTCCTATGGCAGCTATATGCTATAGTCATCCGATTTCAAGCAAACTTAGTGAAATCATGGAAAAGGATAGTAAACTAAGAAATACTCACTTTGGAGGCATTTCCATTAAAATCGAAAAAGTTTTTCTCACTAAGACTAGTTTTTCGACCAATCGTTCCTATGGCAGCTCTATGCTATAGTTATCCGATCCGGCCGGTTCCGACAAATGTGCAGCGTATATGTATCAGAAGACTTCGGGCAAAGTTTGGTGAGGATAGCTTTAAAAACTGACGGAGGAGATAGCAAAAAAACAAACAAACAAACAGACAAACGGACAGGGCTAAATCAACTCAGCTCGTCATGCTGATAAAGAACAGTATATACATTATGTGGTCGGAGATGCTTCCTTCAATGCGTTACAAACATCCGCACAATTTTATAAAACCCTCTGCAAAACTTTTTTGTTTTTAATGGAAACGCCTCCAAAGTACGTATTTCTTAGTTTAGTATTCCTTCCCATGATTTCAATAAGTTTGGTCGAAATCGGATGACTATAGCATAAAGCTCCCATAGGAACGATCGGTCGAAAAACTAGTTCTAGTGAGGAAAACTTTTTTGTTTTTGATGAAAACGTCCTTATCATTGGCATACACTTATTTTATATACTTTTACACAATTCTACAAAGTTTTATCAAAGTCCGATGACTATAGCATATAGCTGCAGTATGAATGATCGGTCGAAAAAGATGTTCTAGTGAGGAAAACTTTTTTGTTTTAAATGGGATCGCCTCCAAATTTCGTAATTAACAGTGTATTATGCTTTTCCAAGATTTCACCAAGTTTGGTCGAAATCAGACATCTATATAGTATAGATCCCATAAAAAAGTAAGGTCCAAAAAGTAGTCTTAGAAAAACTTTTTTGTCTTCAATGGAAGCTGCAAGGGTATACAAAACTTCGGCCGAGCCGAAGTTAGCTTTCCCCTATTTTTATATTTGAAATTTGACAGTCAGTACTCAGATTTCAAATATGAGAAAAACAAATATAGGCTATAAGCCCATTATTTTTAAAAATAGTAGAATTGTTCTAGCTAAAACTTACTAATTAAAATCTGCCTCATCATTTTATTTTATTGCAGTTCCCCAACCTATTTGAATCTTTGTGGATTTTGGAATAAAAACTTACTACATAAATCAAATCCCTTCACTTTCAAAATTATCATCTCCAGCTTTCCGACGTATCAATGCCAAGTGCAAAGTCATCAGGCATCAATTTATCATTGAGAAGCATTGGCCAATCGCCTGATATAATGTTAAACGATCTATCAGCAGAAGTGGCACAAGGGATAGTGCAGATTAATTCCGTACTAGCTCAAATTCAAGCCCAAGTAGACAAGCATAATCCATTTTCAAAGCCTTGGGAAAGCGAGATGGTAGATATACCAAGCGAAGAACGTACGAATGACTGGATAGTCATACAGCGCCGTTTCAATGGCAGTGTAGATTTCTACCAAAACGGTGATGATATCTTCAACGGATTCGGAAGTATAGAAGGCGAACATTTTATTGGCTTGAAGAGATTATTTGAATTGACTTCATTTCGAAAGCACGAGCTGTTCGTACACCTAGTTGAGTTCAACGGTCGTACGCATTATGCACATTATGATGAGTTTGCCATTTCGACTTTGAATACTGGTTCTCGATTGAAACTGGGAAGATTCATCGGTGGTGATTTGAAGGATGCTCTGCGACCACTTGTAAATCAACCGTTTTCAACATACGATGTCAACTATACTGATGCGGTACGTGTGCATCACAGTGCCTGGTGGCATAGACCATCAGAAACATCTAAATGGTAAGCAATTGTAATAAAGTAATCACTGAGTTTTGATTTGTCTCCACTGTTCTCTTAAAGCAATCTAAATGGACAATATTTTAAAATGGAATTCAGCGACATACAAGGCATTTGGTGGGAAGGAGTGGGCGGAAGAATGAAATCACTGAAGCATGTCGCCATGATGATCAAACCCAAACCAAGCGAGAATGTTGTCTTTCGTCCATATTAAAAATCATTTTGAAATTATAAAATAAAGCGAGAAAGCAAAGCTAATTTCGTCTGTGCCGAAGCTTAAATACATTTCAAACTTTTGTGACCTAATGACCTAATTTATAAGCTTTATGTGTTGTGTCAACGGAATATTCAATAAAAACAAAAAAAAAAAAAATTAAAAATTTGAATGCCAGCTACAAGAAGTGACCATCCGATTTCGACATATGTGCAGCTAAAAGAATACTCTGTGCAAAATTTCAGCTCGATAGCTTCATAACTGAGGGACTAGTTTGCGTTGAAACATACAGACGGACGGACAAAGCTCCATCGACTCCGCTCGTCATGCTGATCAAGAATATATATACTTTATGTGGTCGGAGATGATTCCTGATATACGTTCCAAACTTCTGGGCAAATTTATAATACACTTTTCAATAAAGGAAGAGTGTTCATTCCATTATTCTATTCTGTTAAAAATTGCCTAAATTTAAATTCAAACCCGTGCACAAACTAATTAAATTTCGAATCTAAGCCCCAAAAAATTTGCCCCCGTTTAAAATGGAACACCGGAAATGTCTTGCAAGTTCACGAAAAATGTGCTTATATTACTAACTAGCAGCTGCCCGGCGTTCGTTGCTACACAGAAAAAAATTCCGGGTTATTTTTAAGTACAAACAAGAGGAGGAGCTTGATTTGATGAGTTTTGATAGCTGACGATGCTGGATCCACATAGATCAAAATTGATTCATATATAACTTCGATGTTTTTGGTTCGATCTTAATGATCTTCTAGGAATAGATAGATATACGGCCTTTCTTGATATATATTAACTTAAAAATTGTGTCTTTGACAGACTTTTGCGGTTAAAGGGTAGAGGGGGGTTTTCCAAATCTGAAACAAACCTTATTTGGGTGTGGTTCACCTACCTAAATGCAAAATTTTGTTTCAGCAATTCGGTTGCAGCAGCAACCGCTGCACTTCTACTTCGCCTTTCCCTGGGCGAAGTAGATATAGTACTCGTACGAGAGCCGTGGATTTCTGGTGACAGATTCAACGTCTTTTTCATACCAAGGGTAAGGGTAGAATTCGCACATGTATTTTAACCAAAATACATCTTAATACACTTTAACTTCCTCAGTTTAGTGATGGAGACATCACAATTGTCCGCCTGGAACTGAGGAATTCAACCATCAGGCTGGCATCTTTCTATCTGCCTCATGACAGTGAGATCCCTCCACCATCAAAGTTATTCCGAGACCTTGTCGGAAGCAGCAACACCAACACCAGAGATGCCAATACACAACACACACTATGGGGCAGCACAGACATCAATGAGCGAGGAGAGTCAGTCTTCAACTTTTTATTGCAAACCAATTTGTATATTGCCAATAAAGGTGTTGACCCAACATTCATCATCAAAAATAGGAGAGAGGTTTTAGACTTCACCCTCATCTCTAATGACCTCTATGACCAAATGGTATCATGGAAGGTGCTGGCAATTCGGGAATTCGTCCTTCTCCGACCATAGATACATAGAGTTCGTACTTGCAAACGAATGTACTTGACCCAAAAGGGTTTAGAACCAGGGTTTAGAACCCAAAGAAGACCAACTGGGAAGTACATAGTAAGCTGTTGGCCCAAAAACTCAAAACGTCCCCACCATTCACACCTAGTTCGGGGAAGCAGATAGACGAGCTTGTAGAACGCTTACCATGGCGTACAAGGACTCGCCAAGAAAAAAAAAACCAAATTCAAACCACCATGGTGCTCTGCAGTTCTGGATAAGCTCAGAAAACAGTGGCCGGGTGGTTCAGTGACTAGTGTGCGCGACCGCTTTGCAAGAGGTCGTGGGATCGATCTCGCCTCTGAACATTTAACATCTTTCTTTGAATAAATTTAACACCCGGTCACACCTCTCTGCTGTTGGCGCCAGCTTTGTAGTAATTAGCCATGAAAAGCTTCTCAAGCTGCCGTTCGGACTGGGTGTTAAACTGTAGGTCCCTTTCTCTTTTGCGAAAATTAGAAGAAGCGCACAAGCCAAGAGATTGAGAAAAGCTCGGCTTTGGCCCCTTGGGGCTGGTTCAAGGTTCAAGTGGGTTGTGTCAACTAGACAAGCCGTTTTACTTTACTAAACATAACGACCAAATACCCGATTGGGATTTATATAACACTAGGCAACAAGGTCCAGTATCTTGAATGGTTGGTAGTAATTCTAGATGATTTTCGTGTGCTAAGCAAGACTGCGCTTTCAGAAACTGTCCATTTTCAGAAATTGCTTACAGATTTTTTGTAATTTGAGCTTGAAGTTGCTAAAGGTGCCTATTTTGACCCTTTTTAGGAGCGTTTTTCGGGGAATCCATTCTATTGTTTGGACTCTCTTTGATACCATCGGAAAGTACCACTCCTAAGCTTTGAAATGAACCATCCCAAACAATTCTGCAATTTTTTTCAATGTAGATATACCTCTCTTAGCACTTGTGTAAGAATCCAAAAATAACCTTTTTATTGCTGGTGCCCCTAGGTATGCAATGGGTGGTAGAGACTCTAATATGTTTTCGTTTCTAACAAGAAAGAAAGTCGGTCAAGCTCTGTACCTGTGAAGTGCTGCCCATCACCGTTGCGACCGGTGCTGCCCATAATTGTTTGTTTTCATTATAACTCGACAGCCGTTCATCCGATCTCTACCATTCCTTTGGCGGATCGATTATTAATCCTAATTACTAAATGTGTCCAGAAAGAACGAGCCTTCTATCTATAAAACTGTGGGAGATATGACGTTTTTCCAATTTGCGGGGGGCGGGAGGGGGCGTGGCAAAAATTAAAAATAAACTTGATCTGCCTGCAAGTATAAGAAGCATAAGTCCCATGCATGTCAAACCTCTATCTCTTACCATCTCTGAGATCTGTGCGTTCATATGGACAGACAGACGGACAGACGGACATGGCTTTTGCACAAACTTATTATACTCTATGTACCTTTGGTACAGAGTATAAAAACAGTAAAGAAGGCTGGTCATTTGTAATGAACCAGCAACAAAATACTAAACAAGTAAGGGAGCTGCAGTCGAGTGCCCCGACTACAAAATACCCTGTTCCCTTGATTTCGTGTGTTTTCCTTTAAACCTCAAGCCCGCTCTCAAATAGCAAAATTGATTCGTTATAACTTCGGTGTTTATTGTCCGATCTTAGCGATCTTTTCCGTTTGGAAGGTCTATCTTAAAAATTGTGGCTCTGACAGTTTTCCAAATCTGAAACAAACTCGTTTTGAATCTGGTATACTCTTACATGCAAAAATTTGTGCCTTGTTCCTTCTACCTGTTACACCAGGTTAACAAAATAGGCTAACACAATTTGTTGCCTTGTGTAATCAAAAACTAAGCATCTACAAAAGAGCTGTTAGACGGGCAAAACGAATATAGTAGTAATATAGAATCAAACTCTGACGCTTCTCGCCTTAGAAAGATCCTGGCTAGCTCACCAACCACGCCAGGGCTAATATAAAAAGTAGACGGAGCCTGGACCAATTCCAGTGAGGAGTCTCTAGACCATCTCTTGAGCACTCATTTTCGTGATTGTTCTGTAAACTCTGTAAACTCACCCAACCTAGGCCTTAATCTATCGTTCCGTCTCCCTGATCACTGTAGTGTGTACCAAGCGGAGGTGGTGTCCATCCAGGAAGCTGCCACTTACCTTAGCACACTCACAGTGAAGAAGGAAACGTATTTATATACTCGGATGGTCCGAGTAAATAATGCTAAAACGCGCACTGAATGTCGCCTATCCTTTAATGATATTGGCCGACACTTCAGTATTCACCTAATATGGGTGCCTGGACACCGGAACATATACGGAAACGAATCTGCGGACACACTGGCCAGACTAGGCACAACCACCGAGCTCCTTTCAGAGAGGAGCATGATAGGGATTCCTATGGCTACCTACAAGCTTCACAAAAAAGCTGAAACACTGCGACTCGCTACGAACCGTGGCCAGCATTCAACATTAAACGTTCTAATACACTTTTACATTACAGAAGAAAACTCATATCACTTCTGGTTGGGGCCCTGACGGGTCACTGTCTCATAGGCAGGCACGAAGTCGACAATGATAGTCTTCTTGGATACTAGAAGATTTCTTCTTCAACAATAGAAGATTGTCGGTCAATCCCGACTATAACATACTTGCGACTGGTGCTGCCCATAACTGTTTGTTTTCCTTATAACTCGAATATCGTTCATCCGAGCTTTAAAATTTCTTCAGCGGATCGATAAAGAATCACCAAAACCGAAGCTTAAGATATGACGTTTTTCGATATTGCGGGGGGCGTGGCCAAAATGAAAATAAACTTGAACTCCTGGAAGTATAAGAAACATATGTCCCATACATGTCAAACCTCTATCTCTTACCATCTCTGAGATCTGTTTGTTCATACGGACAGACAGACAGACGGACGGACAGACGGACACTTTTGCCCAAACTTAATATACTCTGTGTACCTCTGGTACAGATTATAAAAAATCAAGAAAGAAAGTCGGTCAAGCCCGACATTAATATACACTGTACCTGCACAGAGGGAAAAAACGTGGTCAGAAAATAAGATTTATTCATCTCAAAATGTAAACAGAATGTTTTCTCAAATATTTGAGCACAAATGTTCCGAATGTTCTTGAAATTAGCACAATTCAGCTCACCTCAACCACCCCACCGAAATGTATATGTACACAGAGGGAAAAACCCGTGAACATTGGACTCAAAATGAGTACATTCGGTCACAAAAACTAATCATGACCGGATTTTCTCACTTTAAGAACAATTTCTCACTTCAAGAACTTTTTTTGAGAATGCAAAATCTTGATGTGAGTTGATATGTTCCGTTTTTGAGAACATTTTAAAATTAAAAAAAAAATATAAGGTCCACCGTACACAGGTGCGTCCAGTGTCCAGATCCAGGTCCACTTACTGTCCAAGTCCACTGTCCAGATCCACTGTCCATGTCCAGATCCACTGTCCAGACAAATACTTTTATTTATTTAATAAATAATAAATAACCAAGGCGGGTGGGGTGTTGTACAAGCGATGTCTCTGCGGACCTGGGGGGGGGTTGGGTGGAGGCAGTGGAGGCAAAGTTAGTGGACTTGGACAGTGAGTTGACCTGGATCGGGACACTGGACGGACCTGTACGGTGGATCTTATTTTTTTATAATTTTAAAATGTCGTTTTTGCTCTTAAAGTGAGAAAATCGTCCGGTGTTGTCCCCTCTGTGTGTCAAAGTTTGTGTTAAGGTGTTTAAAGTGCTGCCTATTGTTTGTTCTTATAACTCGACTATCGATCAAAAAATAAACCTGATTTATAAATATGTACAGAAAGTACAAATCTTTTATCTTTTAAACAGTTGGACGGATGGATATGACTTTTTTACCAATTTACGGGGGCGATAAAGTTGATCTGCCTGCAAGTATAAGAAGTTTCAGTACCATACACGTCGAACCTCTATCTCTTAACATCTCTGATATCTGTTTGATCATGCGGATGACAGACAGACAGACAGACAGACAGACAGACAGACGAAAATGTCTATATCTACTCGGCTGTTGATGCTGATCAAGAATATATACATTTACCGGAGATGCTTCCTTCTGGCTGTTACAATACTGTTGCACAAACTTATTATACTCTGTGTACCTCTGGTACAGAGTATACAAATATAAATTCAAGAAGAATTCATTCATCATTTCTCTAGATGTGATTATATCGACTCGGCTTTTGACGCTGATCAAGAATATATTTACCTTATGGTGTCGGAAATGTTTCCTTCTGCTTGTTACATACATTTGCACAACTTCATGATCCCCCTTTTCCCATTTTTAATAAGAACAGGGTATAAAAATCCTTGAACCCACGAACTCGACGTTCTAATGCAATAGAGTCCACCACTGGGCTACAGGGCTGCTCGCTCAATTAATGCCTAGAAGCCAAGTGATTATGGTTACAATTTATGCGATGAATTTATCGCGGCTCTCGAGGGTCGAGTGCGGTAATCACCGACGTCCGTGTGTTCAGTCTTCGAGGTTCCTGATTTAAACCCCAGTAAAATAAGTAAGTTGGTCTTGCTGTTTCACAAAAGTCGCAATTGGCAAAAAGTAGCTCGTTAAAAAACACTCCAAGTATTTCGAGTAAGTGTTTCCCGCCGTTTGGCCACCCTTTCAGCAACAGCCTGCCTCCGACATTCTGCTTCCACTGCTCTCTCAGCAGATCTCTGGGATGCGATGGGTTCAGCAACTTGCTGCCGTCGATTGCTCGCCTTTTCTGACGTTTCGCCACCTCTCCGATCCGCTTGACAGCTTACCTTTTGGATTCTTCTGAGCTCTGCTTGCTTAGCAGTTTCATGACTTCGCATTATACATAATCTTCCCTCTTGCCTTTTTTGTGTTATTCGACAAATTAGACTCTCTTTTTCAGGGCACAAAAATAACAATCTTAACAATTCTTTATTATTGAATATGTAAATATTCGAGCTGTTTACTGCTGCTTCTTACTCTTGGGCTTGCGCAAATAGGCGCGATAATAGAAATTTCCAAACATTAATATCATGGTGCTTGCCATCATAATTTGAATCACCTGTAGTGCCCCATGTACCTTGCAGTTTGGGCGAAAGATGAACACCACAAACGGTTGCAAAAACAACAAAATGAACTGCAGAAGTTGTAAGTTAGTTATGTGCCTCTTCCACCAGATGTTACCCTTTAGATGTGGATAAAGCGCTGCCACAAAGTAGTACGAGTACATGACCACGTGAACGAAAGAATTAAAAAATCCCATTGTACAATATTGTCCGCCTGGGCCAAAGATGCGATACAAAACATAGTAGCAACCGACCATTACTGTATGATGAAATAAATGGAGCACTGTGATCTGCTTAAAGCTTCGACGCAGCACAATGAATACAGTGTCCAAAAGATCCAATATCTTGTTGAGGAAAAAAATGTAGCACACTACGCGCTCCCTGTGCTTTAACGGATGATCCATCGGCAATGGCGTCATGCAAAGCCGATCGTAAACCGGACTGATAATCATATAATAGACGCCCTACGGAAAAAAAAGTTAACATTTTATCAACATTTGGCGTAACTCTAGTGATACGTACGATGCTAAACATAATCAAGTTGTAGATCACTTGACACAGATTATAGACGAGCATGGCTCCCTTCACGTTGTAGGGCTTACGACACTCCATCCAGTCTCTGCCTAGCTTTAGGACAAAGTACAAGTAAGACGAAAGGATCAGAAATACAGGCCATGGTGAGTTAAGCAGGGGTAGTGGAACAGGATCTGCAGAGATTTCAAATTTGCAAGGTTTAGTCCAGACTCTTGAGGTTAGTAAGTAAGAAAATATTACCCGCTGGCTTCTCAAAAAAACTAAAAACTGTAGAGTTCATTTTGGATGCGAACCTCTCCCGACTTGTAGCTAAATGTTAATGCTGCTTCGAAATAGTTTTGTGACACCAGCAAAACTTTTCAATGCCAATGAAATTCGGTCTGGCATTAGATTAAATGCAGGTGGGAACTTAATTAAAGTATTCTGAAATAAATTAGTTGTACACTACGGAAGCTTTGGCATTTGTATTTTTTGTTCAATGCGATTCAATAAAACGAAAACGAAACGCAAATTAGAATAAATAAAAATTCATTGAATTAGATACATGCATTTTGGAATGCTAAGTATTTTTTATTTAAAACCAAAAAAAGTTCTAAATCGGTTTTTTTTTTGGCGCAACTTAATCCGCTTTTACATTTTTAGAAGGTCAACAAAGACTGAAAGGGGAACATTATGCCAGCTGGCTGTGAAATGCTATATTACTAGTAAGCCAGATATATTTCATTTAGGGTGTTTCCACAGGTCTGACGGATGTTTCTTTTTGAGCCGTCTCCGTGTCCGAGTTCTCGCTAGCTCATTGGCCAAACCGTTTGTGTGGGCTGGCAATCGGTCTTTATATCTGCTAGTGTGACGGTTGATCTGCGAGCAAACTGGTAGAATGCCGAGGTCCTTGTAGATGGTGGTGTTCTGCACGTACCAGGGAGCATCGAGTATTCTGCGTAAGATCTTGCTTTGCATCGTTTCGACCCTTTTAATGGAAGTGCCGCAGGCAGTACCCCAGGTCCAAGTCGCTATGACTATTGACTTGCGTATTAATATCTCTGCGCTTAGTGAGAGACTTGATCTCGCTGTAAGGAGCCAGTCCAATTTGTTAGCCTTGGCATAATCGAAACAAATTTAAAACCTGAGATTTTCAAAACAAGCCCCGATTTCTTTATATTTTACTTACACTCAAATTAAAACGGAAGCCTAGAAATAAGGTAAAGTTGAACTTTCAAGACAACTTTTTACCTAAACGGACATATTTTGACCAAAAACAGTATAAATCACCTAAATATAAGTTTGTAAAAGCATTTGAGTCAGAGTCAGTTTAATCTTTCAACTGAATAGAAGACGAGTGGCTCAAGTGCTAGAATGTGTTCATTCAAAGGGGGGAACCCAAGTGCATTGTTACAAAATAAACTCATTGATTGTGTTCAGCAGAACAACATGCTCCCTGATCAATTAAACATTTTCAATGATCTTCCTGCTGAACTCCACAGATTCGGTATCATGATATCCAATTTTACGTATCATGAGACTGAACCATTGTGTGGACAGAATAAATTTAAGTAGTGCTGGGATCTCTAAGTCGGATGTCTCCGACAGGTTGAGTTAGAGAGGTTGACCAAGAAACCTAAGTCTCTTCCTACTTTAAGCGGGGCAATGGCACAAAAGGTGCAGTATCGCTTCCTCCTCTTCCTCAAATCTGCAGCTTCTCCAGAAATCGAATTGTTGTACGCCTAGGCGTGCTGCGAGTCTGCCTATAAGACAATGACCCGTTAAGGCCCCTACCAGAAGTGATATGTGTTCCCTTCTTTAACGTAAGAGTGTGATAGTACGTTTAGAGACAAATGTTGGCCACGTTAGTCTCGCTACCGCACAGGTGGAAATGTCTTTCGGCTGGTTGTGCCTAGTCTGGCCAGTGTGTCCGACTCGCTGACTCGTTTCCATGAACGTTCCGGTGTCCAGGCACCCATATTAGGTGAATACTGAAGTGTCTGGCGGCAATCAGTGAGCGTTTTAGCTTGACTGTCCTTTATAGAGAGTGTGCGAAGGTGGATGGCAGCTTCCTAGATTCTCACCACTTCCGCTTGGTATACACTACAGTGATCAGGGAGACGGAACGATAGATTAAGGTCTAGGTTGGGTGAGAAAACACCTCCACCTACTTTTTCATCGAGCTTAGAACCATCGGTGTAGATATTGATGGCATGGGCTCTGCTGTGGGGATGGTAGTACCAATCGTTGTTTGAGTAACACAATAGTCTGTGTTTAACGGTGTACCCGCTTGGTTAGTGAGTATAATTGAGCGCCCCGAATTACCCCCGATCCAGGTGTCGGATTCTCGTAGTCTTAGGACTGTTGTGCTAGCCATCTGCCTTGCTACTAGGTCTAGTGGTACGAAATGAAATATGGAGTTTAGCGCTTCCGTGGGTGTGGTTCGGCCTGTAGCCTTTTGGCATAAGAAGAGCGACAGTTGCCTTTTTAATGCGATCATTTATGTTGTCATTCCAGAGTAGTTTCCTATCCAGAATGACTCCCAAGTATTTGGCACTGTCGCCAAATTCAAGGCTTACTCCTTTGATTTTGGGAGGGATAAGGTTAGGAATTTTGTACTTCCTGGTGAAGAGTACAAGTTCTATTTTGACTGGGTTCACGCCCAGTCCGCAACTTGTTGTCCACTGAGCAAGTATTGTCAGTGCGGTCTGCATGAGGTCACACAGCGTTTGTGGGGACATACCACATTTAAAGATAGCAATAACGTCCGCATAGGCCACTACCACATGTCCCTCCGCTTCCATGAGTCGAAGCAGTTGGTTAACTGTCGCGATCCTTAGTAGCGGAGTGAGAACACCTCCTTGCGGAGGGCCTCTGCTTACAAATCTGTGAGCCGTAACACCTCCGTGTTGGGAGTACACCGACCTGCTGGTTAGTAATTGGTCGATGAATCCAATCAGAGGTATATCCGCTCCCATATTTGCCAAGGCAGAATATCGAGAAATGCTACTTAGGAGAAGTCTTCCACTTCAAAGAATTTTTCAATCTTAGAGACCAGGGATCGCAGGGCGGTTTTAGTGGACCTTCCCTTGCTGTATGCATGTTGCGTGTGTGCTAAATGAGAGGGGTTTATTGATTGCCTTAGGTAGACATCTATAAGTCTCTCAAAGGCTTTAAGCAAAAACGAGGATTGACTGATTGGTCTATAGCCGCTTGGTCTTACGTGCGTTGGTTTGCCAGCCTTCGGTGTGAAGACTACTTTGGTTTCTCTCCATCTAGTGGCAATGTAGTTGAACTTTAGACAGCTCACATAGATCATATGAAGCCAGTTCATGGTATAACCTATGGTGTGTTGTTAATGGGCAGGAAAATGGTTCGAACGAGTCGATTCCCCACTTAATCCTGGTCACTGTGACAATATTTTTGAAGTATTGTAGAGTCAGGTCGGTTGGCCTAACAATTGGTGTTGAGTTTACGGAGCATTCATGGAAGTGGAAGCTCGGTAGAAGATCTAAGAACTCTTCAGTGGAATTGGTACAGGCTCCGTCCGTTTTTGTATTAGCCCTGGCGAGGTTGGTGAGCTGGTCAGGATCTTCCTCAGACGAGATGCGTCCGAGGTTGATTCTATATTACTACAGAAGTGGGCCCAAGAGGTGAGCTTGGTCCGTCTAGTAGCTTTTTTGTAAAATGCTTAGCTTTTATTTATACAACTCCCAGGCGGTAGTTTGGTCGTTGTGTTTAGCTACGTTAAATGTATGTCAACACTTCTTTCTGAGCTTATCAAGCTCCGCAGACCACCATGGGGGTTTGAAGGTGAATTTTATTTTTCTAGGGGAACAGGCCCCATCGAACGAGTCTATAAACGCCGTGGTAAGCGTATCTATAAGCTCGTCTATCTGTTTCTCCGAACTTGGAGTAAGTGATGGGTACGTTTCAAGCTTACGAACCAGAAGCTTATTGTGTACCTCCCAGTTGGTTTTTTTTTGGGTTCTGAATCCTCTTGGGTGAAGGACATTTATTTGTAAGTACAAACTCTATGTATCGATGGTCAGAGAACGAGTGCTCTGCTAGCACCTTCCATGATACCATCTGATCAAAGACGTTGTCAGAGATGAGGGTGACGTCTAAGACCTCTCTCTTGTGTTTGATTATAAAAGTTGGGTCAACACCCCTATTGGCAATTTGCAAGTTGCCCCATAGTGTGTGGTGTGCATTGGCATTGCTTTCTAGTATGAGGCTATTGTTGTTGTTGCTGCTGCTTCCAACAAGGTCTGGGAAAATCTTTGGTGGTAGTGGGCTCTCGCTGTCATGAGCCAGATAATATGAAGCCAGCCTGATAGTTGAGCCCCTCAGTTCCAGGCTGAACGTTGTGATGTCTTCATAACTAAACTGAGGAAGTAAAAGTGTGTTTAAATGTATTTTGGTTAAAATACATGTTCGGATTTCGCCCTTACCTTTGGTGAAGAAAAGGTTGTATTTGGGTGTCCTCAAGCCGTTGATTCTGTCACCAGAAATCCACGGCTCTTGGACAAGTGCTATATTTACTTCGCCTGAGGATAGGTGAAGTAAAAGTGAAGCGTTCGGTGCTTTAGAATGATGCAGGTTTTAGTTATTAGAACTTAGGTTTAGCTAATTTTTTTTTTAATTTCTATTAGGTCATGGAATACAGCCATTGTCTGCGCCGCCTTTATGAAATCGTCTTTAAATGTATTTGGCGCAAAGTGATGCCATTTGATGTAAAATATTTTTCTGATACATGCTCAGTGATAAATTTTTCTGCTGAACACGGCCATTATTAGCTTTGGCTTCCACATTAGCATTATTTTGTTTGATGTTGCCTGATAAAAAATAAAAAAAAAAGGTTTTAACTGAAGCATGAATGATTTATTTAAAGTTTTTAAAGCTATTCAAAATATGAATGGTTATTGTTATCAATAGTTTTTTTTCGAGAATTCAATTTGACAAGACTCATGAGAATTCTCAGAGCTCTGATCCGAAGCCCATTGAAATTTCACAATCTTATGTATTGTATTTTTATTTGTAGGACTAAATTCCAATAAATAATTTGTATTTTTAAAAAAATAAAAAAGAATACCATAAAAAACAAAACAAACAAGAAAGAAAGTCGGTCAAGTCCGACTATAACATACTCAGTACCTGTGAAGTGATGCCCAACACCGTTGCGACCGGTGCTGCCCAAAATTGTTTGTTTTCCTTATAACCTTTGGCGATCGATAAATAATCTTGATTTTAAAACATTTTCAGAAGGATCGAACCTTCTATCTATAAAACTGACGAAGATATGACCTAGGAATCGAACTACATCATTAATATTACACCGAAAAAAAATGACGGGAAAATTTTAATCCTAAAAGGAATGACTTGATCCCGGCAACGGGATTAAAATTCTAAGTACGAGCAGGCTTGTTATCGATCCGAATCGGGATTGACTCCCGTCAATTTATAATGGCAATTTGACGTTCCTGAAAGCATCGCAAGTGTGGTAGAGTTGGCTGAGCGGCGCTGTCTGTGAGTGCGTCATTCGAGGTCCCGAGTTCAAGTCCCAGTCAGGGTAAGTAGATGGGGTGGGGTGGGTGGTGTTGTGGGATCAAAGTGTTGATCCCGGACGGGTTCAACTTACGCCATTTCGATATATAAAATTTTATAACATAACATTTTAGTATGAAGCCACTAGACAGCGGATTATGCATATTTTTAAACCATTTTTTTTAATGCCATCAAATTTTTTATTGGTTTGCTGTCCTTATCCATGATTCCGATAAGTTTGCTCTATCGAAAATATATATAGTACTAGCAAATAACCCGGCTTGCTTCGCTAAGCAGCCGTCAGTTAAACTATTTTAACCGATAAGGATATCAGTTTTTCTTTTCCGACTTGGGAGTGGATTTCACAAATCGGAAAATATTTGACCTTATCTTACATACATCGGCTCAAAGCAGAGATTTACTCTTATGCCCCGCCCGCGGTTAAAAAAAAAGTCTCTCCTGACATTTCCAATCTTGGTGGTGGACTTTTAAAATTTAAAGCTTACAAACCCAATTTGATAAAGATCGGCCCAACAATAAGGATTGGCCTTGAATACACACTTTGGGACATTTTTCACCAACTCTCCAACCATTCCTCAAAGTTGCATTGCAATCGGATGAACGCTATAATTTTTTAAATTTCGCGGTTTGTACATCATTTTCCGCCCATTTCTTCTACTTAGAAACCTTTCCGGGCAAGCGTCTAAACAATCCCCAAAATTTTACCGAGATTAAGAATTTTGCAATTATTGCGGATTTTGGACCACTTTCCACCTCCAGGTCCACCTCCATGTCCACCTAAAGGTCCACCTCCATTGCCACGTCCATGCCCAACTCCTTGGCCACCTCCATGGCCACCTCCATGGCCACCTCCAATGCCACCTCCAGGGCCACCTCCATGTACACCTCCACATCCAGGTCCAGTTGCACCTCCAGGTCTAGATCCAGGTCCCGCATACAACCAGTACAATGAAGAACGGCAGCTGAGTTTTCCATGACTTTTCCGACCCTAAGGTCAATTTTTCCAAAATCAGATGAAATCGGATGAAAAATAGATTTTTGCATATCGGATTTCCCGGGAATTTTCCTTGCGCGCAGATTTTCCGAAATCGGAAAAATAAGTGTCCAATTATTTCGTATACTTCGCTTACAAACCCATTTTCAAGTCAATCGGATGCAAAAAAAATTACCCATACAAACTTTTCCGACGCTTTTCCGGGAATTATCCGACCCTACGGTCGAATTTCCTACATCGGAAAATCGCATTTCAATTTATTTCACGTACTGTCTTCACAAACCGCATTTCAAGTCAATCGGATGAAAAATAAAATTTTCCCCATACAAATTTTCCCAACGCTTTTCCGGGAGGAATTTTACAAAACCCCGTCTTAGTACGCACTTTCACCACATAAGGAAACTCCTGTCCAAGTTTCAGCCATCTAGCTCTTACCGTTTAGGCTGTGCGATGGTCACCAGTCAGTGAGTCAGTCAGGTTGGACAGTTTTATATATATAGAGAGCTCACATAGAAAAGCAAGGTTTGAAAAGAAGTCTTAGTAAGAAAAACTTTTTTATTTTCAATTGAAGTGTTCTTTAAATTGGCATATTTTTATTTTAAACACTTTGAAATAAACTTGATCTGCGTACAGTTAATAGGCCGAGATCTGGGTCATACAGAAAGACGCACAGACAAACGGACATGGCTATATCGACTCGGCTGTTGATGTTGATTAAGAATATATATACTTTATGGGGTCGGAGATGCTTTCTTCTGCCTGTGACATACATTTGCTAAGCTTTTGTTTACCCTTTTAACTCTACGAGTAACGGGTATAAAAATAGCAGAGTTATAAGAATATCACCTTCAGTCAAATGATTGGGTGTACTAAAAAACCATTGCATACTTTTCGGCGGTTAACAACACATCTTTTGTGATGTAGTTGTGACCAGCATGCGCTGTCTGTTTACATAATGTTAATATGTAAACATTAATGTTAATGCTCTGTTAATTAACATAAGAAATGGCTATTGAACACTTCTTTCCCTGAATAACGGGTATATCGAAGTCGGACAAGGTCGACTTCAACTTAAGCTCTCGATAATGTATAGTTTTTGTCTAACCGAACCGAAGCCCTGGGTTCAAATCCAATTATTCTTTCATACTTGGTCCGGTGTAAAGTTCGGTGATATAAAAATTACAACCTGGTTTCCAAAAATCCGCCTTAAAATATATGAATCTCTCTCTCTCTCTCTATTGCAGATATAATAAAACCAAAACTACCTCAAAAGTTTTGAACAGTTCGTGGGCATTTCAGTTAAATTATAACAATTTGCTCGCTCCATCTACAGGCATCCCGTAACAGTACATAATAAACCATAACATACCCACAAAGTGCTTGCTGACCCCCACCCATGATCCCCACCTGCTTTGCTGCTTATCATTTGCCGTTAGTTTTGTACATTGGCTGACTTCTTAAAAAAGCCATCGGCAGACAAATTCATATTTTATTGCCTCGAACCATGCCCGGCCAGTGGCATTAACAAACAATGCTGCCGCCATGCAAATATTTTCACTCCATGGCTCTGCTCCCGCTGCTGCTGCTGCCTAATCTGAATCCCAGCTTCTGGTTTGTTTTGCGGCCATTGTTTAAATTGCATTTTGAACATAATTTTCATATGTCGCTGTGGCAGTTATAATCACGTTCACAGCTCGTTAGGCCGATGTGTATACATAATAAAATTACTGGCAAACTGGAAATGCCAAAAAAACACACACAAAAATTCGAACCACAACCCACCTGTAGCTTTGGTCCACTGCCTGTTTGGCCATAATTGTACGGGCCACATATCTGGCACATACAAACGAACATATCACCAGCGCACATTTGACCATTAGAGGCCGAGAGTGCGTTTTGCATTTTGTGCATCTTCATCGATTTCACTATTTGGCGTGCGGTGCATAATTGGCCAGGCCGGGGCCGGGTTAAGCATAACCAACCAACCCAGAGGCACAGCACGTTTTTTGCCAGATGATTACCGATATTGTAGGCAGTGAGAAATGCGTTGAATGCGTGAAAAACTTTTGGGTACAAAAAATAAAAACAGAAATCTGCTGGTGGCTGAGGCAGTTTAAAAACACTTGAAGAAATTATCGATTCCTTTACAAAAAAACAAAAAGAGAAATCCCGCTGACATCCCCATGCGTTTCCCATATAGCCAAAAATTGGCCATCGCCTGCCCCCGGTCCAACTGTCCTCATATCGTCTGGCGTTGTCCACAATGTAATTTATCAGGTAAGCGACATAATTACCTGCCACTTATGGCAAATAAAATAAGAAAAAGTCTGGCACAGAAGAAAATCAAGGAAACCCGGCAGCCGCTTACTCCAACCTGGCTGCATTCAAATGCCGTACACAGCGAGCAGCGGTGGCAACAGCTGAAGGATTTATGTTCTTACAAAACGCTTCAAGGCGCCTAACAAGTGAGCAGCCAGCCAACAACAGCGGCAAAGCTGCTCTACAGCATTAGAGATTGATCGTCTTCGGGTAACTGGGCAGGGCAATGGGGCGTATGGGTAATGAAAATTCCCGCCATTTCCTAGGAGCCGTTTAGCGCCTTTATTTCTCCCCCTTCCACAACAGCAGACAGCGGCAAATTCACTTTGATCCGAGTATTGTGTGTGAGTTTGGTAGCTGTGAAGTGCATGCAAATCTTGAGAGGGAGACAAAAAGCAATGTGGTAGCATTGACAAGTCACATGAGCATTGTGATTTGCTAAAGATTTAACAAATGGTCCAGTCGCATCTCAACAATTGATAGTGGTAGATGATGATCATTACATAAGTTTGTCTTTAAAGCAACATGGTAAAAAAGTTCGATTTTGGGAACCCTCAAAAAGCTTTTTAATTGCTGGATTTTCTTCTTTTTGTTGCTTGCGCTTTCGTTGTTCCTATCGATCGATAACTTGAAGTTAAGAAAATTCGCAGCAGGAAAAAATTCTGAACCAATTTAACCCAAAAACTAAATATTCTTTAATTAGTAACGAGTTAGCTGGCTCGAGGACAAAAGTTGCGTTTGTTCACAACTGTAAACAACTTATGTATTGTCACACCAAAAAGTGCGTGGAAAACCTTTACAGCTGATTCATGGATGTCCAATCCAATCATCAGAAGGCGTTTCGCTAAGTGACTCCTGATCGTTGAGTCAATTCCATGCAATCAGAACTCTAAGCAGTTGGGAACTGCAAAGCGCAATGAAAGCAAAATTGGACTCACATACAGAAAGCCAATCTTTATGGGTGTCGTTGCTATGCTTAGAGCTAAAGTTTCTAAGTGAGTAAGCTTAAAGCTTTCTAGCGAGCTTCTTGACCTCGAGCCAGCTAACTCGTTACTAATTAAACATCAGAAAGGTCGCCAAATAAATTGGAAAAAACTTACATCGATATGTACAAAATATAGATAAAAAAATTTTCTATATATATAGCAGACTTGCACCGATCACGTCGGGGTCACCAAAATTATGTGGAGAGACTGGTTTGTATTCCCAATTATCCAAGTAAAAACCGACCAAATGAAATTAATACGGCCCGCAAAACTTTTAACAAGTCTTCTTTAATGGAGTTCTCAGGCGCAAATGTCGTTCGCCTGTTCTTTACAATTGTTATAAGGCGGCCAAAGCGGCGCTGGCGACTGCGCTGCTGCGAGTGAGTTAAAAGGGCGACTGCACAGCTGCAATGTCTAAATCATCGGTGGTTACGGCCTTGCTCTTTCTGCTCCCATTGCTCCCCGGAGTTATTTTTAGGCATCTGGCGCTACGTAGACGCATCAAAAACTGCCTCGTCACGCACACAAGACAGACAGCATCGAAGTGAAAACAACAACAAATCTATTGCGCATCTCAGCATGGCGCCAGGCGTGTGCGCGGTTGCAAAAAAACAAATATATGGAGTATCAGAATGGCTGGTGGATTCGAGCATCGGTAAAAGGGGTTGTTTTTTTGTTGTTATTGTTGGACTGCTCTCATAATAAAATATCGTGCCCACCCCTGGTCTATATATAGAACAGGCGGGGAGCCAAATATAACAAGAGCGAGTATCAAAGCAAACAAACAGTTTGGTGGCAGATGGCCATTGATTTTAATGACATTAAATGGTTATAAAAACCCAGCGGTTCGGCCCCGAACAATAATTTTTCGTAAAACATACCGAGGCTGTCATATCAATCAAAACTGTCTATCCACATGGCATTGCAGGCACCATCTATCTGCCTTAGACTGGATTTACACGGTGGAGCAAACACTACACCTCTCCTGCAAACGAGAGCTTTTTCGAAAACTTCATGAAGTTTCCTTTACCGTGTAACAGTGTTGCTAGAACATAAGGTTCAAAAGTTGCTAAGTTTTCAAAAAAAAACTGTTAGAAATAGCTAAAAATAAAAAAATTGCTAAGAAAAATAGCTAAAAATAAAATCTTCAAAAGCTGTTGTTTTCGGACTTTAACTCGACAGATACTTGTAAAAAATTAATTTGTAATGAGTTACGAACACAAAAATACTTTAAATGAGGTCTGCAAACCGCTGTGGAACAGTGTTGCCAGAATAAGGGATCCAACAGCTGATAAATTTGCGCCAAAAAAGGCTAGAAATAGCTAAAAACTGAAAAGGGTTGAAATTAAAAAAAAACATGTTTTTGAGACTAAAATCCAACAATAACTTAAAAAATTAGTAAAGTACGTACATAATTTTGGTACAGCATTAGCAACCTTCATAATTCATTTTTAAAGAAACCATGAATGACCGCCGCGAATTTTTTGCTTAAAAATTCTTTATAGTTCGCGGTGTATCGAAGGAATTATTTTGGAATTTTTTGAGCACAGATTTCTATACTTGACAATTACCAAAATTACTTTTCAAGGTGCTAAGACTAACAAATTCTCCAAAAAGGACAGAGTCCCGAGCCGAACCCGAATCTAAGTACAACGAAAGCTGAAAGGCCAAAAAATGCTGATCTCAGTACTGAGAATTATGAACCGGAATTTAGTGACTTCGTCCATATCAGCAATATTTGGGTTTTTGCTCATTATAATGAACAAAAATACTTTGCCGACAATTCATAGTAGACAATTTCTTCGAAAGAATATAAAGACTGAATACACCCTGAATGTTTTCATTGGACTACCCAATCAGTACTGAAATTAGCGCTGATTTGAAAAGTTGGTACTAAAAACATGCCTTCACTTACTTGCTCTTCGGTCATGATTCTAATACAGTTTTTTTTAGAAGTACTAAATTGCATGAATCTCTACCATGAACTAAAGCAATTTCTAATGATACTGTCTTCAAAATGTATTATTATCACTCCGAAATTCACTTCTGAGAACTTTTACTCAGGGGACGTTCTATAACAAAGGTTTCAAACCGATTCAATAGGCGTTATTTCGTACTTCGTCTTAAAAATTTAAGAATTGAAGTAGTTAAAAATAATTTTAAAGTTGCTAGATTTATAGCTAATAGCATTTCCAAAAATTTATAAGGACTTACACTTTCAAAAATGCTAGATTTAGCAACTAATTAGCTAAAATGGCAGCATTGCCGTGTAAATCCAGTCTTAGTTGGAAATTTGACAATAACAAACGGGCCAAGGTTTGGCAAATTTTGCTTTATAATTGTCGCGAAAAATTTTTTAGATTTTCCATTCTAATTTTGGGTAACATGCCTTTAATTTATAATAATAACATAAATCGTAAAACTTATACCACATTTAACAGATGTCAATTGAACATCAAATTAATAAAGAATTAAAACATGGGAAATTTGTTTTTGTTGCGCAAGATGCAACCCTTTTTTATGGGATAGACAATTATTTTGAACCCAATTGGACCAATTTTCTTTTCCACTACGAAAATTAAGTCATTAGCAGTTCTGGGACACCGACGGATTTTTTGAGCGATCTGCAAACCTACCGAAGACAAAATCTCTAGAGATTTCCAGGACACCCCCGAACATGTGTTGAGATATAAGATAACGTGTAAGTATGCACCTTAGAATAATTAAAAGTTTTAAATCATTGTAACTGGCGCATTTATTTATAAGAATACTGTACTTTAGGGGTAGGATGTATAGCGAATAAAATCAAACAAATAAATAAAATAAAACCATTTCGGTTTCCGTTTGATTTGGTTATACCGGTTTAAAATAACAGAGGTAGATTCGGTTGGATACACTGCTTTGGGCATCGCAAATGTATTTCTTATTTATATTTGAGTCATTTTTAACGACTGCTCATATCAAATGCAAAAATAAGCCTCAGTTCCCGTTTCCAAGTTAAATCAAATCAGGAGTAAGCGGAATTGACAAATGCTCCAGTGTCTTTTTGAAAACCGAATTTATTATTCCAATTATCTTTATTCGATTGCGCTGTTGGTCAAATGTTGTATTTGAATGTTTCTTGGAATTAAAAACTTTTCCCAATTTCGAATGATAAAGTTCGAAAATGAGAGCTGGTCTCAATAATTTTTAGGCGGGAACTTTAAGGAAAAATTAAGCTAAGTTCACTCTGGCAAATTAATTTACACAAACTGTCATTGCTGAGTTTAGTTGCTCACACGCACGCCAAATTAGTTTGCAAATAAATTTGTCTGAACTTCAAAAGTTTGCATTGAATTTGGCTTAGTGTTCACACTTGAAAACTTGGTTTGCGAAAATTTTGTGTTTTCCCACAAACCAATTGGTTTGTCTATAGCAGCAGTCAAAAATTCGACGTAATGGGATATAAAATATCGGGATAATCGAAATCTCTATCGCTTAATATTTTTGGCAAAACAGACATGGGCAAAGCTACATATATGGAAAAGAATTTGTTAATTATTTGCCTTGGCGCTGCATCCTAACTTCTCTGCAAAAAACAACCGTAAAATATAACGCAGAGAATGGGTGAGTACGTGGGTAAAGCGAAGGGAAACCAAAGGAAGCAGCGTAAAACTAATTTATATATTTTTTTATTCGCTCCAATCATTTCCAAAAAGGTCACGCCAATGCGCAACTCTATCCCTGCAGCAAGTCGTTTGAATGGTTTGGGTTATTCAACAATGCAGCCTTGAAGATTTTACAATAAAACAATATAAATGTACTCATTTTTACACAATTGTGCAAATCTTATCCAAATTATGCACTTAAAATTTCTCACAAGTTTGCCATAGTTTTTTCTTACATTTGCCTTGTAAGAACAAACTCGGCAATTACGATAACAGTGTACAAGAGGTGTTCACATTTGGTGCTCAAACAGCACGCTAATTTGTCGAAAACTTGACTTGTCGATCTCGGCAAACCGTTTAGCACGAGCGTTTGGCTGCAAATTAATTTGGCGTTCACACACACTTCAAACTAATTTTGACAAATTTTTGTCATTCTTGACAAATTAGTTTGCCCGTGTGAACTGAGCTTTACTATACTAAACAATCGATATTCGGGTGTGTCAGGGAAATCTCTAGTGATTTTTATATATATTAACGTATGCATATCAATTTTAAATTTTTTACCTTTATATGTAAAGTGAAAAGTATTTCTTCGGTTGCTACATTAGATGGTGAATGTTACGCGATTTGGGCCTACCCACCCGACAATGGACTTCGAGAACGGATCCGCTTTCGACATTTTCTAGAAATTTTCTCTTCCTAAACTATCGAGAACGTTATCCGTTTTCGGTCCGAAAAAGTATTAAACGTCCCTCAGTTTGTGGCAGCAAAACGTAAGTTCTCGATACACGTTTTCGGATCCGTTCTCGACACTTTCTCGATAGCGAAGACGGGTCAAAAACGGATCGAAAACTGAGTCTTTTCCGTTTGAAACCAGCATCTCTAAGGAAAAACGGATTTCGAAATTTAAGAGATGCTAACGTGATAACTGATGTCCGTTTAAAACCCGCGTCTCTAACAAAAAGCGTACTTCGATTTTTAAAGAAACTTACGAATTTCTCGAAACATACGAAAAATTGTCGGGTGGGTACTACCTAAATCTACTTGGCTTTGAACAGTCAGATTCAATTTGCTCAACTTTCGTCATCTAATCTAGTAACCTAGCATTTAGGAGCCACTTTACATATTAATGCAAGCAGTTTTAGTTTTTAATACAAGCGTTTATACGAAAATCACTGAAGAAATTTCACCTTCTTCGTGTAAACTACGACAAAGAAAGCTTTCGAACTTACAAAATAGCTGGTTCAGGTGGTGAAATATCTAATTTGACATCACTGCCGAGGCAAACCTCGCATGTTTATAGGCTCTCAATGCCTTTCTTACTGACTCTTTTAGCTCACGAAAAATTCAGTTATGCACATACCGAGAAAGGATCTGCTTCATATTTTTTCTGTCTTTAATGTGTGCAGAACTGAGTGAAAATATGTGTTGAAGGTTATAGACGAGTTCTGTTGGTCATAAAAAGCGTTCGAAGCAAAGAAAAAAATTATTTTTTTCCCCCTTCTTCAAAAAAAAAACAAATATTTTTTTCAAAAAGGCACAGACTAATCGAACTGCTATAAAATTAGGTTTGCCCAAATGTAGCTTATGGCAGTACTCGTCGATCAAGTACTCGTGGCACCTTTGTTATAGAATTCTACACCGATCTTCTTACCCATTCCATTTGCTTGATAATGGCTCGTTTAGTATCCAGAAATTGCCCTGTCCCATCATTTGCTGGCAACATCCTCACATAAGCCAATCTGCAAATAAGCAATCAAATGTCAATACACGCAACTATAAAACCCACTGGTCAAGATGGAACACAATATTAAAAACTTCCATTTATTACTCCTAATATGCAACTCAAGTTGAGACTAATCCCCCTACTGTGATGTCAGATAAAATATTTGGTGCCATTCGATGTGGCCGATTTGGTCGGACAACATGAACAAAGCCACATCGTAAACTGACCAACTTCCAGTCAAGATGCGTTGTGCGTGCGAGAGCGGTGCGGAGCGAGCTTCTGCTTTTTGCATAGTGTGAAGCGCGATGCAAGGGATTCGAAAAATTCCCAGGCGTATGGCCACAACGACGAGACATCGAAGATGGCCATCTAATAAATTCAACTAATTAATGGCGAGTATGAGAGCATGAGATTGAGCCGCGGATGGACCAGTGCGCTGGCTACACATTAGCAAAAATCTACATGATATTGAGATGCCACTTACTTACTTGCGGGTCGAGGTGGAGATGTGGCCACAAAAGCGCACACCTGAATTCTCATACTGGGGCCTCATTACGGTGCGGAGAGCGTGGCCTGGCGTGGCGGCAACAGCCTTAGATACAGATTTCTTATCATTAATTAAACTTAAGCATGTTAGCTACCGTGTTCAGAGATATAAAGGCGCACTTGGCTTTGGATCAGAAGAGACCACTTCAGTTTTTGGGCAGCTTTCAACTGACCGCAGATCAGGAGCAGGAGGTGGAGCAGTCTTCGGCACACGCCTTATCGCAGACACGCAATCACCTTGGTTTTTGTGGTATTTTTCCGCCCCTCTCTTGAACCTTGAGTTGAAGTTGAAGGTGTCAGGTCCACAGCGTGCCATGCCAGAAGGAAATAAGTTGTGATAATTTCGAAGCAGATAATTTTTGCAACTTTATTAGGGGCAGATTGCGGAAATCTTTTCTTTTAAAAATAGAAATGGACTCGGACCAAAATGTTTACGGGCAGAAAATGAAGCAATAGTGGCACCTTCACTGAGAATAAAATGAATCCAAGATTATGTTCTCAATAATAATCTTGAAACAACAATCAATGATAATCGGATTTATTGGTGAAATCTCCTTTAAAGGAATTATTTTTTAGTTGTTTGGCTAAAATTAGAGTTAAAACTGCAATTATATGTTTATCTCTTAGCATGCAAAAAGCCCGGCGGTGCAGATGGTAAGACCGTTGCCTTTAAACGGCAAGTTCGTTGGTTCAAGCCAATTTCCAAACTTCCAGCAACTTAAGCATTTGCCAGAAAACAAAAAATTCGATTTTTTAGCTGAAGCTTTACAAAGAACTTTATGGGTGCTTATGTTTTTCAAATGTTCCATTTCATGTGAATGTATTCCGATTTCAATTTTTAGGATTTTCAATCTGGTATTAGATTAATTTTTTCATCTTTATCATAGAAATAAACAAAAAAATGGTCATGATTTCTTTTTTTTTCGTGTTTTAGTCCGATCTTTGAGTACATTTTTCTAGAAACCACAATTTTCAAAATGATTTACACGCTTTCTCAAGATCTACTGGACCGATTTTGATGATGTTATGGACGCAGAATTAACGTGGCTATCGCTCGAGCCACAATCATTGGAAAACATTTTTATGCTCTGTACCAAAGGTACATAGAGTATAATAAGTTTGTGCAAAAGCCATGTCCGTCTGTCCGTCTGTCTGTCCGTATGAACGGATAGATCTCAGAGATGGTAAGAGATAGAGGTTTGACATGTATAGGACTTATAGCTTATACTTGCAGGCAGATCATCTTTAAAATCATTAACAGATTTTGATTTGAGAATTTTGCGTCAGATAACAATGTAATTTTAGCTGCTTGGGTTAGAAAATATTAATCAAATAGTCCAAATGGAGGTGGACATAAGAATTATGACATTAAAAATCTCGGACTGACTAAATAAGTGGGATTCAAGGAAGTTTTCACGTTAACCCGAATCGCTTTAGAAACTCCATATCTCCAACGTAACTGGAAATTAGACAAATGAACTTGGTTTGCATATTAAATAAGAAAAGGTATTTTTATATATTTGATTTGACCGTGGCTTAGAACTTTTTTATTATCTGTTAAATCTGATTTAAACCTTAATCATTTCATATGATATAAGTTCGTGATCGATCTGCAAAGTATGGCTTTTTTGTTTTACATGGAGGAGGTATATGCTTTACAGATCTGTGCCAGAAATGGAAGTGATCGTTTATGGGTGACGGTTTGTTAGGCGTGAAAATTTCTATGTCGGGTTTTCAGGTTCAGTACTATTATTATCTTTCATTGCTGGCACTGCATATTCGTCCTTTTGTATAGAACTTAGGTGAATCCCATTTACTTATGATTTGATTTATACAACTATAGAAAATTGTTTGCTAGCATTTGTGCATGTATTATATATTTTGTTTTCTATGCAAAATCTTTGCATAAAGTTAATATAAATATGCACATTGTTTTCAACTCATTTTTCAATGAAAACATACTTTTGCCTCATCAGAATTCATCACTATTTTACATTATGAATTTGATTTGTTCAAGCTAGGGAATATTGTTTAGCATATTTATGTACTTGGATATAATTTGCATAGTGTTTTCCTAACTATCATTGGGGTTTGGAGCATTTCTGGTGTTTCTCAGTTGCGTGCTGAACAAGTAGCTGACTTCGATTCGTATCAATCTTAAGAAATCATTTTTTCGATTTAGAGATTCATAATTGTAACTTTATTTTGAGCACAATGCCATAAATACTGTCGTTTTTTACCACAATAGTTTTAATTTTTAGTTCGCACACCCATGCATTTAGGCTTTTTTCGGCATTTTCTTTTACCTTTTCAAACAATTCAAAACACTTACAGCGACTGTGTGTATCAATAAGTGAAAATTAAATTTCAAAAAACTAATATTTGGATGTAGGAAAATTTCAGTGATGCAAACGGATTTTTAATAAGGACTTGTTCGGTTCAGTGGTTCACATAGTTTTTGAACCACCGGTTCGGTTTATTACATGGTTTTTGAAGCCAACTGAACCGCGGTTTCGGATCGGTTCAGTGGTTCAGTCTTTATTATAAATTTAATGAAGGCCAGTTTCTGTTTTTGCAAATAACCCCGATCTTCCCTAAAAATCTGCGCGGAAAGGAATTCGCAACGCACTTTATGTTCTTGGATGCCGAAAATCTCTAAAATCTCAACCCTTAAAGCCCATCCTTAAGTTTAACTACCAAATATTTTCATAATTATATTTAAAAGAAATGACAGAAACTTATTTCTTGGATCGCCCTTATTCCCGTCGAACATAAACCCTTGAGGATTTGGCTTTAAACTGTTTGAAGATCTATTTCTTTTCAGACGGGTAAGGCAGTCCAAAAATTGTCAAAAACGCATTTCTGTTCAAGGATCGTTTTTAATTTAGCCGAGTCTGAAGTCCTAAGCCATTTCTTAAGTATGAAGTCCCAGCTTGCTTTAAAGTCTACGCGAAAAAGATCTTTTTTCGAAGTTTCGAACGTCGAACGTCGCAATTTACCCTGAAAGTAAATTTTTAGACTTTTGAAGTTGTGGCAAGTCCAAAACTTCTTTTGTTTCTAAGATTACCCTTCATTCCACCAAACCCTAACCCTTTAAGCCCATTGTGAAATCTAACATTCAAAAATATCCTTAAATCTGTTCAGAAAGTAATTGTTTTGGACTTTTGAATCTGCAGAAGTTTGAAAATCTATAAACCTAGGTGGGAAATACTATTTGATGAAAAATAAAGTTTGAACGAACACATTATAAAGTACTACTTCTTCTGATTTTATTGCTTTGAACCAAATATAGCGGCGGTCTGCCAATCCTTACTATATATTGAAAATTTCTCAGAGCAAACGCTATTTTTGCGGATCGCTTTTAGAGGTCCGTAAATCCTCCGATAGAGCTTTTCTCTCGAAAACGCGCCGCCTCTCTCTTTTGTCTTGTCTGCTCTCGCGTTGGGCTGGGGGCGCTGTTGCGCCGTGAGGGTCCTCTGGTGGTGGCGGTGGGGGTGGTGTGCGCGTGTGGTGTACGAAACACTTTTCAACAGATTTAAGGAGCTCACTGGGGTCCGTCCTTGGGCCCTATCAGCGCCTTCCACCGATCCTTTTGGATAATCAATATCTTCGGCATGAAAATAACTTATCTCTTAAAGTGGGTGCCCTTTCTGTTACCATTTCGGCACTGGCCGTATGTTCCTCAGTAGATTGAAAAGTCGCGATGGTCCCCTCCTAAAACCTCTTTTGGTATCGAGGCTCGGGCGGTCTTTACCTATTTTGTCGGAGCTTTGTGTGCTTCTCTACGTCTCGTAATGACAACGTACTTTGCTGGAATACAGGTCGACAGGGCTCAGACTTTGCCTCGGCGTGTCGGGCGGCTTGTGTCACGGTGGTGGGTGTCGTCCCGGGTCCCGGGTGCGCAATGAGAATATCGTCCGTGGTGGATTCAGGTCTAAAGCCAATGATATAGGTTCAATCAGTTCGTATTCTCGGCTTTAAACTTCCATAGGATGCATGTTGGACCTTATTTGCGACGGGAAGGGACTGATCCCGCGGTGGTGGCGCGAACCGCGGGTCTCCTTTTCAAATATTGGACAGCCGTTCCAATCTTCGGGCAATGCTTTCTCCCGGACCAAATCGAAGTTGGTGCAAGCACCTTACGGTCTCACCAGCCTTGAAAATCAGCAGGCAACTCGATCAAAATTCACTAAATTGTGCGTCTTGGAGACTCGTCCAAGTGTGACGTCTTAAAACCTCGGTGCCTAATCTTTTGATTACGTCGGTGCGGTTTTTAGGGGCGCTGTTCAGTTCCGCAGCTGAAAAAATCCTTACCGCGTTGGTCCGGTTCGGTTCAGAACCCGGTTTGCGTCCCTCTGAAAATATGTCGGTAATAATCTGAATATGCATAATATGTCGAATATGCAAATATGACTTGGGTCCAATCTACTTATTTTTATACACTTGAAAAGTGTTTTATAATTTTGTCCAGAAGTTTGGAAGTATGAAGATTGACTTTATACAGGTTAAAGACTGGTTCTGAGTCGGCTTAAAAGTGTTTCAGAGCTATATCTCAGAAATTATGCAATCACAGCTATGAACCTAAATCCTGGTGGTCAAAACAGACGGCTCAACTGGTTCAAAAGTTTTCAAATCCACTTCATAAGCTGTGATCTGTAAAATTGGTGAGTGAGTTTATAATGTGAGAGGTTGACATTTTGCTTATCTTAGAAACTATTTAAGCTCGGTAAGTCAGAGGGCTGAAAATATGTATGTTGTTTGATCCTTTTTCAATTTTAAACTGGTTCCAAGCAAGTTTGCTTGAGTTTAAATGTTTTGAATATAACCTTGAATATAAACGTTCTCAAGTTCAGAAAGGTCCAGTGGAACAAATGGGATAAGGAATGTATGTTTAAGGTATTTTATAATTTTGAAAATAAGGTAGGTCTATTCTAAGCACTCGAAACGATCAGACCGATCCTCCTACTCTCCCCAATACAGTGAAGCTTATAACGTTGAAATTCACCCCGAGCCTTCCTTTTTATCGTCAGCATCAATCCAGCCTCCTAAGAACAGCTAGTTTTCTATAATAAGTAGAGAGTTTAACTGGCTTAAGTGGCGTTTGTTCACTACTGTAAGCAACTTATGCATTGATACACCAAAATGAGCTGTAAGTCTAAACAGTACTGTTTCATGAATGTCCCCATCCAATCTTCAGTATTCGTTTGCTAATGACTGCGGATCGTTTTCTGTCTTTCCATGAAATCACAGCTTTAATCAGTTGGGAACCGCAAAGGGCAATGAAAGCTAATTCAGACAACCGATACAGCAAGCCAACTTCATGGTGGTTATGCTTAGTTGTGAACAAACGCAACTTTTTGAGACCTCGAGCCAGCTAAACTCACTACTAATTAAACATTACAAAGGAGGCTTAATAAATTACAAACCTAGTTTTCTATAATTATAAAAAAAAGCGAAAGAACGAGCAGGGCAAAAATAATAAACAAGAAACAAAAGAAGAAACAAGAAGGAAAATCCAGAAGTACAGAAGAGTGAAAGGTTTTATTTAAACATTCTAAAAAAGAAGTACAATACTTTTCGCCATAAACCAAACATGTTGTAGAAGAAGCAACAAGATAAAATAACCGAAGAAGAATTTGTACTTATCAAATACATAAACTTCTCTTTCTTGCAATAAAAAAAAATAGTGTCAAAAGTTTATCTACTCAATTTTAAGTATCTTCCATTTGACCAAAATGGGTTTTTCATATTCCCCAGGCATGGCCAGGCAGGCGATTCACATGAACACTTTTATGATGACCGCTAAAAAGAAAACTACTTTTTGTTTTTTTTTTTGGCTTTGAAATGTCAATGTGGAGCCTAGCCATTTATGAGAATTGTAGCAATCGCATTTATGCTCCATATTAAGAATTATTATTCATTTCACAACCAAAAACGGTACACAATTGGCCCTGATTACCCGGCGCTGATAGACTAAACTGTCAATCCCGGCCAGAAGGAAGCCAAATTAGTGTAACAATGAGTGCAATAAGTTGTGTGTCTCCCTCACCAAATGTCAAACGGGTCGGCAACAAAGTTAGTGCAGGTTTCAAATTTGCTGCTGCTGGGTCGGTTTTTAATTAACGCTTTTGCAACAAACTTGCCATTAGCCAGATTTTACAACTCGCGATTCTTTTTTTTTTTTTTTTTTTGCGACGCCCGCATTACAAATAACACACCGGGAAAAGAGAGATGGAGATGGACTTTTTGTTGGAATTTTTAGTAGTAGTAAAAATGGTTAAATAGTCTGCGGCGGCAGCAGAGGTTGGGCCCCGCCAACAACAACAAAAACAAAATGCATAGATGCTCAAAAGTGAAATCACTTTGGCATCATTACCAGACAGCAGCTAACCTGCTCCGGCTTTTGGTTTAAGGTTCGTTTGCGGGTCTCCAAAATTACTAATCATCTCTTGCCAGCTGATGAAGTGCCATTTTGGCATACATTGTTGGAAGCTCTGATATTTTTCGCAAAATTCCATATGCTGATCATGCAACAGGTTTACCTTTACCCTAGCGGCAGTCAGTCACAGCCACATCCACATATCCATCTATCGTCGTTAGCCAATGGCTGCCTATTTGACTCGTTGATTTATGCTTTGACGTCAGGTAATTGCTTAATGTTTCAGCTGCTTATGATGGATTTGCACTCGATTTATTTGAAATCACTAATGAGGCAACTTGAAATGAATATGGAAAGGGATAGCAGGCAGGCGATAGCTAGCTTTTGCCAGTAAATTCGTTCGAGGATACGCGTAGCTTGCTGGTCCAAGTTATCACAAAATGAGTAATTCAATATTTATAGCACCTTCTATTTGATCAATGTTTTCATACTTTCGAATATATTGAATATTTTAAAGTAATTTGTGGTATCATTTTAATTTCAACTACTTAATTGTAAGCAATCTATTTCTATTATCTTCTCTATCACATAGCAAATTCATTGCCAACTTGGCTTGTTAAACCATTACCCCATCCCATACCAACATCCATTCGGTGCTTTAAATTTCCCGACTGTCTCCTTTGATTTAATCACTTTTAATAAAAGCAAAATATGTACCATTGAGCATTTTAATTCATTAAAATTGCTTTTTGCACTTTGGATGGGTTTTCATAGATTCGCACATTGGCATCCCATTGGCTATGAGAGAGACCCCTAGAC
Source organism: Lordiphosa collinella (assembly GCA_018904265.1). Lineage (NCBI taxonomy): Eukaryota > Metazoa > Arthropoda > Insecta > Diptera > Drosophilidae > Lordiphosa > Lordiphosa collinella. The sequence continues at coordinate 104,260 of JAEIFV010000360.1, read as the reverse complement.
TCCTTCTCATGCACACAGGTCAGAGCCGCCGCCGACGGCATAGTTCGACTGCCCGCCAACCAATCTTCGCAACAATTCAATGCGGAACTTAAGCAGCCAACCACTCTTGGCTCCAAAACACGATTTTGTCAACCTCTAAAGTGCGCCGACGATGCCGCAGTCGCTGCCACCAATTCTTATGCGGTAATTTCAAAAATTTGTGCCAGCAGCAAAATAAAACTGACCTGGACACTGCGAGGAGACTTTTTTGTCCACCTCAACTGAGAGATAGAATGAAGGAAAGTATATCCCTAATTTTCAAATTCAGGGGTTGTCTCGGAAATCTGTTTAAATTTTCAAATAAATTGTTCAACTTTTTATGTGACCCACGTTTGTACTGAGTGTTTCCAGGTACAAATTACGGCCAAGCTGGCTTAACAGACGTAATGAGTAGGCGTACGGAGTTGCTTTACAGCCTTTAATAATATGCAAACTAAAAACTAATAAATATTTTAAATCTTTGTACTAATTACTGTATGACTTACAGACTTTGATGTTTAGAATTGGAATAGAAACGGTAGCAACTTAACATTTAACATCACATGGAAACTTTTTTTATTGTATAAACCTTTGTTTAATGCATTTATTCAAGGTGTATTTCAATATTGCCCACGAGTTTCTAAGTAAATAAGTAGGAATAATATTAATTAAAATGAAATGTGCAAGTAAAGGCGCTGTAGTGCCCCGACTCCAAAATGCACTGTTCCCCTGATTTCGTGTGTTTTCATTAATATTCTACGAATGTGTAAGTGCGTCCTGGAAATCTCTAGAGATTTTGTCTTCGGTTGGTTTGCAAATCGCTCGAAAAATCCGTCGGTGCCCCAGAACTTCGAGAGACTTCGTTTTCTGCGCAAGTCTAGAAAGTCGCTTTTGGTTGGTTTAAGTATTGGCTGGTTTGTGAATTGGTTAGTTTGCCAAAATCTCCTAACAAGATACGAGAGGTTTGAAACCAACCGAAAGAGATTTCTTTATTCACAAACACACAAAAGCAAAACACAATTACAAACACAAAACACCTCTCTAGTACGGCTGGGGTCAGTCACAGTATTTGCGTCAACCCAGCGTTGCTCTTTGTACGGTGATGCGTCGTGACGACAACGATTGAGGCTTATGTCGGTTTTCTGCATGGCATTTCGTCTATCGAGCGTCGCTCATGTCGCTTCTCTGCTTGGCATTTCGTATATCGAGCGTCTCTCATGTCGGTTCCTGCATGGCATTGCGACGACCTAGCATGCCTGGAGAGTCGTTAACGTATTGAGCGAACATCGCCTTGCAAAATACGTCAGTCGAACACATTGTAAGGGGTATAAGAGTGGGTCGACGACAGTCACAAAATCGTCGACGGAACGTTGATACAGTGTTGGTCGGCAGTACTAGAGGGACAATACAAAGACAAACACAAACACAAAATCAAAGTCAACAACAAAGACACACCCAAACACAATTAGGATTGATTTGTTTTATTCTTCTTATTTTCGACTTGAAAAAAGTTAAAAATTTTCTTAATTCAACAACTCCACAGCTCAACTGGTGGTCGTGAATAACCTAAATAACAAACACAAAAACAAACACAAAAACAATGACAAAATCATACACAAATAAAAAACACAACAAGAAACACAGAAACGAACACAAAATCAAAGACAATACCAAGACAAAAACAAAAGACTAAAACAAAGACAAAAACACACACAAAATTAAAGACAAGAACAAACACAAACAAACCCACAGAAGACTGAGTATCTGATATTTGTCATCATGTACTTAGACCCGAATATTTAGAATCGAGTATTAAGTACCGAATACTTAGTCTGTTATACTTTGAATAGAGTACGGAGTATCGAGTACTTGGTATCGAGTACTTGGAATCGAATAATAAGTATCGAGGACTTAGTATCGAGTACTTAGTAGCGAGAACTAAGTATCAAATACTAAGAATCGGGTACTGAGTATCGAGTGCTTGGTATTTAGCACTAAGTATCGAGTACTTAGAATCGAGTACTGAGTATCAAATACTGAGTATTGAGGACTTAGTATCGAGTACTTAGTATCGAGTACTTAGTATCGAGAGCTAAGTATCGAATACTTAGTATCGGGTACTGAGTATCGAGTCCTTGGTATTGAGTTTTAAGTATCGAGTACTTAGAATCGAGTACTAAGTTTCAAATACTAAGTATCGAGTACCTAATATCGAGTACTTAGAATCGAATACTTCGAATCGAGTACTTAGTATCGAGAATTTGGTGTCGAGTCCTTAATACTGAGTATCAAATACTGAGTATTGAGTACTTAATATAGAGAACTAAGTATCAAATACTTAGAATCGGCTATTATTATCGATTACTGAGTATCGAGTTTTGAATATGGATTATAAAGTAACGCACAACCGCAAGAATGTGAAAGGCGGATCATATCTTATACAACATGTTTCACATCAAGCCCCCGTGAGTGTTAACCATACTCCCACTTTTTTTTCCTTAATTTAAAGAACTTCCTTTTTTTAGACAGTTCTTTCTAAGTCTTCCGACCGTCAAATTAAATAAATTTAATAAGTTTGGGCGCCCAAACAAAAGTCGAAAAGTGTTCAAAAGAATCCTCTCAATGAGAGAGAGTGACTACGCTACGTCGCCTGTGTGGATTTTACCACACTCTGTTTGCTTTTCTCTGTACACAAAGTAAGACGACTACCGTAAAACTTTTTTGGAGCGATTTTACAGTTTTTATACTCTGTACCAGAGGTACACAGAGTATATTAAGTTTCTGCAAAAGTTTGTAACAGGCAAAAGGAAGCATCTTCGACCCTATAAAGTATATATATTCTTGATCAGCATCTACAGCCGAGTCGATCTAGCCATGACAAATCCAATACCACGTTTTTTGTCTTTGTTTTATACGTTTTATCGAGGTATGTTAAAGATCGGATGAACGGTTGTCGAGTTATAAGGAAAACAAACAATTATGGGCAGAACCGGTCGCAACCGAGTTTTCAAAAATTCGAAAAAATGTAAATACGCTGAAGCTGTCTCCGAAACAACATCCTGGGCCTTGTATGAAAAGGCGATACAAGTTGAACTTGAATTCGTCTGGATAAATAAATTAAAAAAAGATTTACTTTTGCTGACCAGCCGTCATCATATTTTGTAAAATACACTTCGAGCCAAAGTTGACTTATCTCTTGGAAATTCAAGTGGGCCTTCGATATCACTAGTCGACAGCATTTTTCCCCCAATTAACCAAACCAACTATGTCTCAATTAATTTGGCCCGCAGAGCACGAAAAACCCCATGAAAAAAGTTCGATTGGCTAGTTATCGAGATATAATCAGTAATCGAATAGTCGGTTTTCTCGATTTTTTTGAAAAGTTGTCTCCACTTAAACTCATATAACTTCAACTATTTTGCACCAATTTATAAGTTCTAAAGAAATAAAAAAAAAGAAAGAAAGCCGGTAAAGTCCGACTATAATATACTCTTCTTCTTTTTTTTGGCCATCACAACCGTTTTACGGTCTCGGCCGCGCTGTCCCGAGCGACATTCCACCAGAAGGACACTCCCAGGTTCGCAATGTCTCCCTGCACCTGCCTCCCAACTCTATCGCATGCCGATTGTACACACGCTTTGCTGGAGCGTTATCATCCATACGGGTAACATGTCCTATCCATAATATACTCAGTACCTTCCAAAGTTTGTGTTAAGGTGTGTGAAATGCAGTCCATGTAATATTTTCCCTATAGTATAACGCATCTATCATTCATCCGATCTCAACCATTCCTTTGGCAGATCGATAAATAATGCTGACTACAATGCTGATTATATCCAGAAGGTACAAACCTATAAAACTGTGGGAGGAATTACGATTTTTCCGAAATGTGGAGTATAGGGCTCGGTTCGAGGACCGGTTCCTATAGCATTTTAATTTTTTGAAACATTTTTGCTTGCGTTTTCTATGAACCTGCAAATCGGCTATAATTAAAACCTGATTTGCCTTATTTTTGTTGAAGAGGACGTATAAAATTCAAATGTATATCGACAGCCGTTGACTTAAATCGAAAGCACTACAATTATTAATGCTATCTATCATACGTAGACTTCTTAAAGTCCCTGGTCCTTCTAATATAATTTCCTAAGCCGGACCTCTTTTCAAACCGAATAGGTCCGGTTCAGGTTCGTTAGGTAATAAATTTTGACGGTTCGGTTCATGGTCCGGTTCAGTGGACCCAAAAAAACAGAGCAGGACCTGCACCTTCTTCTTCTTCTTCTTTGGCCATTTGATGGTATTAAAAACATCACAACCGTTTTACGGTCTCGGCCGCTGCCACTAATGCCCGCCACTCACCTCTGTCCCGAGCGCAATATCTCCCTGCACCTGGTCGCGCCATCTCCGCTTCAGTCGACACGGCCCGGGCTTGCCTCCTCGTTCGCATGCCGACTGTACACCCATTTTGCTGGAGCGTTATCATCCATACGGGTAACATGTCCTATCCAGCGCAGCCGCTATTGTTTTATGCGCTTGACAAGGTCAGTGTCCCCATAGAGCTCATACAGTTCGCGATTCATTGGGATGCGAAATTCGCCGCCAACGTTTGAAGTTACATAAATCCTCCGAAGAACTTTTCTCTCGACCACGCCAATTGCCGCCTCATCCTTTGATGACATTGTCCATGCTTCTGCGCCGTATAGCAGGACTGTGATGATAGGATGATAAGCGACTTGTTTAGCGCAATTTTCGTTTTCCGAGAGAGGGTTCTGTATTGAACTCCTTACTGAGCCCGCAGTAACATCGGTTTGCAAGAGTAATTCTTCTTCGGATTTCCAGACGTGTTGTTGTCGCTGGTTATCGTCGTTCCGAGGTAGACAAATTCCTTAACAACCTTGAAGTTGTAGTCTCCCATTGCAACAGATTGTCCAAGCGTAGACTCACTGCGCATTGATAGTAGGTTCTTCGTCTTATCCTCATTTACCGCTAAGCCCATAAGTTTTGACTGCTTCTCTATCTCTGAGAACGCCCGTTTTACCGCAGATTCGTTTTGGCCGATGATGTCAATATCATCGGCATATGCAAGTAGCATGTTATCTCTGGTGAAGATGGTGCCCGTTCTGTTAGCATTTGGGCACTGGCGCAGCATGTACTTCATCAGTGGATTAAAGAAGTCACACGATAAGGTAAGGTGGTATCGAAAGGCTTGGAAAGGTTTTTTCCTATTTTGACGGAACTTTGTGTGCTTCTCAACGTCATCATGCAAAGTCGAACGTACTTTGCTGGAATACCAAAGGTAGAACCTGCTCCGCGGGGTTTGATTTCGTACCGGATTGCTACCTTGACCTTAATAATTCTTAATACTAAGCATCAAAAGCCAAAATTACCTTTTTTTGCATGAGAAGAGTAGCAAACATTAATTGAAGGAAAATATATTCCGAAGTTTTGGGGTATACAGGAATATTTAAGACCCACTGACCAAGACCAAGACAGACCAAGAATATATTATTGAAAAAATCTCAAGTATTTTACACCCACACCACTATAATCACTTTATTCCGTACTTTAAGTAGTCCCTATAAGTCGTTCCTCCTCCTTCTACTGCTCTTCATCAAAAACCTAACCTCATTCCCCGGTTGCGGTCACAACATCTCTGATCCATTAGCATAAACGTAGCATAAATGAAGACATTCTTGCTTGGTCAATGCAAAAAAACAGACAAACAAAAACACAATATCAACGTAGGCATCATCCATGGCCAATAATGGGAATCAGAGCACAGAGAGCCGGCTCAAAAAACAATTTTCCCAGCTTTTTATTATCGCCAAGCGATCTTGTCGGGGTATTGTAATAGAGCCAGATGGTTTTTTCTTCCACTTTTTTGGTGCATTGAATTAAATTAAAATTCAATGACAGAATCCTCGAGATGGAGGTGATGGAGTGGTGGGAGGGGGGGAGGGAGCACCTACGATTCGGTTTTGTCGTGCAAATCAAAAAGAACATGCCAGGCCGGGTCCAAGTCAAAGATGAAGTCGAAGTGGAAGCATTTCGTGACTTAAATGAACCGCAGAAAATCATTTGGCAAGCAAAAAATACAGAAAACAGAAGCAAAGGAAGGCGCCACAGCAAAACAAGATCAGTTATGGTAATGATCAAGGCAGATTTGTTGTTGTTTTTTTGTATTTTTTGTGCTTAGACATGGCCTGGGCCACTTGTCATATGCCTGGAGATGTGGACAGGGAATGACAAATGCGCCAGACCTACACTGCAGAAAATGCTCCGTGCCGCTCGCACATGGCGGCAAAAACTAAAAGGGGAAAACTCGGCGAAAAATTATAAATTTAGGTGGAATGTCAATGTTATCGCTGCGCTCATATCTATGGGGTAGCATCTGCTGCTGCAGCCGGCAGTCTGCATGGCATTTGCATTTGGCCGCTAAGCTGCCGATATCAATGACCAGAAGAGGGGGCAACATTTGGTAGGTGTTTCATGGGTAGCCAACAAGTCACCCAACATTGCCATGGCCGTTTGTCGCCGCCGCCGGTTTCGGGAGGCAAATTAAACTGTCGAAACTATTTCATGTCCCATGCGCGATTTGGCCAACAATTTGTGACATTTGAATGGCCGTTCAATGACAATTGCGCTTGGCTTTTAGCCAGTTTCAGCAGTCGGCAACAAACCACATAAAAACAACGCTCACAAAAGATGCTCTCTGCCTGGAGTTGGCCCTGGAGCAAATGCCCTGTTGGTGGGAAATGGAATCACTGCCAGACGCCTGCTATCATATTCAGAGTAACCACCGCTTTTCCTGCTGGTCGCCTTCAATGTGTGCATGTGAAATGTCTCACGTTCTGATTTTCAATCTCTTGACCAGGCGGCAATTTTGCTACCTTTCTAATGCGCGTTTTTATAGGCTCTTGTGTCAATGCCAGCATAATTTGCTTCCCAAGAACAACAACATCACATGAAACTCTGGCTCCTGGCTTCTTCACGCTTCTTGTGCTCCCTCCTCCATCTTCTGTTTCTGTGCTAATTTCGTTTGTGTGCAACATTTTGCCGACCCGCATTTAATTTGCGCTCATTTAAATGGAACCGGGTGTTGTGTTGGGTGGAGGGAGGAGAAAGAGCGAACAAATGCAAAATTCATGTACCACATGGTTCCAAATGCACGCACTAGCACACCTTGATGGAGACCGAGGAAGAGTAGGGTGGCACTTAGTGGCTTGTTTACACTTAGCCATGGCCCACCAGTAGCTGAAGTTGCGGTTAATAGCTGCAGTTGCAGTGGCACCACCAGCAGCAATTGCAAGTGCCTGTAATCGCAGCAGCAGTTAGAGTCAAGAGTGCGCAACAGAGCTTAGTTGGAGTACTTTGTATAAATTATTATAGCAGTTTTGGGTATACGCTTGCACTTTCACTTCGTAAACTGTGATTTTGAAAATGACATCTATTTTGTACACCCAGAGAAATGAAGAACGAATCGGCGAAAACGAATTCTTTTCGGTTTTAGTATTTTTCTACTAGGTTTTTTTGAGAAGAAATCTTCTCGGATCCAAGAAACAATCGTTCTCGACTTCGAGCTTGATGGCGAGAGAAGTGCGGGGAGCCAAAAATCGGAGAGCGCGAGCAACAAATGAGAACAATTCTCTCTCTCGTTCTCAGCATTGGCCGGCACTGTCACCGTCAATTTATTATGCGACTTAGAAGCCGCAGTAACGGTGGTGTGGCGCGGTAGTGGGCTTCGGGCGGTTCGGAGGGTAAAAAAACAAAAAAACACAAAGAAGGGGGTGGTTGGTTTGGCTACCCCTACGAGTGTAATGGAGCGTGTATTTCGGATAGTTGTTTATATGGGTTTGGTTTTAGATTTGTTTTTTGTTATTTCTTTTTTTGTTTTTTTTTTTTATGCTTATCTTATACTGGCACATTCTGGAGTCCATTCTCAACAAGTGATTATTTCTTGTTCCACTGACGAATGTTTATCACGGTTACACGCGAATGGTTAAAGTTAAATTCAAGTAAACAAATATCAGCTGTTTGTATTGCTTTGATTTGCAATTACAAGTTGAAAGTTTAATGCCTATATTTCACGAAATGGATTTACTGCGTTCCTGCTGATTTGCGAGAAAAATCAAGAGTGCATATGTCAACTGCTAGAGTGCGAGGACTATTTCGATGCGTTATGATTATGGGGTACCAATGGAAGAATAGAAAGCGATAATCACACAATTTGTAAGTTCATATTATTCTTATTAGTTGAATTTGTTTTAATTTATATCTTGCATACATTGTAGAAGCGATATGGCGTGTTTTGGGAAGGAGATGTGTCAGAAAACTCAGACGCATATTTTGGGGAAGCTTCCGCGTCGAGAGGGACAACTATAACGTGCTTAAAAATTGTCTTCAAGGAATAGCAAAGCAGGACACGAACTTCCGGATGGCTATTCCATTAGATAAGCGAATTGCAATTGCCTTGTATACGCTTGGCTCCTCAGCCGAATATCGGACAATTGGCAGGTTGATCGGCGTGTCGACTTCCATGGTCGGTAAAATCGTCAATGTAATGGCCTGTTTTCGGGTTCTATTCTCTGTAACATAAGTAGAATTTATTTATAATAATAATTTATTATTGTTTGAAAAAGAATTCAAATTTTGCCGCTTACCTTTCACACTCACAATCAGCTGTTCTATTGATGACACTTGGACTTATCGATAGAAAATCTAGCCTTTTAGCGGAAAAAAGCAAGAAGTGCCCGTGCGGATGTCAATTGTAGTAACAGTGATTTAATCATCCACAGCGGATGAACTGCCGAATGGACATTTATCTCTTATGGGGAAATACACAGAGAGAATGAGATCATTTAGCTCATCCAGTGACTGACCTACAGAATGTGCCAGTGGAACAAGGGTATTAGGCCCGATTTCTCAAAGATTCCGGTTGGCCAACCGCCGGTCAAATTTGTTCCTCCAGTTGACAAGCGGTCAAGTGATTTGGTTTTCTCAACAGCAGTTTCATCCGATATCGATAATTTCCTATCGCTGAGTTAGGGTGACCAGTCACGGTCAACAAATTAGGTATTTTTGTTAAGGCTTTTTTAATGCTATTAAATGCCGCTGGTAATATTTTTGCGAAAATTTTATTCAAATTGATTGCGATGAATCAAAAGCTATGGCTGGAGACACTTGTTTACGTGCACTGCTTATCAATGGAACGCTGACTACACACGAGGTGTGGTGGTGTTGGCCAAACGGTGGTGTCAGTGAGTGCAGGCTTTCGAGGTCCCGAGTTCGACTTAATCACAACAAAAGGAAGTGGGGTGGTTGGTATTGTGCTACCACCACCACTCCCCCATTTACCACCGACAGATCATTCTTGATTTCAGTATTTTTCTTCTTGGATCCAAGAACTTCCTTCATACCGTACTTTCAACATTAAATATTCTTGATATCAAAAACGATCTTCTTGGTTTTTTTTTTGTCTGAGTGTAGCATTATAACTAACCTGATATATATTTTAAGGAGCAAGATTGAACCGGCTCGAGTTAATGTCAATTGAGCTGGGTTGTTATGAGTAAGTGAACCAACAGAATTTGCTCACTAAACCGAACAAGCAAACATTTTCTTCTTCAAAGGCTCTGATTTTTTCAGTGACTCTTTTTCAGCCAGGCTTGTAGAGTCAAGCTCTTTAGATAACTCGAGATCAATAACTATTGATCAGTGACTCATGCTCAGTCACAATTTTTGTATGTGACTCTTATTCAGTCAAGCTTATTCCGTAATTCTGGTTCAGAGATTATTAATCGTTATTGTTCAGTGACTCTTTCTCAGTCACTCTTGTTCCAAGATTCTTGTTCAGTGACTTTTGTTCATTCCCTATTGTCCAGTCACTCTTGTTCAGTGACTCTGGATCAATGACTTTTATTCAGTCACTGTTGTTCAGTGATTCTTTCTGTCACTTTTGTTCAGTCAGAATTGTTCAGCCGCTTTTGTTCAGTGACTCTGGTATAATGACTGTTGTTCAGTCAATATAGATCAGTGACTCATTCTCAGTCACTATTGAATGTAACTCTTGTTCAGTAAAGCCTATTCAATAGTTGTTGTTCAGAGATTTTTGTTCAGTAACTCTTTTTGTGAGCTTGGTCACTGGTTCAAAGAATCTTTCTCAGTGACAACTTTCTCAGTCTCTATTTTTCAGTGATTCTTTCTCAGTCACTGGTTCAATGATTCTTATTCAGTCACTGTTGTTCAGTGATTCTTTCTCAGTCATTTTTGTTTAGTCACTATCGATCAGTCCCTATTGTTCAGTGACTCTGATTCAATAGCTCTTGTTGAGTCACTCTTGTTTAGTGACTCAGTCAGTCACTATTGAATGTGTCTCTTGTTCAGTCAAGCTTATTCTGTAATTCATGTTCAGAGATTTTTGTTCAGTAACTCTTTTTTGGTCCATTTGTTCAGTCATTATTGTTCAGTGACACTTGTTTCATGACTCTTTTACACTGTCACTGTTTCTTGGTCACTATTTTTCAGTCCTAGTTTTTCAGTCACTCTTGTGGCTACTTTCAGTGATCAGTGACTTTTTAGTGAATCTTTTTCAGAGACGGTTGGTTAGTTGTTCGGTGCTCCGACTTTCTGTATAATTGGAATGATTGGCAACTCTGTTTTAAGCTGATTCGCCAGCCTATTTCTCATCTAATCGAACCAAAGTTTCTGGCTGAAAACTTTCTTCATATCATCTTATATCGTACAATCACATTTGACTTTATTCTGAAGCGGGAATCTTAGAAAAAACTATGCATTTCTATAAGAAATTACTTTCGGGTGAAATAAAATTATATGATTCTGTTTGCAGTCTGGTCTGAGGGGCCAAATGACCCAAGCCAAGGCCAAATTGGTTTTAAGAGCTGCTACTCTAGCCTTGGTCTTAAGAAAAGCAATGATTCTGAAGCAACAATTTTGACTACATTCAGTTGGAGTTGTTATAGATATAAATCCACCAGGCTGCAGTTCTATACGGAAAGCTGAAGTAATCTTTTTCTGCTTTTAAAAAAAAAAAACTGCCTTAACTAAATGTAAAGTTCTTCATGCAAAATCTTAAATATTGGAAACCATACCAAATGATTTCTTTACCGAAACGGTACCTTTGATGGGGGTTTCTTTCAGACAGACAGCGGCCTGTGACAACTGCCACACAATTTCCCCACAGGCACCAGCTCCAAAGAGTCACCAGAGTAAAATGCAGTACAGAAGAGGTGGAGCTGGCCACATTCCCGTGGCCATGCCGGCGTACCGTCCTCCATACGCATGCGCATGCCAAACATAGCGCGAATGCCGGCGCATAGGTAAAGGAAAAAGTGTGAAGCGCATGCGCAAATGTGCGATAAGAAGGAGTCGCCACGCAATGGAGACTTGACCAAGACAAAGGCAATTGAGCGACTGGGACGGTTCAGTTTTCAGAAATGGTAACAAACGATTACATCAATTTATGCGAGCCAACACTATAAAGTAATTTTCAGCTGAAAATAGTAATGGAACGGATACAATATGGAGTGGCCAATGCCACCGCCGCCGCCGCCCGAGAGGGAGGGTCGATGAGTAGTGTTGGCCGTAATTGTGGCGGCATTGCATGTATTAATTAAGTCGACTCTTGCCACTTGGCCATAACTCAACATGTTTTGTGGCTCAACAACATTCACCTTTGGCAACATGTTGCCAATGTTGCAGCTACCTGAACATGCAAACTGTGCAACTGCAACTGCAACTGAGCATCGAAATCAGATAAACAAGGCGCACAATTGCAACAAGCGTAGTTTGCACTAATAACAACTCAATAAATAATAAAAAAGCAACATTCGCTGCAGCAGCAGCATCAGCAGCAACAACAATAATAAATATGCGCTTCTTTATTTGTATTTACGTTTTACGCCTTATTTGCCTGAGCAAATTTCCATGCACAGCTTCCCACAGCAGCAGCAGCATCAGAGCATCAGCACCAACACTGATCCTGTTCCCATTCCCATTCCCATCCCTACCACCCCACCCCACCAATATGGCGATTTGTTGCCAGCAACATTTTCGTTTGTTGCCGGCGCAAAATTTATGCTAATATCCATTATGTCGAACATGTTATAGTTTTTGCTCGGCTCATTTCTAGTATTTTGTTGGCCCTGGCGGGGCGTTAACTTAAAAATTGCCTCTTGCAGTAGCGCAAGTGTTGAGCTCTTAATAGAAAAAAAACTTCGAGTCGGCAGAGACAGTTCAGTGCAAGCCCAGTACTCTGCACCATGGTCCCAAATAAGCTTATTTTTGGCTTGTTACCAAACCCTTATATTTGTATTTATGTAAGGAAAATTGTTATTCGTTATAGTAAAGAGGGAATATCCCCAGTAGTTTTTTTGTGCCACGCCAGGTGACAGGTTTTGGGACAGCCAACGTTCAGGCCCTTCTCCATTAGCCACCTGGCAGCCGGTTAAAGGTCGCCATCGGACCGGCAAATCGGTTCAGCATTACCAGAGACTGTACTGTCAGCCTAAGGGTAATCAATGGCCTGCCCAATCCGCAAAGCAGTACCAGAGTTTGTCCACTAAATGTCAGCCATGCGCCAGGCAATTTCAGGCAACCATCGGCTTGAGTAATTTCGTTAACCGTCCGGCAGTCTGTTTGGGATAACCGTACGCCCGGCAGATACGCACATAGCCCCAAAGAGCCAAGCCGAGCTATCTGCTTTTCAATCTCTTGGCTTGTGTGTTTCCCATTATCGCCGTTTCTTTATATGTCCTGAGGCGGGATCAAAACTACGACCTCTTGTTCAGCAGGCAGATACACTACCCGCTGCACCACACCAGACCACAATAAGTACATCCAGATAATTGCTCTTTCAATCTCTTTTATATCTTTTATCTGTGATTTTCCAAAAAATCGATATTGTGCAGCAATCGATCATATAGTTAGAAAGCCCGCCAGCAGCACCACTGACTTCCGTACGTATAGGTACCTTAAATGAAATACAGCACAGCAGCCATTCACCCTACCCACTGCATCACAACCGGCCACGACTAACAGAGACTGTACATGAAATGTCAGCCGTCCGAAATGCGATTTTGCGACAGCCTTCGGCTAGCACATTTATTGTTAATACATAGCTCATTTTGTTCGATTTATGAAATTAGCAGAAGTGGCGTAGAGCTAAAGCATTAGACTAATAAACTGTCCCGAGTTCAAATCCTTCAAATCTTTTTTTGTTCTTTTGGTGGATAATACCGTCTGGTCGATGCATGGTCCATACCGCCTGCCGTATGGCTTGCCCAAACAGTCACTTTTACCAACCGCCCGGCACCAGCTTCTGGGATATAACAGAGAATTTTTTGAGTTTATCTAACACATGGCAGCTATATAGAAGATGTGAAATCGGCCCTAAATGATGCATGGATCCAAAATCAATACCAAATGGTCATGATTATGGTCTGTTTTTTCCGTTTATAAAAAAAACGGTGGTCATGAAAATTGAAAAAGTGTTCATGCAAAATAGTAGGGGAAGATGGGGTGTTCTGAGCCATGGGGTGTTGTGAGCCACCTGAATATTGGCCCCAAGCAGGCCCCGGAGAGGGTCCGGGGCAGTGGCACAGTTTCCACACCATGACTAATTTTTGTTTTTTTTTCGAGAAAGTCGATCAAGCCCGACTATAATATACTCTGTACCTGTGAAGTGCTGCCCATCACCGTGGGGACCGGTGCTGCCCATAGTTATTGTTTTTCCTTATAGCTCGACTATAGTTCATCCGATTTTTACCATTCTATCTATAAAACTGTGGGAGATATAACGAATTTTCCAATTTGCGGGGGAGAGGAGGGGGCGTGGCGAAAATTGAAAATAAACTTGGTCTGCCTGCAAGTTTAAAAATAGAAAAAGTTAACTTCGGCCGTTTATTACGATGGGGTTTGAGGGGGTTTGTGGATTTGTTTTTTGGGTGATGTATACTAGTTTGTTTTTCTAAATAAGTTCATGGAAAATAACAAACTGTTAATTACGAAATTTGGAGAGGACGTTACCCATTAAAAAAAAAAAGTTTTTCTCACAAGAACTTCTTTTTCGACCGATCATTCATACTGCAGGTATATGCTATAGTCATCCGATTTTGACAAAACTCTGTAGAATTGTGTAAAATAATATAAAAATATATGAAAACGCAAAGGACGTTTTCATTAAAAACAAAAAAAGTATTTCTCACAAGAACTAGTTTTTCGTATCAGCCGTTCCTATTTGGTGAAGCTTGAGGGTATATTACAGTTTTTTGATCATCGGAAAAAATTTTAAAAGTTTTTGAAATATTGAGGTTCTTACTTAAAACAAAAAAGTTTTTGAGGTGTTGGGTAGAAATACTATGTCGATCGATTGAAAACCTGTGACCTTGTCTAACGAAAAATTGAAGTTAATTAAAAACAGTTCCTAAGACTTCTTTTTTGACTCTATTTTTCGTATTAGAGCTATACGCTATAGATGTCTGATTTCTACCAAATTTGGTAGAATTATGGAAAAGCATAGTTAACTAAGAAATACGAAGTTTGGAGGCGTTTCAATTGAAAACAAAAAAGTTTTTCTCACTAAGACTAGTTTTTCGACCGATCGTTCCTATGACAGCTATATGCTATAGTCATCCGATCCGGCCGGTTCCGACAAATGGGCAGCGTATATGTACTAAAAAACTTCGTGCAAAGATTGGTGAGGATAGCTTTAAAACTGACGGAGGAGATAGCATAAAAACAGACGGACGGACAGGGCTAAATCAACTCAGCTCGTCATGATGATTTAGAATATATATACTTTATGTGGACGGAGATGCTTCCTTCTATGCGCTACAACCATCCGGAAAATTTTATAATACCCTCTGCAAGGGTATAAAACATATGTCCCATACATGTCAAACATATATCTCTTACAAACTCTGAGATCTGTTTGTTCATACGGACGGACAGACAGAGAGACGGACATGGCTAAATCGACTTGGCTGTTGATGCTGATCAAGAATATCGGGTCGGAGATGCTTCCTTCTGCCTGTTACAAACTTTTGCACAAACGTAATATACTCTGTGTACCTCTGGTACAGAGTATAATAAGAACAAAATGATTTAAAGACAAGCCAAAACCGTTCATGAGTGAGAACATTTTGTTTAAGACATAATCTGAACAAATGTTTATGAATTTAGAAAATGCGTGCTTTGGTACATTTGGAACGAATTTTTTCTTTGTGTACCATTATGTTGTCGGAAAATTTTCCAAAAAAAGAGATTTAAGAAGATTGTTCTTTTTGGATCGGTTTGTGGTATTCCTGAAATTTCGTGAAAGCAAATCAAAAGCAGTTGACGGAACGACCTTGATTTCATTTTGAGTTGCTTTCGCTTGCAGAACATTTGGCGCAAATTTTAAACAATCTAGTTTTCTTTGTAAGTTTGTGGGCAGAATATGTAGACTTGAATGTTTGGAACTTTACAAAGGTTAATTCAATTAATTATGTATTTGATTTTAGTCATGCGAAGTTACTTATGCCATTTGGTAGAACTTAGGAGGAAAAGGCAGGGCAATATTGTAGAAGAATTTTAGGAGAATTATGGATATAAGTAATCCCGAAAATATTTGCCTAGGTCAAGCACACGTTCTAAAAATTCGAGCACTGACGACTCCTTTCAATCTAGGCCGCTGGTCTATTTATACAATGGGCTAATATGCACTCTAAAATGCAAACAATAAATACATAATTCATTTAATTACTCAAATTTTAAATGCAACAAAACTTACAACTTGTTTCACATTCAAGTAACAGCAGAACTTAAACAACCGCCAAGCGCGGGGTGCAAGACAATGGTCACACTAAAATGAAATCAAATCCAAATCAGTCTCGAAGTTGATTTCGTGAAATCAACTACTTTCCTAACTTTTTCTGGGCACACTGCACATTTTGTATGGAGCTGTCGTGAGCAGCTAATGCACGAAGTCCAAAGCAAATCAAAATCGAAAGCAAATCACTTTTAGGAATACCACTATTATTTTATTTTAGATGAAGGAGTTGGCGATTTATAATATATACAGCCTTATATAAGCTTATAGAAGCTGGGCTGAGAAGATTTGTGCATTACGTACATTATAAGTATATCTTCCAAGTTAGAAAACTTAGACTCAAGATAGGCCCATATTAGAGGAATAAATGGGTGACAGCTCTGTCAATTTTTGTTTTAAGCATTTATGCGAAGAAAATGAATTTTGTGACCACAGTGCACTGCAAGCATCCGTAGGCGTCCGTCTGCATCTGCATGCAATGCTAGCGTAAATCAGAAGGTGTTATCGTCTGCATAAATATTGATATTGTTGGCGCGAGTGATAGCCGGCGTTGCGCTTGCAGGCAGTAATTGCAGGGTCTCCCGGCACCAGCTTCAGTTCCAGACTCTGGGAAAATTGACATTGCCATGGCCAACGCTTTGCCTTGCCACACTAATATTGCCGCTTAGGTGCGCCTAATGGTTGAATGTGTGTCTGTGTGTGAGTGCCTGGCTTTGCCTGGTTAACGCCTACTTCTCAGGCTCTCAGTTTATTCCGTTGGCTTTGGCTTCGCCTTTTGCCTCCATTCGACAATTTAGTGATTGAGATTAGGAGGTGTAAATGCGCCTCGAAATTAATTTGTTCGCCACAAATTAAATTTTTATTATTAAAATGTCTCGTGTGTGGTTTCGTTTTTTTCGACGTCGAGTGGGTTTTGGGTTAATGGTCTTTCGGTGACTTATATAGGTGGCTTACGGGTTGATTACTGTGCCGTTAGCAATGGCCAATGTGTTAAGCCTACTTCGGTTTAGTTTGGGTCTTTCTCTTTGAATATAAATTTGTTTGGCAATCGAAAAAACGCTCTTTTAAGAAACTTTTCATCTGCAAATCATTCTTAAGAGGCATTTAATTTAAGCTGTTCCGAAAACTCCTTCCGACACTCTTTTTGCCTTTCTTTACTGTAAAATACTAGACACTATGTCTTACTATTTGATGCACTCCATTCATTTTGTCTTATATAGTAGCAAAAGCAGCCCAGTATGATGAACTAGGCCTTCCAATCTCGCGCTACAATTCAACTTTAAACACATTTCGCTACCATATTTAAAAGGTTTATGGCTATGAAATTATGGCACAATGTCACCATATTCGGTTGGTAGTGTTTCGTTATTGAGTAGCAAACATAAATTAAATCATGATTTATTGCCGAGTAGGTGGAATGGACCATAACCGTGTGACTAGTCAACGAACAAGGCGCCAAAGTTGAGAAATATTTATGAAAAAGAAAATCAAATGCCATGCAAACAGATAACAAATGGACAACATTAATTGAAAGTTCTGTGAAAATGTTGAACTGAATTGTTATTGTACCAGGCAATGAGTAATGCCTCATCCCAGTCAGGACAAGGGGACAAAGAGATGAGCTTATAATAAATTTCACCTTGTAAGTGTAACAATTTGTATGTTAAACGCGCTCGAAAAAAAAACAACAAACAAATAGGAAAAGAAGATCCCCAAAGGCAGGAGCAGAAGGAAAGCCAGCAGAGAGACTAGACCACTATACCGACTGCCCCCAGGGGAGTCGCGTCGTCGTCGTTGTTGTTGTTGGCTACCAGGCGGCAGTTGCATTTGAAAAAGAATAGACAATTGTTTGTGCCGCACATAACAAGTTGAAGGCGAAGAAGGCGCTCGCTTGGCTCGCACGCTAGGCCCAGACTTCGTTTTGGAGGCTCCCAGACTAAGAGATCGGCAAACACTCACAGCACAGTGGGGCGACCGTGGGAGAAAAAGTGAAGAAAAAAAATTGAAAGATTTATAAAAACTGTCTTATTTAAACAATACAATAGCAGCTCGATTGTTCTGATTAGAATTACTTTAATCTTTACTTGATTTTTTTCAGTGCTGATACACCAAATCTAAGCTTAAGTTTAAGAAAGTAGCCAGACAGCTTCCTTGAATCAGTGGTTGATAGCCGTATGGGCTAAGATGCCGGCAACTGTTTCTAAATTTCTGATACACGATAGGTAAGTTGTGAGTTCGAGTCCCAGACAAGGTAAGTAAAAAAAATTAAGTTGTACCATTTTCAGAAGGAAGACCTTGCACTCTTTGTGTAAATAGTATAGTGTAAGTAGCATTTTTATACTCTGTACCAGAGACACACAGAGTATATTAAGTTTGTGCAAAAGTATTTTTTTTTGTTTAAGACATATTTATTTGTGAAATTAGCACCTTAAAACTAGCTTACTGTTATTTCTTAAAGCTAACTTGTACTATAGGGAATATTCATATAAATTGTACAATATTATTTGAGTTTAAGGTGTGTTTAAAATGTTGTGCTTGTCTTATAGTAGGGATTTTAACTTAAGACTAATTTAGCAGGTAAGTGTTTTAGGTTTGCTAGCCGGTAAGTCTCCGTACAGTGTAAGTTTTGTTTTCAGTCTTAAAATGTTTAATAGGTGAAAAGATTATGGAAGCATCTTCGCTAGATCCTTCTATTGGCAAGGTCAGTTGGGTGCACCCTTAGAGGCCATCTCCTTGCCCTGATCCCTTTTATTCTCCGCCTTTTGAGGAGACGTCTGGCATGGTTGTTGGAATGAGGGGCCACCTTGTCTAGGTACCGCGCAGCCTGGCTGTTGATGGTGTCGCCAACCATTGGGACGCCACTTTCTTTCTCGATGTCTCGAGAGCGAATAAACCACTCGGCTCCAGTGATTTGTCTGAGAATTATGGCCTGAAAGACCCTGATTTTGTTCAGGTGTGTCTTCGCTGCGATGCCATACACCTGGACGCCATACCTCCATATAGGTGCCGGGATGACCTTGTAAATAAGGGCCATGTTCCTAAGCGAGAATTTATTATTGACGTTGAGTAGCCAACTCATTCTCTTCGCCTTGCTGTGAAGCTTGCCTGCTACGTCGGCGGCATGCTGCTTGAAGGTTAGCCTCTTGTCCAGGGTCACTCCCAGATACTTATGGGCCGTTTAGTGAGGAAGCACCTCCCCAGTTAGGAATGATCTGAACATTAAGAAGAGCTGAGAAAGCCATCATGCCAGACGTGGTCAAATGCCTGTTGGATATCCAAGAACGCTGCCACAACGTACTCCTTGGCGTGGAATCCTTCCAGGACAAAATTGGCCACTCTGTGCAGCTGTTCTGGGGTTCCGTGGCCCATTCGAAAGCAGAACTGGAATTTAGGGATCCTCCTTTTGACTCCTGGGGTCTCCAGAATTCTTCTCAACAAGCATCTTTCTAGCAGCTTGCCAAACGCTGGGAGGAGGCTTATAGGTCTGTACGAGTCCAGTTCATCTGGGGGCTTCCCAGGTTTGTGGAGCATCCCGATATCGGCTTTTTTCCATGCACTGGGAAAGTAGCTGAGGCGTTGGGCTGCATTGAATATGAGCAACAGAAACAATACCGCCTTGTAAGGGAGAAGCTTTATTGTTCTGTTGTCCACTTCGTCTTCTCCAGGAGCATTGTTGCTTTTGAGCGAGACAATTTCACTTTCTCTCTTCATATGTGATAGGATTGACTGGCAGCTCCATTTGTAGAGGGACGTCCAGTGTATCCTGAACCAATTGCAGCTTATTGGTCGAAGCAGTGCTAAAAGGCTGGAACCTTTCCTCTAGGTTGCTGGCAAAAGCTTCAGCTCGGTCCTGTGGGTGTTTAGCCCATGCTCCATCAGGATTCCTGACCGGAAATTTCGGCTGCACCTGCCTCTTATACCTCCTAGGGGTGGCATCCTCAAGGAGCTGGTCTGTCGCCTCTTTCTTGATTGTGGCCAGGACTTTCCTTACCCGATTTGCTATTCTCCTGTATATTCTGTCAATCGCAGGGTCATGGGTTCTCGTGTACTCCCTCCTCAGGCGTTTTTCCTCTGTCGCCGGGGACAGTACGAAACTTCTACGAGTTGTGTGTGTAGGAAGTGGGTTTGCTGGAGCAGCGCTGGTGGCAGCAGTTCTGATTTTGCTCATGGTTCATCAACCTCTTTATTGGATAGAAACAAGATGTTTAGGTAGAGGGAGTCACTCAACTCATCCTGAAACGTGCGTAATTCACTTGGTGGTGTTTTGGGTTTGAAAAACAGTTGATCTGGATGAAGAGAGACCTGACCCTATTAAGTATACATATTCTTGATCAGCATCAACAGGCGAGTCGGTTCAGCCATGTCCGTCTGTCCGTCCGTCTATCTGTCTGTCCGTCTGACGGTAAGAGATAGAGGTTCGACGTGTATGGGACAAAAATTTCTTCTATTTGCAGGCAGATCATGTTTATTTTCAATTTTTGCCACGCCTCCTCCCGCCCCCGCAATTTTGAAAAAACCTGATATCTCAGTCAGTTTTGTAGATAGAAGGTTCGAACCTTTTGGACATATTTCGAAATCAAAATTATTTATCGATCCGCCAAAGGAATGATAAAGATCGGATGAACGGTTGTGGAGTTATAAAGAAAACAAACAATTATGGACAGCACCGGTCGCAACGGTGATGGCTAGCACTTCACAGGTAGAGAGTGTGTTATAGTCGGGCTTGACCGACTTTCTTTCTTGTTGTATATGGGCTGGGCCATAAACGTGGCGTGTAGAAAGGCTCCATGCCGCATGTAGAAATGAGAAAAGTAAACGTGGCATGTAGAAAAGCTAAATAAAAGTAGAGTGTGGAAAACTACACCTCCGGTGTTAGATAGGGAAATTTAAAAAGGTGAACGGGGGATACATATGGCTGCACTGGGCCCATGATACCTAAGTGAGATAGTGTTTTGTCGCTCTTTGCTGTCGCAAATTAAATATTTTGGGTGGGCAGTAGGCACTGAAACATTGCGATTTAGTTTTTACTTATGTTGTTTTCTCGAAGTGTGTTTGAAACTGTAACGAGGAAATTTCAAAAGGTTTAGTTTAACCGGTTTTCAATTTAAGTTTCCGTTTTGATGGTTAGCTACTCGCTACTCTTAGGATAGAGCTAGACCGCCATTTTGTGAAGTACCTTGGTAGAAGTCCTGGGATATAAGATTCAATCAAGCAAAATCTCTTAGGGTAATTTTATCAATTTTCACTTAAAAAATATTCCAATTCGTTTAAACCTTAGAATATTTATTTTCCAGAAATTTCTTAACCACTGTGCCCAGTTAAACAATATAATAATGCCCGAACGGACAAAAACCGAACCGAACGAAGGAACGAAAATAGATTTGTATCGAGAGGCGGCTTCTCTGAAGCGCGCCTTGCGATTTGCAAATATTTTGTCATTGTGTGGCGAGATTTATGGAGTGGAGTCTGAGTTGCTTGTTGGTGGAGGCAAAATGCTGTTCACCCGGCGATTGTTTCCAGGAAAAACTTTGGCACAGGCAAATATACCGCTAGCTACGCGACTCTCGACTCCAGTCCGGAGTGTCAGCGCCTGACTATGTGACACAATTCTCACTCACCTGACAACCACCAAGGCACAAGCA
The DNA here is from genome assembly GCA_018904265.1 of Lordiphosa collinella. Classification (NCBI taxonomy): domain Eukaryota; kingdom Metazoa; phylum Arthropoda; class Insecta; order Diptera; family Drosophilidae; genus Lordiphosa; species Lordiphosa collinella. Next base: position 82,777 of record JAEIFV010000360.1, on the reverse strand, counting down.
CACTCTGTGCAAAAGGGAGGGGAGGGCGGTAGGTGTCTCAGTGTCTCAGCATGTGCAATGTGTCACGGGGGCAGCACGCTCAGGTTCAGGCACAGGCTCAGACTCTGCCTAAGTTGTTGTCTCACAGGCTAAAAGCTTGCCAAGTAGCCTGGCAATTTTTCTAGTCACATTTTATGAACGATTTTTGCTGCATGCCAAATGGCAACTAAGTGAGAATTTCGAATGAAATGATATGGACTGCATTATAATTATAGTACATATTTATTATAATTTGTTTTACAACTTCAAGAACAATTTAAGAACTATTTCTTTTACACTAATTCGAATCAATTTAAAAAAAAAATGGTTTGAGCTATTAAAAATTTGGTTCGAAAACGGACTTGAGGCACTGCATTACATTAATGTTGGGTTACTCTTTGAGTGAGTGTTCTTGAGTTGTTCACTGAACTGAACAAATGAACATGTACTTCTTTAACTGTTCTTGTTTGTTCTGTGAGATGTGTTCAGTCACTCTTGCTAAGTGAGTTGTGACTTGTTGAGTGATTTTTTCAGTAACTAGTTCAGAGACTCGCTCAGTGTGTTGGTTAGTAACTAATTTAGAGATTTGTTCAGTGATTTGTTCACTGAATGTTCACTCAGTTCGGTGACTGATCAGCTGCTTTAAGCTCGCGTGTCTGTTTTTCGATGTGAGCTATACTTTTGTGTGGCGGTCCAAACAGTTCTTTCAATAAGAGTTTTTAATGGCCATTTTATAATAGGGATCATTCCGGAGTGCTAGTGATTTCTGAACTACTTAACAACTGAGAAATTTAAGTGATTCTTTTTTTATTTATTTGACTTTAAACAACCCAAAAGCCCAAGCCGAGCTCCTCTTAATCAGTTAGTTTAACGCCGAATCCGAACGGCAAAGTTTGAGAAGTTTTTTATGGCTACTTACTTTAAAGCTGGCGCAAATATTCCAAACACTTTTTGACACCTTTAAGGCTCGTTTTGTGGCAAACATTTTCGTTTTTTATGACTCACTTTGATATTACCGTAAAGTACCATTTCTTGGCTTTAAGATAAACTTTTCCATATATTTGTACCATCTTTTTTAAACGAAGATATGTGTTCAAAATTTATAAATTGCCCAAAAGTATGCCATGCAAAATCACAACAGTTTTCAATATCTATGGCCTGTACAAGATATGGTAATTTTGAACAAACGTGTTTAAATTTATAAATCTTTGCTTAAAGAATCCAGTATAGCCCAACCCTTCAATAGTTATACTGGTCCTTGAGCTTATTGTAATTATAATTGTGGATTTCTATCTTCAAAAAAATTAGTTAAGCTTATTATTAACCAGGGATGCAAAACGGTTCTGAACCGAACCGAACCTTTTTTTGCACTCGTGAACCGAACCGTAAACCGAACCGGTGGATTTTTTAAAAATGCTGGCCAAATTAAAATGGTTCGGTTCACTTTAATGACGAGCTTAACGTGAAGTGGCTACATTTAGACAATAATTCCTGTAATTTTGTGATATTTTATCGACTCTCTAAGCTACAATATATCCGACTTTCGGTTAAATTAAGATACGAACTGATCCTTAGCGATGCTAGATTAATGTGGTCTTTATGAATGATTTGTCAACAATTTTAAAGCATGTGATCCCTCACATCTCCTGCAATAGCCCACCGAACTTTTATTATACTTGTCATTAAACTGACTTTTTTCTTGTTAGTTGCTAATTGATTTGTGTGAGTACTCTTCCCTCCATTCTCAATTCTAAAGCCAAATTATTTTCCTAAACCAAAGTTAACGTTTGTAAGGGCACGGTTTGTATTTCTTTCGTTCGATTCAGCAATCCGACTTATCCGGCAGACAATCCAATTAAATAATGGACTGATTTCGAAGTGAAGTCTTTGTGGACGAAGACGGAATATAAGATTTTTATACTGGGCGCATCCGATTTACGATTTGTGATTTATTATTGTTGATTTTACCTGCTGAATGAAGTGATTGTCGATTGCGATAGGTAAATTTAACAATCATGATTGAAACTTCAGGAGACTATTACAACACAAGTAAGAAGGTTCGTCAAAAAAAAGCTTTTCTCAAGACTAGTAATATACGATCTGTACCTATGAAGCTATATGCTATAGTCATCCCATCAGGCCGTTGCGACAAATGCAGCGTATTTGTACCAAAAGACTTGTGTTTGTTTTAAAACTGCGGAGGAGATAGCTCAGACTATCGATCAGCTATAACTCGACTATATCCAGAAGGAACGAACTTATCAAGATATATATTACTTGTGGTCGGAGATATGTCCTTCTATGCGTTTCAATTTCCGGATGGCGTGTGCAAGGGTATAAAATGGGAAAAATTGAAAAAAAACTTGATCTGCCTGCAAGTATAAGAAGCATATGTCCCATGCATGTCAAACCTCTACACATTTCCCAGGTTGCCTAGATGCTGAACCAGAGGGCGGGTCAACTGATCTACAAATCAGCGAGGCACCTGGGGAAAGAGACACGATGATGATTGACGAAATCATCACTGACGAAAAGATAATCTGGGCTATCAAGTCATTCCAACCCTGGAAATCGCCACGGACCGGATGACATCCGACCAGTCATGTTGCAAGTATCGATCTTGAATCTACTGCCATGGCTGACCATGATTTTTAAGGGATGTCTCCTCACGGGTTACATCCCAGAAAGTTGGAGGGAGGTGAGAGTGGTCTTCATCCCCAAAGCAGGGAAGATAAACCACAACTCTCCAAAAGACTTTAGACCCATTAGTCTTTCATCGTTTCTTTTGAAAACGATGGAGAGACTTCTGGATCTACTCTTGAGAAGCAAGCTCACACCACGAACGTTAAGCGGTGCGCAGCACGCCTACCTTAAGGGTAGATCTGTTGACACCGCACTACATGAAGTGGTAGGGAGCATTGAGTAATCGCTGAATCAGAAGGAGTTTGCGTTGGCGGCCTTCCTCGACATCGAGGGAGCCTTCAACAATGTCAGGACCGAGTCGATTACGGCAGTTCTTGCTAAAATTGGCTCACACCCGATGATTACTGACTGGCTAAGGAACATGCTTAGCAGCCGAGTGATCAACTCCAGTCTCTGTTCACAAGGAGATACAAGATCCCTGAGTTCACACTTCCATCCATTGGGGGAACGCAGCTCAACGAAGCAAAATATCTGGGTGTCATTCTAGACTCGAAACTCTCCTGGAAGAGAACTCCGAGGAAAGAGTGAAGAGGACACTAGGTGCGTACTACGCCTGCAAAAAGACTTTCGGTAGGAAGTGGGGACTGCAACCGTATATCATTCATTGGTTATACACAGCGATATACAGACGGCTCGAAAACGGAAGAAGGCACAGGAGCAGGCATCTTCTCCGAAGAACTTGCGACACAGCTCTCATACCGTCTACAAGCAGAGATCTATGCCGTCTGGCAGGCGGCCAAATTGATATTCACCTTAAATGAAACTCCAAGGAACATTTCAATCTTGGTCGACAGCCATTAAGGCTCTGTCATCAAACGCTACAAACAGCAACCTAGTCAGCAGTACGGCGACAGCACTGAACCAAATCCAACAGCACTCCATCACCGTCGTCTGGGTACCTGGTCACGCAGGCATACCGGGCAACGAGGAAGCGGACGAGTGCGCAAGGAACGGTTCAGCGCTGCCAGTGACACAAGCGGTAACGGACATTCAAAGATCCCATCAGGATATCATGATGGAAGTACAGTTGAAGGCCAGAACTAGGGCAGAACGACAATGGGACCTCGCACCCGGTTGTCACATCTCCCGATCACTCGGGCCAAGATACTCACCCAAAAGAACTTCCCAACTCCTACACTTTAGCAAGAACTATGATAGGAGTCATAACGGGGCACTGCACCATTGGTGATATGGCCATCAGGATGCGCGTGCCCCACCATGACTACTGTCATAGTTGGGGGAATGAGGAGGAAACAGTAAGCATCCAACACCTTCTTTGTGACTGCCCTGCACTTCTTAGGAAACGCACCCAGCATCTGGGCAAACCCTAGAAGAACTGGCTCTTTTAGAGAGACTGCGCAGAACCTGACCGTCAATTCCCACTAAACTTGTCCCAATTCTAACTAATTTGGGCAGAGAGTAAAGAGAAAAATTAGAAATATTCATTGAGGTTAGTGCAAATGATGTTTTCAATGGCCAAAATTAATGAGGCGTTTCGCGTTTTCCATTAACGCGGTGGTTAGATAATAGACACAATTTTCCAAACTGTTCAATGAGGTGTAAATTAAAGGAGTTTTGATAACACAAAACAACTCGCGCTGTTTAAGTACATTTAACTGTCAGCAACACCTACCAAAATATTTATCAGGCAGCTGCTTATCCCCGCTCCATTGACGTTACCATGTTGTCACAACAAAGAGGGCACTAAAACGAGCACGAGAGCAAAGCCGACACAAAGAACAGAATCACACTGAGATACACATGCCATTATCCCGACTTGGTTGCTTTTTTTGTTCCAATCCTAGGGGTTGGATTTGGATTGTATGCGGTATGTTTGCCGCTGGCAGCCAAACAAATTTATTGATTAATGTCGATTCCAGTCACAAAGCCAGGCTCTGACAATGACCTTCTGTTAACTAAGTGAAAAGTAAACTCATAAATTATGACTTTTTGTATTGATCATTGAATGTTGAATGCAGTTCTCAACTGATTTTGTTTTCTTAGGCTGTCAGCAGAGATTTTGCAACATTTGCTCGACGCGTAACTCATTGAAAACAATATAAAGTTCATTATTTAGCAATAAATTTTGTTATGACATGTTAGGGGGCCAGGCGTTATTCCAATTCGCAATGCGTCTTCTTCTAAAATGGAAGAGTGCCGATCTGCTTGATCTTTTGACATTTGCAAATGATATTTTGAATTGGTTTTGAATAGAATTGAAAATGGCTATTGAAATGGTATTGAAATGATAGAAGCGTTATTAAAAAGGTGTTAAAAGTGCAAAAGATAAAGGTTAAGCCAATTAAAATGCAAAATCATTAAAATTTTGAAACAAATTTTGTACAGGCTTAAGGCAGTTTCTTTTCCACACAAGCCGGGGTTTTTGAGTCCAAGAAACCGGACCATGAACCCAAAATATAACCTCCTGATTTTCAATCAAATCTTAACCGAAAAACACCGTAAACAAAATACTTTAGCTTGACTTTAATGATATAGTTTTTTAAAAATATTTAAAAACCATTGTAGCTTCATTCAAGCATCTTCAAATACCAGTAGCATCTGATGATTAACCAATCACAACTAACAAACAAACCAACAACCGTAAAATAGCTTCCCCTTGCTCCAATGAAGACAAATGACCAACATACAGGCCATTACTTATCCACATCACCATCGCCAGTGAGAGAGAGAGGAGCGTGTGGGGTAATCAGTGGAGGATACAACTTAGCTGGAGTTTGTCGCCAAAGTCATTTGTTATGCTCCTAAAAGGTGTTGGAGTGAGTAATTGGTCAACTGATGTGATGTGATTCGATTAGCATGTAGATCATCGTCGTCATGATCGTCGTGATCCTCATCCTCATCATGCTCGAAAACCTAGACTGGCCAATAGATAAATTGTTTGTCGACAATTTTGCGCTGCTCCACGGCAGTTTGTCGCCATTAGCGTCGAGGTGAAATCAAACGCGACATCATCCTGTTGTCTCTGTGTCCAACTCTTTGGCCACGAATTGCCTGACGGCATTAGATGGCCAATGCATTTGTGTCATTTGTATGCAAGAGTAACAAGCGAGCAAGCGAACGACCGAGTGAACGATCGATCGTACGATTGTCGGAGTCCCCACAGATTAGCAGGCCAGACCCCAGACCTCAAACCTCCCAGACCAAGACCGCCCCAGCTGCTGGACAGCTGGAGATTCATGAGCCAAAACAGCCGATCAAATCGAAGCCCCAAGCTGAACCAACTCACATCGATTTAATTACAACAAACGCGTCAGCAAATTGCCTGACGCGAACATTTGCACACTTTGAAAGCAAAGCAAACAGCAGCAACCTGAGCCTGAGCCTGAGCCTCTGGGAAGGCTTCGCGTGTACCTTGGAGCGCCATCGAGTTAACAGCAAGTGGCGGTGCATTTGGCTTTGATCTAAAACTCAAATCTTTGTTTTGTTGACTGTTTTCCAGCTGCGCTTTTGGCATTGCCTACGGCTGCTTCTGCTAGTTGTTATTGTTAGGCTCTTGACTGGGGTGCCTCTGGTTTTTAGACCCGATTCCGATTCCATTAAATGCCACCAAGTTCACTTGCTGTGCTTGCTGCTGCTGCTGCTGCGGATGGTGACTGAATGATATTGAATGGATGCGGATTGTGGTTGAGCATGACACGGGGAGCATTTGATTGGCGCTTGTCTTACGGTTCGATGCGTATTGCAGGTGTGAAAGGTGTTTATTGTTTGACTAATTGTTGGATTAAGGCTAAGCATACCCAATGAAGATGACATTTCAGTTTCAATCAGTTTTTAGATAGTGTATTCAGTTGAAAACAAGAAAGGGAGCGCAGGTACTTAGTCTTAGATGAGACTGCATTTATACCAGTGGCTCTAACCTACATTATAGAGCAAAGATAACTAGAGCAAAGATAACTTCAGCTCTTGCATTTTGTATAAATCGAATAAATAGAGGACTTAAGTTTTAAATGAATTTTATACAATTTTATTTTAGCTTGGAACAATGATTTCACAAACAGACCAATAGATTGCACTGCCATATCGTTGTCTTTCCCGACGAATATGCAGCCTATAACTATGTATTTAAGGACTTCGTGCAAAGATCGATCTAGCTTTTAAACAGACAGAATTACAGACGAGCGGACGGACAACCGGACATGGCTATCAAGAACTATGCGTTACAAACATCTGTAAAATTTGTATATACCATCTGGAAGGGTATAACACTTGTATTTCAACTGGCTCAGGAACTCGATCGGAATCGTTATCGCTTTCATCATTTTTTTCGAAGTCTTTCAGGTTATCAATTCCAATTCTTTAAGGCCCTCTTCTGGCCTTGAAATTTTTTTTTCCGAATTTTTTTTTATCTTTTTTTTTAGCTTAGATATTTAAAAACATTATCCCAAAAGGATTTTTCAGAGTTCGGAATACTTTCGGAGATATAGCCATTTTTGTGAAGCAATGTTCTTGCCTATATGAGGCATTCACAAAATTCTTAAAACTTTAAATGCGTTTTTCTCGAAACCACGTTTTTCAAACTGGTTTGCAACTATTCTCAAGTTCTACTGAATCGATTTTGATGATGAAGTGGACGCAGAATTAACGTGGCTATGGCCCGAACCTCGATCGTTGGAAAAAAAAATTGTTTACTATTTTTATACTCTGTACTAGAGGTACACAGAGTATATTAACTTTGTGCAAAAGTATTTAACAGAAAGAAGGAAGTATCTCCGACCCTATAAAGTATATATATTCTTGATCAGCATCAACAGTCGAGTCGATATAGCCATGTCCGCCCGTCTGTCTGTCCTTATGAACGCACAGATCTCAGAGATGTAAGAGGTAGAGGTTCGACGTGTATGGGACAAAAACTTCCTATACATGCAGTCAGATCTAGTTAATTTTCAATTTTTGTCGCGCCCCTTCCCGCCCCCGCAATTTAGAAAACCCGTCATATCTCCGTCAGTTTTATAGATAGAAGGTCGAACCTTCTGGACATATTTTGAAATAAAGATTATTTATCGGTCCGAATAGTAAAGATCGGATGAACGATAATCGAGTTATAAGGAAAACAAACAATTATGGACAACACCGGCCGCAACGGTACGGAGTATATTATAGTCGGGCTTGAACGACTTTCTTTATAATTTTTATTCACTGGACTGTCATTTCGAACTTTCTCAGTACTCACCTTATTGATTTACAGCTCTGGCTCTTAAAGATCGCTCTTTTAAACGCTCTTTTCGCAGTGAGAGTGTAGCACTAACTTCCAATAACATGGCAATGTTTAGAACAGCAATAGTTATAAGGATAGCTGAACGCTTCTCAGCTTCTCTTGGGCGCTCTACTTGCCTGCTTAGAGCGCTTTGACTTTTGTTCCGAGCTTCGTTTTTGGGAAAATTATACAAAATCAACGAAATCGAAATATAAACCTGTTCAACCTGACTAACTGGTGACCATCGCACAGCCTAAACGGTAAGAGCTAGAGGGATGAAATTTGGACAGGAGTTTCCTAATGTCGTGAAAGTGCGTACTAAGACGGGGTTTTGCAAAATTCCACCCGAAAAAGCCGTAAAAGCGTCGGGAAAGTTTCTATAGGGAAAATTTTATTTTTAATCCGAAATGTGGTTTGTTTATAAGCAAAGTATGAAAAATAATTGAACACGTGTTTTCCCGATTTCGGAAAATCCGCCGACAAGGAAAATTCCCGGAAAATTCGATATGCAAAAATCTATTTTTCATCCGATTTGTAAGGAAAGTAAGTGAAATAATTTGAAATGTAATTTTCTGATGTTGGAAAATTTGACCTTTGGGTCGAAAAACTCATGGAAAACTCAGCAGCCAAAAAACTATTTTTATCCGATTGGCTTTAAACTTGGTTTGTAAGGATAATATGAGATTTCTCGATAACGGTAACGGTAGCTCGGGCTGCCGTTTTTCATTGTACTGGTTGTTTGCGGGACCTGGACCTCGACCAGGAGGTGAAACTGGACCTGGACGTGGACCTGGAGGTGGCCATTGAGGTGGCCATGAAGGTGGCCTTGGTGGTGGCTATGGAGGTGGCCATGGAGGTGGCCATGGAGGTGGCCATGGAGGTGGCCATGGAGGTGGCCATGGACGTGGCAATGGAGGTGGATCTGAAGGTGGACCTGTAGGTGGACATTGAGGTGGACCTGGAGGTTGAAAATGGTCCAAAAACCGCAATACTTGCAAAATTCTTAATCTCGGTAAAACTTTGGGGATTGGTTAGACGCTTACCCGGGAAGGTTTCTAAGTAGAAGAAATGGGCGGAAAATGGTGCACAAACCGCGATATTTGGCAAATTTTTGATTGTGAAACTTAGTGGAATGGTGGACGCTTGCCCTGGAAGGTTTCTAAGTTGAAGATGGTCGGAAAATGGTGCACAAACCGCTAAATTTAAAAAATTATCCGATTGCAATGCAACTTTGAGGATTGGTTGGAGTATTGGTGGAAAATTTCCCAAAATGTGTGTCCAAGGCCAATCCTTATTTTTAGGCCGATCTTTATCAAATTCGATTTGTAAGCTTGAAATTTTAAAAGTCCACCACCAAGATCGGAAATATCAGGAGAGACTTTATTTTTAACCGGGGCGGTGCATAAGAGTTAATCTATGCTTTGAGCCGATGTATGTAAGATACGGTCAAATATTCAAAAATACCCCAACTATTATTATCTTAAAATATTAATGTCGGCGGAAGCTGGGTTATTTGTTAGTATAGTCTATGATACTGTCATTAACACCAAATTGGCAGCATTAAACTGAAGAAATAATTAATGAAATAAATGATCGGCCCTGAATAAGATAATGTGTACAATTTGTACTTTTCTGTGACCGACCGACTGATCCGTCTGTCGGCCATGAGCAGTTCGTTTTACACTACACTGAACTACTACAACTGGCTGCCCGCGTCGTCCCCAAATATCTGATCGTTCCTTAGTGCAATGCACAGACTCCTACCCGTACTGACTTAAGTGCCAGTTAGTGTCTCCAGAATTTCTGTCCAATGCGTCAGTGAGCTTTCCAAATAGTTGACTAGGTTTGCCCACAAGTTGCCGCTTCTGTCATCTAGTATGCTGATTACCTCCTCTTCAGCTCCTCCAGAATTGGACATCTATTGTGTGCCCTGACATATATATGGTAGATATTTATTGGACACTGTGTGGTCGAGATACTTATAAATCCTTTGGGTGCTAGTATCGTGGGATCGTTTTAGTGTCGTACGCAGGATCTTTTCAAGGGGGGTTTTAAAAATGTTTTCTTTAGTCTGTTCTTTTTGAGTCTAGTATTAAATGTATATTAAAGGAGAATGGGACTTAACCCACAAACCCCCCGGCCTTTGGCACTGGATCGTTCACTTAAGGCCTTGTTTTTAAGTGTGCTGAGAATGGTCGCGCGACCATTCGTATCCGTGCTTATAGCGCTTCGCCAGTCAAGTCCCAAAAGTATACACATCTCCTTTATTCCAGAAGGTAGTGGGGCAAGCGCTTATCATCGTACCTTTACAATACTTTTCGATATAGCCAAAGTGCAGATCTAGGGAGTGTACGTGTGCATCGTCCAGACCCGTCTCAAGTGCCAATACATAACTCGGTGTTAATTCGATTCGGGAGAACTCTGCCAATAAAACGCCACCAGGGGAATTCAATTTGGTGGGGGAAAATGGAGGGGATGAGTTTTATATCCTGTAAAACAGTGTCAATTAATTCTAAGCTTCACAAATTAAATTTTCTTTTTAACTAACGCTTCTTCGCGCTCTGCCCTTTTCCTTCTTTTCACATCGAATGCTCAAACCTATCGACTTAGGGGCGCTAGTATCGAACACATATCGATATATAATATTAAAGGGTTGCCACAAGGCATCAAAGTGCTATGCGATAACAATTTAAATTCAAATTTCAAACGATTTCTTAAATTACTAAATTTCCTTTACAACACTCGGTGTGCTAGTTGGTAAAAGCAAAAACACTCTTAAGGAAAAGGTTTTAGAGCTTGTAAATTTCTTCAAAGTGCCTGCCGCTCCAGACTTGTGCTCCATGGGATTTAGCTGCTCGAAATACTGCATACAAACCATCCATTTGACATTTATGCTAATTTGAAGTTTGACAAGAAAATTGTTGCAAGTAACATTCATTCTTGCCTTGGCTTTCTTATTGCGACTAAGTACGTGTTTTTTGAAGAAGACTGTGGGGTTGCGTATGACCCCTAGGTACGTGAATTCTGGCGAAATTTTTATGAGCTCCATTTTTATTGACTACCTCTCCGCCGCTGCCAATCTACCACCTTTCCTGAAGACCATAACTTCAGATTTCGACGGATTTATCTACATTATCTGCAATACTCCTCCAGCCGATTAATCATGTTTTGAAATACGCTTATGATATCCGCTTTAATGACAATGTAGTTTCTAAATAGGCGTTTCAAAATACTCTATTAGTTTTGATTACCCTTTAACTTTTTGCTAAGATGCCACATTATTCCGTGGAAAATGGTACTCCACTTAGTCATATAACAATTTTCGTTGCTCTCCTGTGTGGTGACCGCCATTCGTCAAACGTGGCTAATGTGTCGAGCCCAACAGTGCCAACAGTAATAACTCATTTTTGTGTAAACTGCTGCCTAAAGAGGTATTTATTGTTTGGGCCATGAACGTGCGAACTAAGCCAAAGCGAAAAATATGTTGCAAATTGGAAGAGTTACATATACGAGGCACTATTTTTTTTTTTTTAGACGAAACCAAGTCACGCGTTTTTCCAAAATGCAACAGGAAACTGAGTATCAACCCAAGATGATGGGTTGCCCGCAGCGTTTTGTACAGAGGAACAGGCCACAATGGAAATGAAATGGACCCATGCGGATTGCAGGCGAAAGTTGTTGTTGTTGTGGTGGTTGTTGTAGTTGTGATTGTGCGCCGAGTTGGGACTCTTATTCAGTGGAACGACATTGACAAATGCATTTGCCAACGCAAAGATTTGCGACGTGCCAACGCATATAGAGATCCCTAGAAACATATGGGACTGGCCCTAGTGGAGGGGGAAGATGTATTCTATTTTATTTGGGTACATTTATCATCGGTTAACTAGGAAACAAAATATTCAAAAAAAAAAAACTGCCTTTATTTTCGGCCGCTTCAGCTTCTTCTATGCAATTACAAACACACACTCGCATAAATTTTGTAATTGCATGTGCATTACGCACTTGTCGCTCTAAGCTGATCCAGCTTTGCCATGCCTGATTGCCCGCCGCCGAGCGACGCGTCGCTCCAACGCTCTACCTCTACCGTAATTAAAATGAAATCAGCATACGGCTTAATTTCATCTTCAGACTTGGATTCAGATTCACATTTTCAGAGATTTGGAGTCGTCCAACTGCTTGTTGTTTGTCTAATGCGTAACATCGTTTGCCTGCTTTGGCTCTCCACTTGCCTGCTGGTGCTCCAAATATGTCCGTTCTCATAAATCTGGCTGGCATTTTGCATGCCAGTCATCAGCTGACTGAGGCGTCAGCCGCTAACTTGGTGAGGATTAATTTACACAATTTTTCCACCAACTTTTTCCTATTTGTTGGGAGGCATTTGGCTGTGCCAAACGAGTGGGCATCCACTATGAAATAGGGAGCTTAAACTCAAGTTAACCGTTATCCCTTACGATGGGGATAAGATGAAAAATTCATTTGAGATTTGTTTTATAAGATAATTCTTAAGTATAAGATTGGATAACTTAAATAACGTAGCCAAGTGGAGAAATTAAGAAATTTCCCTGTGCCTACTTGATATTCAATTGATCTAATTCAAACTAACTTTTCCTATATCATCTCGTTCCCTTGAGCACAGCTCATTTAAAACCAAAAGCCCACTTTAGATGCAGTTAGCAATTTCCCTTAATCATATCATCGACATTCTCCTACTGCTTTTCACCGTTTTCCCTTCTCTTTTGTGGCCTTTTGCCGCCACTTAACAAGTTCCTTTTGCAGTTGACAGTTTTTGTAATTGATAACATGAACTAAACTGTCATAAACTGTCGTAAACGATGTGTCCAAAAAGCAAATCTTGATCTAGATTGTCCAATACAGACATCACCTTCGAGCCAAGTAATTTACCAAAAATGAAAATGAACTTGTTGATTGTGTGAGAGAGCTTCCCGATTGCTGTTCTTCTTCGGTTTAGTTAAGAGCTACTGGGTAAGGCGATAACCAAAACTAAAAACGATGCCCCCAAGGCGCTGCCTGCTGTCGGACTCAGCGGCGAATCCATTTCAAAAGGTAGCCGGCAGGAGGCGACCTGGGTATCATCGATCATCGATCATCTGTGCTGTGCTGGTGTGCTCTCTCTAAAAATGGTTTCCAGCTGCGTAGGAAAACACCATCGCATGACCAAATCGCACTCTTTGGACCTGATACTTTCTTCTACTTGGTGCTCGAGTTGTGATTGCGAATTGCGGATTGTGGGCATTGCGACAAGTTTTTATCTAGCGGCAGCTTCAGGCTGTAGCTGCTGCTCCTGCTGCTGTTGCTTGTCTTGTTTTGGCACATTTATTATTATTATTAAATATCAACGTCGTTTGTCGTTAGCAATTTTTGTTATTTATGAGCTCAAGTTATGCCTTTTGGGTGTTTTGAGAATTTAGGCATGACAAACGCACACGGGAGTGATGCTCAAGTGAATACAACACGATTAGGAGGATCCCAAAGCAGTGGCTATTATTGCATCAACGTGTTCGTTTAAGCAAGTAATGATCGGGTATATATATATATGATGCAGTGATAATGGTAGTTTAATGATATATGTAAACTACTATACTTGATGGATTTTGTTAAAAATAACAATTAAGAAAGTCGGTCAAGCGCGACTATAATACTCTCTGTACCAACGAAATTGTATGCTCAGAATGAATTTTGATGAAAGCAGCGCTGCTACTGCGCAGCAGCAGCGAACATTATTTTGCTCATAACTTTACTATTGCTCGTCCGATCTTTACGAGTCCTTTGGCGAATCGGTAAATAGTCCTGATTACTAAATATTACCACAAGGTACGAACCTTCTAACTATAAAATCTATGCTGGGGCGGGAGGAGGCGTGGCAAACATTGAGAATAGACCTCATCCACCTCCATGAATAAGAATTGTATGTCCAATACCTATAGTTCTCAGTGCCACAGACTTGCACCTTTGCTCAATACTTAATGTTAAGATTTCGTTCTTAGAAACTTTTCCCTCAATTATTACTTTTTGCTTTATTTTTCCGCTTGTCTATAGTTCGTCTTTTTATTTCTGTCTCTACACATTCTCTTTTCCTTCGCTTTCGCATATTTTAATACTTTTGGAACTTTTGTTGTGTGCTTTCTTCTTTATGGTTTTTTTAGATTTTCTTTAATTTGAATATTTTTTTTTCTTATGACCTAAATTTTCCTATAGCTCCGATTTTTTTATACCTATTTACACTAATAGACATATCGGACCCTACTTTTCACAAATTACAAACATTTGTACGATGTACAATCCCTTAAAATCACTTTATAGATCAATATACGAGCTTATAACGCGAACATATTCGACCTAGGGTAATGAAAATGTAGGTTAAGATCCTTTGAAATTTTCGAAATTTTACTTCCACAACAATAGCCTCTGTTTTTAAAGATCCTTCGCTCCAAAGCTTATTAAAAGATTCACAAAACATGAGCTTTAATAGCCACTATCCCCAATTTTTTTTTATTTTCATTTCTTGAAAAATTTGCCATTACCATTGAAAAACAACTAAGAAAGTATGTACCTGAGAAGTGCTGCCCATGACTTTTGCGGCCGCTGCTATCCAAAATTGTTTGTTTTCGTTATAACTCGACTATTGTTCATCCGATCTTTACCATTTCTTTGGCGGATCGAAAAATAATCCTGATAACTAAATATGTCCAAATGGAACGAACCTTCTATCTACAAAACTGTGGGGGATATCACGTTTTTTGCCAATTTGCGGGAAATTTCCCTAATTTGCGGGAATTTTCGGGAAGGGCCCTGGCAAAAAATTTGCCAATTTGCGGGAAATTTTGGGAGGGGCCGTGGCAAAAAATGAAATTAAACTAGATCTGCCTGCAAGTATAAGAAGTATTTGTTCCATACATGTCAATCCCCTATATCTTACCATTTCCGAGATCTGTTTGTTCATACGGACAGACGGACGGACGCACAGTGGTCCCAAATCCCTCAAAGCTGCCCAAAAGTCGATAAACGTATTTGATTTGGCTGAAACGCTGATTATGAATTCGAACTCAAAAAGAAAAAAAAAAGCAAAATATCGGATCCAATAAGGCACACGATTTCAGCAAAAACGTATTTTATTTGGCTAAAAGTGTGTACCCGGGAGGTTTTTGGAGTCGCTAAATACGAACTGGAAGTAAAATTTCAGTAAAAATACTTGAATTAAATACTTGAAACTCGAAGTTAAAAAAACCATAAATTTTGTTTACTCATTTGCATTTACAAGCACTTTAATTTTAATAAATTTTCTTAATTTATCAACAAATTAAGTTTTTTTCTAAATTTGAGACGATTGCATTTAAAATACTCACCATTTCACATTTTTGTCCGAAAAACGAAACTTTCGGCTGGGTTTTTTCTTTTTCAATTTCTTTATCAGGCCTGTTCCGGTTTTCACTTTCACTAAATTTGCTCGAATTCGATTTGGCTACCTGTTCCGGTCTTCACAATTCGATAGATTTACTCGATTTGAATTCACATTGCTTGGAGCCGATGAATTCAAAACTAAATGCGATTTTGTAAATAAAGGCGTCAAATTAATGGCTTAAAGTTAATTTAATACCATTGTTTATTGTATTTAGATACTTTTTGCAATTTTACATTCCCTTAAAAATTATTTTTTATTAAAAAATTAATAATTTTTATGAATAGCTTCAATTTTGCCACGTGCCATCCAAATCGAATTCACATTTTTTGTTCAAGCTGTTCTGGTTTTCACTTGTTTATGAAACGCTGGGAAAATGTTCATAAAATGCCCTTAAAAATAGAAACGACATTTTAGACACCTATATTCAACTACTATGAACTATTTTGAGTGATTATTTATTGGATTGTTTTGATTCAGGTTAAGGTGAAAGTGTAGTCAACGGAAACAATTTGGAAATGAAACACTCGAATTGCAAATCGTTCGAGTACCAGAACAGCTAAAAGCAAATCGTTCGATTTTGTTTTCATTTGAAATCGAAGAAATATGTGAAAACCGGAACAGGCCTATATAACTTTTTAATCGGAGCAAAAACAAGAAAGTTATGCGAGTTTTAGTGGTGGCAGCTTTGTAAAACCCCGTTAATCGATAATATCTCGATAACTATTCGACAGATTTTTTTCATCTCGATTTTCGTGCTCAGCGGGCCAAAGTACTTTAGAAAAAGTGAATTTGGGATGGAGAGCTGCCGAGCAGTGTATATACGAGTATATTATATCGCAACAATTACAAAAAACTGCAGGAAATTCAGACATTACCGGACAAAAATTACACCGCGACTGAATTAGCAGCTATTAGCAGCTAGTTTTTGGATATGTTTTGAAGAAGTGTTGTATAAAAAATTTTTCTTTGAATAAAACTTTACACCCGGCCACACCTCTTGCTGTTGGCGCCAGCATTGCAGTAATTAGCCATGAAAAGCCTCTCAAAAACTGCGGTTCGGATTCGGCGTTAAACTGTAGGTCCCTTTCTCTTGTGCTAAAATTAGAAGCGCACAAGCCAAGATATTGAGAGAGGCTCTGCTTTGGCCACTTGGGGCTGTTGTCATCTTGACAAGCCGATTTTACTTTTAGTATATGTCACTCGAGGAGTAAAAAGGGTATACTAAAGTCGTGCAAATGTATGTAACAGTCAGAAGGAAACATCTCCGACACCATAAAGTATATATATTCTTGATCAGCATCAACAGCCGAGTCTAAATAGTACTGTCCGTCTGTTTCCGCTCCATATTTTAAAATGTTGAATAACTCCTACAATCTTAAAGATATAGATCTCATATTATGCATTGTATTGTGTGTGCCCAATATCTTCAATCCCTGAAATTTTCATAAAGTTAGGATATCAAATGGCATAGTTATAAGGCTTATAAAAACGTTGCATACTTTTCAGCACCGCATGAGCTTTTTACTCTCATAATGTATATATGTTCACATTAATGTTAATGCTCTGTTAATTAACATAAGGGTAGGATATTAAACAATAATTCCGCTGAGTTACGGGTATATCGAAGTCGGACAGGGCCGACCTTAACTTTCGTGTATATATCTCTAGAGCCCTTTTTAGAGCCTGTTTCCATTAAAAATGGGAAACTGAGAAAATGAAGTTGCGCAAATGTGTCTAACAGGAAAAGGAAACATTTCCGATCCTATAATCTATATATATTCTTGATCTGTATCAACAACCTAGTCGATATAGCTATATAGCATAGAATATAGGGTAGGAGATGATTCCTTTGGCTGCTACATTTTTTTGCACAATCTCTATGTACCTTTGGTACAGACAATGAAAAGTGGCGCTACATTTATTTTTAACTATATTTTATCTACTTTACTTCGAATCCATTATTAAATTTCGCTGTTTGTTGCGCAACCGAATTATAGAAAAGAAAAATACAAAATGAGAACTGCACTCTGATTAATTTTCCCCGAATCGGAACCTAACCTTGTAAAGATATGATAGACAAAGTCAAAGATTAGTCGAAGATATAGTGCTTTTAAATAGAACCAGTTTCCTTGCAATCGTTTCTTGTGATTTTATCTAGTTGCCGTCCCCATATTCATTCAGATATAATAACAAAGCTTAAGGATAAATAAAAGAATCACTGCTGTAACCGTGCTTGCCTCATCACTATCGCTTACATCGATATAGAGATATAGGCAATGCCAATTAATGACCAAATTAGTGAGGCACTCATAGACAAACACTTTGACCGCTTATGGTACGGGATTTTCTACTGATTTGGTTCGAATTGTGATTTATTTCTTTCAAGTGGCTTTGATTTCTTTGTTAGTCCAGCCAGTTCGGCTCCAGCTCGGACTTCGCTTGGCGAAAGTCGGTAGGAGAACAAAGTGAAATGCAAACGCTTCAACATCAAAGTCAAGTGCCAGGCCAAGCCGAGGCCTTTCATTTCGTTACCTCAGCAAAAGGACACCAAAACAAGCTATCCCACATCTGTCGCCACAACACAGAGACTCGTACTTACTTACTTAGTTACTAACTAAGTAGTAAAAGCCAAATGGCCATTTAAGGGTTCAGCAATTGCTGTGAAATATGATGGTGGAGTGGTTAAAAAGTAATTAGCACCCGGCATTTGATATGCCAAATCAGGTAAGAGAGTTGCAAAGTGCATTAAGTGTTAATGGCATTTTTCTGCCCCTCTCCCTCGCTCTCTCTCTCTATCCACCACCATCTCTGTCTATCAGCATCCTTGTTTTCCTGGCTAACAAATTGCAAAAACAAATTACTGTCATAAATGTCAACATTACAAACCTGACAACAATCAATACATCAACCTCAAAGCCAGTTATGACAGTTTCCAGTGCAGCAGCAAAAAACTAGCAAAAATTATCAACTGTCTGATGTCCCGTCTGGCAATTATCCAAGCCAAGGCATCATCAACTGGCGTCAGGCCTCTCCACAAACCTCAACACATTTCAGCAATGCGGCCCGCTGACAAAAAGTGTCAGCTCCGGGCCACAGCAAAATTCTGCAAATGGCTGAAAGCCAGCGAATGCATTTAATGAAATCAAAACCCAGATCAAGCAATCGCAAGCAACAACAACAAAAACAAACAAAACAAAAAAAAACTGGGTACAACTAAATGATTACAAAAATCTAAATTGAATTTTGCCATAAATTGAATCAATGGCAACAAAAGCCCGGAGATCACTCGCAGCTAATCCAAACATGAAAAATGTCGGCTGCTCTCAACTGTATAAATTCTAAGGTAAACGCATAAAAAAGCTAACAAATAAGGTAAGTGAGACGATGGGGTCGGGTGATGGAAGACCGAATGATGCTCTACTTTGTGGAACTGATCAGATACTTTCAGGTAATTATGGATAAGGATAATAAAGGATTGTATGGAGCACAACTAAATTCGTTAATCAATTGTTTAGCATTTTCACTGGCTTCATTTGAACTGTTAAGGGAGATTCAAAAATTATAAATTACCACACACACAAAAAAGTAGGTAAAATGTAATATTTTGCATTGGTAAAATCGCCAATGTCAGTAGTTGTTTTTGATCCATATGCTTTTCCATTTAATACCAAAAGGTCTGAACTTTTGATTTCAAAGTTTTCCATTTTTGGTTTTCAAATTTTTCCACTTTTGATTTCAACATTTGATTGGATAGTATAGCTGGCGAGCGCAATAGGTTTTTTAACAAATACTCAGGGAGATCATATAACAAGGCTATTGGCAAAAATACTCCAAGAACCCCAAAAAACAAAATTTCTTGTTCGTCCATATTGAATTTGCAGAAAGATGACTAGTTTTAAAAGATATTAAGGAGCCTCTATCATGAGATATAATCTCGTCAACGAACTAGAAATAACGCCCAAAAATGAACTCACGTTTCTTCCCATTTGCTATTCGCCTTTGGGAAACATTTACCCAATAATATTAAGACAATTAAAAGCGCACCACTATTTAAGAAAAGCTTAGAGCACCACCTAAAACAAAGCATAAAAACTCCTGAAATCTATTATTTATTATTTTTATTATTTCAGTAATGTAATCATAAAATACTATAATAAGTTTAGTTTAAGTCAGAATATTTTTCTTTCTAAATCAAGTCAAACTGGATTAGTGCCATAACAAAGTCTCCATGTACTTGTAGCACTAAGAGTCAAAAAACAACAACAACAACAACAAATTTTCTTTTATAATATCACCCACCAAGTTTGCTTCTGAAAAACAAAGCATTATACAAATTTTAATTTTAAACTTATTACTTACCTCTGCTGGAGTTTGAGCTCGGGACCTATGGACTTGACACAATTGGCTACTGCGAAGGATTTTTGGTGCAAACAGATTGCCCAAAACTTGTAATCTCAACTGAATCCGATATGAACAAATTTTTAGTCACACTTTTGATTATGCTGCGAAATCAAAAGAGGCATAGTTGATTTTACTACGTTGAAAATCCAAGGTGTCTGCACTTTGAAATCAAAGACCTGCACTGTTGATTCAAAATGTCAAACATTTTGATTTTACGATTAATTGGTAAACTCAAAAATAAAAGTTGTTGTTTCAACAAAAGTGTCAGCATAAGTGTCTACACTTTTAAATCATAAATAAAATAGTTGATTTTAAATGATTTTAATTTTGATTATACTTTTAAATTAGTAAAATCAAAAATAAAACTATGAAATTTCAAGAATTTTAAGTGAAAGATGAAAATTGTTGATATTACTAAGTTTTTTTCTGTGCATGAAATGGTTTTAAGTCACTTGAACTTTTCCACATTTAATTTACAAACATGGGAGAGCAAAGAATTAAAAAATAGAGAACAAAAATATCATTATTTTAAAAAGTAGGAAGAAATACGTTAAGGAAAAAACGTGTTGAAAATTTTGGAAAATGTATCTCTCTCAAAAAAATTAAAGGAAAATTCAGGTTCTTAAGGTGAGTATTGAGAACGTTCGAATTTTCCTTCTAGAAATTTACTAGATATTGCTTTTTTCGCCCAAAAGAATCCGCTTCGAAAGCAGAATGGACACCACCAACAACAGCCGAGCCAGCACTGGTGACAATTTTCCAAATACTTTTGTTAATTGCTTTGTTTCTGAGTTTCAAAAACAAAATCATTAAAGAAAATTTTTTTATATGGAATTACAGCTTAAGCGCGGTGTCTACTCGGCGCGAAATGACCGCGAAATGAAAAACCCCATATAAAACAACCTGCTGCGTAAATTTTCCGTGTCGCGATTCCGTAACCAGTTTCCACTCCACACGAAAAAAGACTACGTATTGCCACTACGTTCTGTTACCAATTACGTAGCGAGTTAAGTGCTGTTAACGCCTCATTTCGCGCGAAAATATGTAAGAACGAATCGAATCGGCATTTCGCACGGAATTATAAGTAAGAAGCACAAACATAGTCTAGTGTTGATAAACTTTATTTAATAAACGCAGTGAAAGAAAAGAGCGAGTGGGAAGCTTGACAAAAGTGGTAAGTCATGCCTCTACATGTGGCAACAATTTTTATGTATAATTAAATTTATATATTTTAAGTGATGGAATGCAAGGCTGTCTGGGTAGCGCTGAAGGACAGCAACCGGTGCCACACCAAATGCCATCTGCAAAGCGCTTTCTGACAGGTAGCTCAGGTGGCGTTCGTTTGGATCAACCTTCTTTGACGAAATCCAGAGCCATTGATTAAAAGTTCACGGGCGCAACCGACCGCCGAAGAACACTAGTAGCCGAGAGGAATTTGTGTGCCATTGGTCTAACAAATATACAGTATTGCTATGGGTCAATCTAAGCAGCAGGGACTGAAGCATTTAATAATGTTGACCTTTAGGCACCCCATTTTAAACAACGTTCAATTGGGGGTCATTGCGATAACTCTAAAAATTACTAGAAGGCATAATAATAAGAAATAATTATTTGTTTTCATTTTATTTAATAAAAAAAAATATTTAAATAAAACAAAAATATTTTTGTGCGAGTTCTGCTTTATTCTGCATCATTAATCAATCAACTTCACTTTAATTAAAAATCATAACATCCAACTTATTTTGCTTACCAACAGCATATTTAAATTTTAACAGCGTTATAACAGTTGTTTACACTATGTAATACTCTGTTTACACTGAGGTCGTACGACCGTTTTTGGTATTTTTTGCCTGAGACTGGTCGCCCGTACATAGAAAAAAATGGCAGTAGGCTTTGTATTTAGGAAGGTCGTAGACCGAAAAAAATCAGTGCTGCCGGATCGATTTTTTCCCAAAAGTGTGGCAGCCTCGAGCAATTTTAATCGATAACTATCGGAATGGGCACCCGCTACTAGTGGAAATAACAAGTTAAAAGTAAGTACAAAATATGGAAATGCATTTTATTATTGTTAATATTGCATGTTTTGCAGTAGAGCCATCAATTTTGAGCTTTATACTGAGGAGCTTGCAATAATAAGCGTCTTCAATGAAATATGTGTTTTTTTCAGACGTACATATACAAGCTACGTGCAGTTGGTAGCCACGAATATGGAAGACATGTCAGTTAGCATGGAGGACTCATCGAGTAGTTCGAGGACCAAAAGGCCTAGATTGGACCGCAACGAGGCCTTTAAATCCCATCAAGAAGAATCAAATCGCACTGCAAGCGAGACAGCCGATCGGATGCTTGAGTCTTCACGGAAAAAAAAATTTATTTAACTAAATAATTTTTTATTGTACCGAGTCGATGGAATTAAAGAAAGATAGAGCAGTACTGAGTACGCTAGAATTTTCCTTCAAGAAATTTACTAGATATTCCTTTTTCGCGTGAAGGAGATGCTACAGCACATCGAATCTCGTTTTGAACACTTTGTGTCCCTTCTATTAAAAAGGTTTTGGTGTTCGGTTGCTCCTTTTTAACATTTTTATCTACAGATGCCCAATCGTCTGGAAAAAGGCTGTTGTGCGCATTCAAGAAATTGTGCAAAGCGCAGCAGCACTCAATTATTGCCTTTGCGCGCTTTATTGAATTGTCCATGCCCTTCCCAAGGCGACGAAATCTTCCTTTAAGGTGCCCAAATACATTCTCTACTACGCGTATAGCATTTGAGAGATGGTAATCATATCTACCACCATCTGCATTTCCGCAATCACGTATAGAATGTTTTTTTTCAATTTTGTTGCCGAAATTCTAAAATTTAACACAAATTCCAATTTAATGTAAAGTAAAGGTCAAACGGCTGATTTGATATTACCGACTATGTGACCGTACGCTCAATGTAAACACCTCAAAGGTCGAAGCCCCAGAAAAAGTCGTATGACCGCAGTGTAAATTGAGTATAAGATTCGATCGTTTCGCTTGTTACTCTCGTAACGATTTCATTTGGACCGTGATTTGCCAAAAGTTTTTGAATTGAGAGCTGGAAAACCAAATCGAAGCGAAAGGGATTTTCGGTTTAATTCATTGTCTAGTTTCTCTTCATTTTGGGGCAACATAACTCCCGTATCTGAAATGATCGTCATTCCGCTCAACGATAACCTGGAGGGCTGGGCGTGGTCTCATTCGAAAGGTGGGGTCTTAAAGTTTTGCTATCTCCCAGTCAGGCGTGATCATGCGGTGGAGCAACGTGCAAAGAGCTTTTGCCGTAGAGGCCTATTTATTCAACGGTCGCTCAGTGACCGATCATGGCCGCCACGATCGCCAGATTTAACCCCTTGCGACTTCTTTATATGGGGTTACCTGAAGTCCCGGGTCTTCAGCAATCGTCCCCGGACTCTTGAAGACCTGAAGACAAACATTCGAGAGGAAGTGGCCAACATTCCGCTCGTCATGTTGGAAAGGGTAATGCGAAACACCCGTAATCGCTTCGTTCAATGCATAGAAAATGGATGGCGTCACTTGAGCGACATAATTTTTAAAACCATGTAAAAAAACTTTAAGGTATTTTCTAAAACTGGAAAAAAAATTAAACAAATATATTTAGTACTTTTTGTTTTATAGTGCTACGAAATACGGGAGTTATGTTGCCCCAAACCTAAACATGGATATCCTTATTCTACTTATCCCACCTTAAACCCCCTCATTGACCCAAAACTAATATGCCCTTTCGACCCATATCCATTTGATATAGGGCATGAGTATACACAAAAACGAACGAAAAAACACACCACTGGGTGCTATTGTAACGGTGCGGCATCAAGATTATCTAAGAGTACTAAGCCCAAGCTAGAGATGAGCTGCAGCTAGGCAATCAATAACTTAAATTACAAAGTAATTGCACAGGTATTCACAGCACGCTGTAGAGCAGCCGTCTGGGCAGAGGAAGAGGAGCAGCAGCAGCACCAGCGGTAGCCATCGTCATCACCATCAGCATCAGCACCTGAAGCTTTCAGCTCGCCTCTGGCTGTCGTCACAAATGTTACACTTGATGGTAATGATGATGGACAGATTGGTACCAAAGTCACTCACCAAAGCGTTGCCGTTGACTGAGTCTGGAGGAGGCCGAGCCAATCCGGTAGCCGGTCTGTCAGTAAGTTGAAAATTGTTTTAAAATTGCTGTTACATGTCTGAATGCAAGCAGATTGAATTACAAGCTTGGCGAGCAAATGCTTTTTGATCATCCAGTGGCGACCCAGTCCCTCTCTACCTCTCTCTTAGTAAATATTGCGCATGCGCACAGTAGAAGCGGCAGCACCCAACACACATATATGGTATAATCTAAATTTAAGTGTTGACAGATTCGAGCATTTGAAATCGAGATGATCGAGCTATGAATGGCAAAATATTTTTAATATGACCGAATTTTGCACAAAGCTTTTAATTCATTTAAAGGTTACCCATCTCACGTAATTTCAGCCACTGAGAATTGCCAAAGCCTTGAAAAGAACAATAGTAGCTTTTGTGTAGCGACTCAAATGATTTTGGTCAGGAACGGTATTAAATTAATTGTACTTTGTGTTACTTGATAACATCAACTTTACTAAAATCAATCAACGCTTCTAATTAAAATTTTATATTTAATTTGTATCTATTACAAGTAAAGACTTAAGTAAACGTCCATTTGGAAAAAATTACTAAAATGATTATTGAATATAAAAAAATTCACTTTATGTAAAAAGGAAGAGCTGAAAAAACAATCGTTGGTACGATCGATATATCGATTTTTTCCTATTATCGAACATATCGATGCTTGGTAAACCAATATCAATTGTTTGCCTGAACAGATTTTTCAATATGAAACGTGATTATTTACCAGGATCGCCAACATTCTATACTACACTACCGAAGTACACCATTGAATCTCCGAACCATGGCCGACTGAAAATATCGAAGCCGCGCAGTGCGTTACCTTGTAAATGTTGTATTATGGCTTGTATTAATTTTCTTATTATTTTTAACAAACAAAAGGCGATAACAAACTCACTGTAGTGTAAATGTTACATAAGATTGTGCTAAAAAATGTCAAACTTGTTCGTAACCCGGTCACACTTAACGTAGTGTTCCATTCTCGACTAAAGATTCAGACAGAAAAAGTTTCGGAGGATGATATACTCAACGACTGGTCCAAACAGCCGCAGTCCTCACAGCCAATGCCACCAAAGGATGAAGGATAAACTAAACAATCATGAAACAACATTTTGAAAATCAGCCCGAAGCTAAGGAATACAGTCAATTAGAATATTGGAAAGTAATATTTAGTTAATTACACAAGGCAACAAAATTCGAAAAATTTTCCAGTATCTTGAAGGGTTGGTAGCGATTCTAGATGATTTTCGTGTGCTTAGCAAGACTGCGTTTTCAGAAATTGTCCATCATGTCAAGATTTTTGGTAATTTGAGCTTAAACGCAACTTCTTGACCTCGATCCAGCGAACTCGTTACTAATTAAACATTAGAAAAGTCGCCAGATAAATTGGAAAAAATTTAAATGAGAGAGGGCACTCTCTCTTGTTTTGTAAGCGAAACTAACAAAAGTTTCATGTAACAACACATGCTATTTGAATGTTTGACTTTAAAATTTAACAGGCAGTTCTAAGCTCGGTAGAAAGCTTCAAGCTTTCTCACTTAGAAACTCAAGCTCGAAGCTATGCAGCGACAGCCATTAAGAAAGGCTTTCTGTATGTGAGTCCAATTTTGCTTTCATTACGCTTTGCAGTTCCCAACTGTTTAAAGTTCTGATTGCATGAAATTGGCTCAACGAGCAGGAGTCATTTAGCGAAACGCCTTCTGATGATTGGATTGGATATCCATGAAACAGCTGTAAATGTTTGTCCACGCTCTTTTTGGTTTTTCAATGCATAAGTTGTTTATAAAGGGTGATTTTTTAGCTATTATCTTTTTGGCAACACTGGTTTAAACAGCTCACGCACGTTTCGTGTTTTGTTTCACTGTCAAACATCTTCAGTTTGGTCTGTAATTTAACCATGAATCGTCTTACAAACGAACAACGCTTGCAAATTATTGAATTTTATTATCAAAATGCGTGCTCTGTTAAGAAAGTTCATCGCGCGCTTCTTCCATTTTATGGTCAGTTTAATCGACCCACTGAAGCGGCTATTCGGGCTTTTGTGACTAAATTTCGCATCAAATTTACATTGTTGGACATTAAACCACCAACACGCTTACGTAGAGTGCGAACTGAAGAAAATATCGCAGCTGTATCGGTCAGTGTTAATGATGACCAACAATTATCGATTCGTCGCCGTTCGCAGCAATTGGGCCTCTGTTACTCAACAACGTGGAACATTTTGCGGAAGGATTTAGGAAGGATGAAGCCTTTCAAAATTCAGCTGGTGCAAGAATTGAAGCCGAACGACCTACCGCAACGTAGAATTTTTGGTGAATGGGCTCTTGGAAAGTTGGCCGAAGATCCACTTTTATACCGAAAAATTGTGTTCAGCGATGAAGCTCTTTTTTGGCTCAATGGGTACGTAAAAAGGCAGAATTGTCGATTTTGGAGTGAATATCAGCCAGAAGCACTTGGACCGTACTTCATCAAAGATGATGCGAATCGTAACGTAACTGTGAATGGTAAGCGCTACCGTGAGATGATATCCAACTTTTTTTTGCCCAAAATGCAAGAGCTTGACTTGCATGTGGTTTCAACAAGACGGTGCCACATGCCACGCAGCAGGCTCAACAATGGACTTATTGGGAGGCGAGTTCGGTGAACATTTTATTTCACGTTCGGGACCGGTCAATTGGCCGCCTAGATCGTGCGATTTAACGCCTTTAGACTATTTTTTGTGGGGCTATGTTAAAGCTCATGTCTATACAGACAAGCCCGCTTCAACTGACGCATTGGTAGACAACATTGAATCATTAATTCGTGAGATACCGGCCGAAATGTTGGAAAGAGTATGCGAAAATTGGACTAAGCGGATGGACCATTTGAGGCGCAGTCACGGTCAACATTTGCATGAAATAATCTTCAAACATTAAATTATATGGACCGTACTATCGATTCAAAAAAAGATTTCATGCATTTTTCTGAATTTTATGTGTTTTTTTTTTTGAAAAACTTTCCTATAGCTCTTAAAAAATCACCCTTTACTATCAACTATTTTGAGTGATTATTTATTGGATTGTTCCAGTTGATTAAGGTGTAAGTGTAGTCAACGAAAACAACTTGGAAATGAAACATTCGAATTGCAAATCGTTCGAATACCAGAACAGCTAATGCAAAATCGTTCGATTTGGTTTCATTTGAAATCGAAGAAATATGTGAAAGCCGGAACAGGCCTGATAGTTTTGCTGGCAGATGAACCAAAAGATCTGCAGCAAATGATCTACAATATTGTGATAAATGGAACATGGTCGTCAATCTTAGCAAGCGAGGTGTGAGCAATGGAGCTATAGGGGTGAAGCAATAAAGGTGGGAAGAGAGTTGAAGTACCTCGGAATCATATTCACGCCGAAACGGTCGATTAAAAAGCACATCCAGGACAGAACAAACTCAGCTAAAGCAAGCAATAATGCCACGTGGGGAAACTTTTTCCGAAACCGAGATGTTGTACTAGGAGAAAAATGGAAAATGTACCAGGCCGTTAGCAGATTCGGCACAAATCTATGGGGCGCAAGTATGGGGATCGTCCAAATTTGAGGAAGCTAACAAGTTGCAAAATTGCTTCATTAAGAAAATGTTCCGGCTCGCGGACTGCACCCCCCATTATTGCATCCAAATGGGAACAGGTATAACTCCCGCTCATATTTTCACGCTTGATCTGCATCTGCGATATATGGAAAGAACGCTGTTCGACTACGAATCAAGCAGGCCACCAAACGGTTTCTCGAAAATGCTGCTAAGCAAACAGATAGGATGGGCGAAGAGTCTAAACGATTTAAGTGCCAATTTTAATTTGGACTGGAGTTTATCGTTGGCTAGGATGGAGTGGCAGAATAATACACAAGTGCTTAAGAAGCTGCTAGAAACGGAGGAGTACCAAACACATATGCACATATGTTCTATAGATACTTGGACCATAGCCTCGGACTGAGCTACTTTAATCAATCGCACAGATGGGACAAGATAATGTGAATTTATAAGGCATGAAGTGATATGAATATTTTAAACAAACACCTGCGAAATGTGACAGATGAATGCACCTTGTGCAACATAAAGGAAGGCGAGGACTTAGAACATATTATTATGTATTATTTACTATTATTATTTCATGGCCGGCAGTTTGAAAAACGTGGTGTCGAAATAAATGCTTTTAAAGTTTGCAGTTGCTAGGCAAATTGGGTCACTTTAGGTCATTATTCAAAATTTCAAAAAATCGAATAAAAATTTTTGCACATAAAGGTGGAAAACTTGGTTCTTGGTTAAATGGATAATTAGACTTCTTTGTCAGCTAGAGCCAACTTTCTCTGTTTCTCTGCTAGTGCTAGGCTGAGAATGAAGACAAAATTCAAATTCGACACACACACTCAGAGAGAGAAAGAGAGACCAGGCTAAGATTCGCTGTGCTTAATTCACGTGGCTCGCCTGGTCAAGGGGTCGGGGTCGTTGAAGGCCTATATACAATATTTCTTAAATTAAATTATCAAAAAGAATTTCGCTAGTTGGCATGCCTAACCTAGGTACCACCATCAGCAGACAAACCTGTCGTCATCTCTTCCCCTTTGGAACAGAAGGAGAAAGACGAAAGCGGTGTTCGAGTAAAAGAAATTCCGAAAATTTTCCCACACTTCTTGAAGGAGGCAGCAACAGCACACAGGTTGTGTGCAAAGCTACTCATATTTGTTTATGGCCAGTTCGGGTCGTCGTGGTAGAAGATGTGGTTGTAGCACATGTTGCATTTGCCTCCAACTCTTTGGTTTTTGGGTTGTTGATGAGCTGCATTATATGGCTGACCGGCTGGCTAGCATGAGGCATACGGGAGGCGGTTAGCCTGGGGAAACGACGACAACGGCGAGGCCATGGCGTGGCCAATGTGGAGGCCGACGGCAAATGGGCATCCACTTGTTGCCCGCTATTTACCTTTTGGTTCTGCTTGTTGCTTTGTCTCGTCGGGTTTTCACTTTAGCGGTTCTTTTAGTTTGTTTTGTTTTTGCGCATTGACGCCGAATTGAATTATCATACGCCCTTGTGGGCTTAATAATTTCTCACACTTTGGAGGGAAATTTTTTACAAATTTCTATCATTTTTTATCATTTTAGAAGAAAAGTTTGTTGGCGCTTTTGTATGTTTCAGCTGATTCTACCTCACTCTTTCATTTAAGAGCTTGAGAAGTGTCCACTCACACATTCTTATTTCTTAAAGGGATCCTTTTAGTGCTTTACATGCATTTTTCCAACTATCCACTTTAATTTGTAATCACCTAATTGAACTACTATTTTAACCATATTGGCCCATATGCAATCTTCTTCCTTTTGCCTAACATTGTCATCATCATTTGTGGCTACATTACGAAGATCTCGTTTAGCCACGCACAGTTTAGTTTATTATGTCTATTAGTTGCACTATAAGCAACACCTTTAACTGCCAACAAATTACAACTTTATCATGCCGCAAACGATGACGCTGAAGCTGACTGAGAAACGTAGAGTTGCTATGGACCATCAATTCTGCTCCAAGAGAGGCAGCTCGCATAATTAATGAAGCGCAAAAGGCGGCGGCCGCCAATACAAAATGAAGCTATTCCCGGCAAATGAAGACGGCGGCTTCTCCATATTTATACAGAGCGAACATGTTAAATAAAAGATAAGCGTGGACCAATGCGGTTAGTGTCACGCGCGCCGAAGTGGTCGACTTGGACTTTGGAGGATCGCGTTACCATAAATTAAAACTGTAGTTCGGTGGGTCTTAGTCAGTAGGGATTTGTCGAAATTTAGTTACAGATTTTTTTTAACTATTAAAAAAGAGGACTATTTAGAGTCCAAATCGTTTGAACGAACAAAAATGGCGAACGAAAATGATGTTGCGAGACGAACTTCTGTTCCCGAATCAATTCCGAATCCCGTTGGGACGGGTGGCGAGACCCCCTACCCCACGCCATGATAAATTTTTGTTTTTTCGCGCACAAAATGTTCTTGAATCAAGCCCAAAATGCTCATGAACCAAGCACAAAATGTTCTTGAAAAAAGCCATTTTGGAAAAAAACCCCTTGACGTCTTGTATTTTCATACACATATACACACACTCACACATACACACACACACTCTGACAACGCAAAACCCCTTTCTCCGATCTTATTGATCTTTTCAGAAAAGATAGATATTGGCCTTACTTAATATATATAAAGTTTGGAAGGTCTATCTTAAAAATTGTGGCTCTGACAGTTTTTTGCGCTTAAGGGAGGGAGGGGGAGGAATTTTCTAAATCTGAAACAAACTCGATTTGAATCGGTTATACTTCTACCTACAAGCAAAAATTAGTGGCTCTAACTCTTATAGTCTCTGAGATCGACGCATTCATACGGACAGACAGACAGACAGGGCTAAATCGACTCGGCTGTTGATGCTGATCAAGAATATATATACTTTATAGGGTCGCAAATGTTTCATTCTACCTGTTACATACTTTCGCACAACTTCATGATCC
Organism: Lordiphosa collinella; assembly: GCA_018904265.1. Lineage (NCBI taxonomy): Eukaryota > Metazoa > Arthropoda > Insecta > Diptera > Drosophilidae > Lordiphosa > Lordiphosa collinella. The sequence continues at coordinate 52,315 of JAEIFV010000360.1, read as the reverse complement.
CCCTTTTCCCATTTTCAATGGGAACAGGGTATATAGTAAAAATGTCTATGGCATAATGTGAACATATGTTCATTAGGGCTTTTTTTGTATGGGAAATTTAAGGTCATACTGGCGGCCCCTTATTCGTTAGTTTATGGTGTATATTTACCGACAAAAGAGAAAATAGTTCAAAAAGTTATTTTTTAATTGACGCGACGGGGCTCCAAAGATTTTTATATTACTCATACGCAGTGTTGCCTTTCTCCCTTATATATTTTATATTTATAGTTGACGTTGAATTCTAACAAAATTAATTTCAAATAATTTCAAAAGGTTACAAAACATAAGGGACGATACCAGAAAAAATGATTTATACTAAAAATGTTGGAGAAATAAACTTTCTCTTAAGACATGTTTCATATCACTCAAAGGTGCCTTCGGATTCAAAGAAGACCAAAAACGAAAACAAAAATTATTTGTTTGCTCTTTATGCGAAAATACTTTCTTTTTTCGGGTAGCGAGCGACTGCACAAGGTGTTTCGTGTGTCCTATGTCTACATAGACTACACCAATGTTCCGAAGTGGTCAAGATTTTGGTACATTTAGAACGGATTTTTATACCCGTTACTCGTAGAGTAAAGAGGGTATACTAAAGTCTTGCAAATGTATGTAACAGGCAGAAGGAAGCATCTCCGACCCCATAAAGAACAAACATAATCTTGATCAGCATCAACAGCCGAGTCGATATAGCCATGTCCGTCTGTCTGTATGAACACCTAGGTCTCGGAGACTAGAAGAGCTAGAGCCACCAAATTTTGTATGTATAGTAGACTACTATTGTCCCTACGCAGATCAAGTTTATTTCAAATTTTGGCCACGCGCACTCCAACACCCACAATAAAAAATGTTTAATAACTCCAACAATTTTAAAGACATCAAGCTCATATTTTGCAGTTGTGTATGTGCCCAATATCTACAATCTCTGAAAGTTTCATAAAGATCGGATAATAAATGGCAGAGTTATAAAGACACCTGAAACCGTGCATTATTTAACATACAAATATTTGCAGTTTTGAAACAGACGTAACCTTGCACCCGCAGGACATAGCCCTCAAAAATTGCCGACAAAAGATCTCAAATTTCTTTTTATCGATTTCAATTGTTCTTCTGAGCGATTATTTTTATTGCTACAAGTATTCATTGACTACAAGTATTGTTCAACTTGCAAAAATGTATGGTTTTGCACATTTTCCTTGTACCACAGTGCAAACAGTGCACGTCTAGGAACTTTCATTATACAGAAAAATTTAATTAAATAGTAAATAGGCAAGTACTGGCAGCTGATATTGGACGTCTTACTTTAACAATAATCTAAACAATTGAAAACAAGAAAGAGAGTCGGGCAAGCCCGACTATAACATTCTCTGTACCTGTGAAGTGCTACCCGTCACCGTTGCTCTGGTGCTGCCCACAATTGTTTGTTTTCTTTATAACTCGACAACCGTTCATCCGATATATCCAGAAGAAACAAACCTTCTATCTATAAAACTGGGGGAGATATGACGTTATTTCCAATTTGCGGGGGCGGAAGGGGGTGTGGCAAAAATTGAAAATAAACTTTATCTGACTGCAAGTATAAGAAGCATATGTCAAACCTCTATCACCATCTCTGACAGTCGGACGGACATGGCTAGATCGACTCGGCTGTTGATGCTGATCAGGAATATACATATACTTATACATTATAGGGTCGGAGATGCTTCCTTCTGCCTGTTACTTACTTTTGCACTTAATATACTCTGTGTACCTTTGGTTCAGCTCACAAGATGCACCCTCCAACACAATGCCATGGGGCAACTGAAGTGTTAAGATATACGACGATTGGGTATTCACTAGCCCTCGTAAAACGGCAAGCGTTAAAGTGTAAATCCAAATTTTTACGAAGCAACAACAAACCACATGAGAAAAAAACTACCACATTTAACATGACTTAGGGTATGTTTAAAAAATTAGTCGTAAATGTGAAAAAGTGTTATGTTTTGAAGTGTTGTAAAATTTTTCAAAGAATCGGTTAAATATACTTAGTATCGAGCCATTTCTAGATTTTTGTCTTAAAAATATGCGGTCACACCAGCAAACTGTAATTTATAAAGAAGAAAACTGGAAGGCAATGCAAAGCGCTGGAAGAATGTTATGACGCCAAGCGTTTCCGCAAGGCCCAAAGCCCCATTGTGGATCGGCTGACCTGCACGCTGATGTTGAAGGGACGCAACAATGGCAAGAAGCTGAGTTCCTGTAGCACTTTCAAGCGCTCGCTCGAAATGATTCATGTTGGATGGTGTGCCCTAGCGTCGTGTTCACAAGGCCATCTGGCTGCTGTGCACTGGATCACGTGGGGATACCTTCAGGAACACCAATATCATGTACGATTGCTTGGCCGATAAGCTGATCAATGCTGCAAAGGCTTCCTTCAACTCGTATGCCATCAGTTCGAAATCAAGTAGAAGAAAACAACAAATCTACTGACATGTTTACAAAAAATTTAAAATAACTTTAACAATTCCGTAGATTAACTGGGAGTAGTGAACTCTCAAGATTTAACAAGTAAGGGAGCTGCTGTCGAGTGCCCCGACTACAAAATACCCTGTTCCCTTGATTTCGTGAGTTTTTTCTTTACATACACACACACTCACACATACACACACTCCAACTTACACACAAACGCATGGCATGCGGCCGCGCGCGATAACTGACAATGCAAGACCCCCCTTTCTCCCACAAGCAAAATTGATTCGTATATAACTTCGGTGTTTATTGTCCGATCTTATTGATCTTTTTAGAATAGATAGATATTGGGCCTTACTTGATATATGTAAAGTTTGGAAGGTCTAACTTAAAAATTGTGGCTGTGACAGTTTTTTGCGCTTAAAAGGGGGAGGGGGAGGAATTTTCCAAATCTGAAACAAACTTGTATTGAATCGCGTATACACCTACCTACATGCAAAAATTTGTGGCTCTAGCTCTTATAGTCTCTGAGAAACACGCGTTCATACGGACAGACGGACAGGGCTAAATCGACTCGGCTGTTGATGCTGATCAAGAATATATATACTTTATAGGGTCGCAAATGTTTCCTTCTACCTGTTACATACTTTTGCACAACTTAATGATCCCCCTTTTCCCATTTTCAATGGGAACAGGGTATAAAAATGCTCAGGGGACTAAACCACCCCAATAAGGGATTATTGTCGAATCCTAATATTATCCTAATCCCAATATTATCATCCCATTTTGACAAAACCTTTTTTGAATTTTGTAAAAGAATATAACATAAATATTTATGCGAACGTAAGGGACGTTTCCATTAAAAACAAAACAGTTTTTCTCCCATGAACGATTGTTCCTATGACAGCTATAAGCTATAGTCATCCGATCCGGCCGGACCCGACAAATGTGCAGCGTATTTGTACCAAAAGTCTTCGAGCAAAGTTTGGTGAGGACTGATTCAAAACTGACGGAGGAGATAGCATGGAAACAGACGGATAGGGCTAAATCAACTTAGCTCGTCATGCTGATCAAGAATATATATACTTTATGTGGTCGGAAATGCTTCCTTCTATGCGTTTCAAACATCCGGACAATTTTATAATACCCTCTGCAAGGGTATAAAAATTGGTTTAAGTCAAATATGGTAAATTGAAAATTGAACTTAAAACTTTAAACGTGTTTTTCTGGAAACTACTTTTTCAACCAGGTTGGCAGCTTTTGTCTTTTTCTACTCTATGAATTTTGACGAGGTAGGGCTTAAGGGACGCAGAATTTACGTGGCCATGGCTCGAACGAAGGTTCATTGGGAACAAAAAATTGTTTACTATTTTTTTTTTGCTTACTGGAATGTAAAAATAATTGTCAAAAATCGATTTCTCATTTTCAAATGGTAGCCATTTTTATAAATAAAATTTTTTCTTCAGGCCACAAAACCATTCACACTAATAAATTTCTCGATTTCCATATTGGTTTCACATAATGTTGACTTCCGAAAAGCTGCGAACCATGAGCACAGCTTTTTTAGAAGACCCTCCTTTGGAGCCCGATAACTTTTTGAACAGGCCACGAATATTCACACATATTTTTATTTTGAATTGTTTTGGTAATTGTTTAGTAGAGCTACCCTCACCAAAAATTCTGAAAAAAATAGATGGACCGCGAATTTACAAGAACTATGACGTATTATTTGAAAGTAGCATTTTTTTGTATAAAAAACAGATTGTTTTTTGCCTTAACTGTCAATATTTCTCAAAAAAATTTATATTTATTTGTATAGATGTGCTATTTACCGACTTTTTCTCGTTTCCTAGTATGAAAATGGCGCTATACATTGAATGAAAGTGGAAGTGAAACACCCGCGGGCTTTATTTCACTATTAGAGTGAAATAACGCCCGGGGGCGATATATCACCTGGCGTTATTTCGCCCCTCTTTAAAGCCCACTGGCAACGTCAACGTTTCTAGGTATAAGATCAATATTGTGATCAATAGACATGGAACCATTTAGATTATAAAGGTCTTTTAACATTTATGAAGTAAACCTTAATGGCCATACTACTAATAGTATGTCCTAAACAATTTTTTAAAATTTATATCGTTCAATTAAGTTTGCCACACTAAGGTCATCTGGTCACTTTGACATCAACACTTTCAGGATCGAATTAAAGTGAGTGAACTTAAAAATTGTTTAGGACATACCATTAGTAGTATGGCCATAAAGCTTTAATAAATTTTAAAAGACCTATATACAATGGTTCCATGTCTATTGATCACAATAAGGATCTTATACCTAGAAACGTTGCTATGCGGCGTACTGTTCAGTGGCCGCGGAATTTTTTTAAAAATCGCGCGTTTTTAAAAAAAATTAGCCAATTCAAAAACTCGCACTTTATTTTTTGCTTCTTCTTATGAGCTTTTCTGGAAGGTCATTATCTTCCTACACCGGAAACGTCCATTCGCTGCCGTGCACTTTGAACCGCATTTTGGACACGTTTTTGACTTTAAAATGCGCCGTGATCTTCCACAAATTGCATTATCTCCTCATCCGACTTAGCGAAAAACTTCATTAGCGTATTTACGCAACGGGCAACTATTTTTCGTCGATGTGATTGGTGGTCAGAGTGTACAACGAATATTTTGCTTACCAGAAACAATTTTTTCAATTTATAAATGACAGTTAGGCAAAACAACTGTTTTTTATACAAAAAAGCAACTTTCAAAATTTTTACCATTGAACCGCGGGTCCCCGAGCGAAAAAATGAATAAATCGCGGTCCATCTAGGATATTTTTTTCAGAATTTTTGGTGAGGGGGTAGCCTACTAAACAATTACCATTGTTTTTAATAAATTTGGCAACCAAATACCAAAAAACCAAATTATAAAATCTTTTCCCGATTTCTTTCAACGTAAAATTTCAGTCGTCTATGGGACAATTAGTGACAATTCAAAAAATTAATAATTTTTTTATTATTTTCTTCAAACAAAGTGGTCGCTGTGTTTTCGCTTAAACTCAAAATCAGTCAAGTTCATAGATGTAAGTTAAATATTATTCAGTTCTCATACTAAAGATCTCATACAAAAAAAAACACCGAAATAATCGGTAGGCAAAATTCTTTTTACGGTTTCAGTTTTAATACAAATTGTACACGCTTAATTATGTCTGAAAGCAATATGACAGGTGCAGAAGGCGATAGAAATAGACAAAAAGAAATGGGTATTTCTAAGTCCATGGAAAAATTGATGGACAGTCTCCAAATCGGTACCGACGATAACCAAGTGAAAAATATTACAAAAATCCAAAAGTCGAGGCCAAAATGGCTGAAAAAGCGAACAAAAATCAATTCTGTGGCGGATATTGACGAAACTTCTTATAGAAATTATTTCTCGGACTATAAGAACTTTTTTAGTGGCTCCTTTAATGAGGTTGCTTTAGTGAAAGACGCGGCGCGCCATTGGAGCCGTATGCCCAAGAGCCGACGCTCTTTATATTCGGCTGTAAGTAAATTATAGCGAAAATTGGAATATATAATTAATTTATTTTTTTACAGGATGTCTACCATACTGATGATGCCTGCCCTTCTAGCTCCAGACAAGTTCAGGGCAACAGTTGCCCCCAGTTGGGAAAGCGGCAGACTGCATCTTGCTCCTGGAAGCCCACGCCCAGATGCCCCAAAGCGAGGCCCAAACGGTGCTGAAAGTCCGTCTAACCAAGTCGGCCGCAGTGCAAAGTAAAGGATCCCACACCAGAGCTGAGAGCAGCACTACCAGTAACAGAGCAGAGTGAAAACCAGCATTACCAGTCCCAGACCAGAGAATTTTCACATTAAGTCAGTCTAAAATATTTTTAATCTAATATTTATTTGTACGAGAACTTTTAAAATTCGAGGTATACCCCAAACAAAGGTTTTTTTATTGCCCTACAGACTGAACCGCCGAGGGCTTTCGATTAACTATCTACCCATGTGCAAGTTTTACAAGGCTCGGATTTGTTCATTACGCGAGTCGGTAATACAGTCTGGTTTTTTTTCAGGAATGTTGGCTAATGCATTAATTGCCGCTAATTGAGAAAATATATAAATATACACAGAACTAACAGAGAGGGAACTGGCAAAACTCGTTGATCAGAAATATTTTAATAACATAAATGCCACGCCAATGCATAAACCTTCAGCTACCCTAAACAAAGGAGCTTAAAGCTAGTTGAAATTTCGTGCTATTTGTGCACTTGGAATTCTCAACTCTGTATTCGCCGCCTGGGTTATTTAAATAGGATTTGCAAATGGCTTGTTGGTGTGACAGCAACTGAAAGTGTACGGACGAAGACTGCCATGGCGGCAGCCGAAACGGCCGTCTACACAGCCACAGCTCCTGTACATGTTCATATGTATTCTCTGTTGATTTTTCTGGTTGATTATAATTAAACCTCGACCTTGAGCCTGCTAGCATTCACTTTGACTTAAATCAAAGCAGGTCGTCAAAACCCATATTCAGAAGCAGAAAATATTGAAAAACTGACAAAAAGGTATTCTTTTTACTAGAGCGATTAGTGCTCCAACCACATAGTAAAATCAATAACAATCATATTTAATTTAACTATGCCTATTTCATATTAAAATTAATTAAAAAGCATGTTGAATTGACTAAAAACATATTTGATCGGTGAAATTCAGTTACCCGTTTTTTATTCCCAAGACATGGAATTCCAACTTGAGAATTAAAAGCGGACATACAAGCGACAACATGCCAGAATTATATTGTAGTATACTTTAAGGCAATTCAATATAAGTAGAAGTTTAGCAGCCTGATGACCAGCATGTGCGATAGTGCAACTGGTTGAGTCAGCACCCCAATCGAGTTCAAGTCCAAAAGTCCCGAGTTCGAGTCCCCCACAGAGTAAGTAAACATTAATAAACATTCATTTAATTTAAACTTCTATCTCTTACCATCGAGATCTGTGCGTTCATACGGACAGACAGACGACTCGGCTGTTGATGCTGATCAAGAATATATATACTTTATGGGGTCGGAGATGCTTCCTTCTGGCTGTTACATACTTTTGGACACAACCTCATACCCCATACCCCATATACCCCATACCCCATACCCCGTACCCCATACCCCATACCCCATACCCCATACCCCATACCCCACACCCCATACCCCATACCCCATACCCCATAACCCCATACCCCATACCCCATACCCCATACCCCATACCCCATACCCCATACCCCATACCCCATACCCCATACCCCATACCCCATACCCCATACCCCATACCCCATACCCCATACCCCATACCCCATACCCCATACCCCATACCCCATACCCCATACCCCATACCCCATACCCCATACCCCATACCCCATACCCCATACCCCATACCCCATACCCCATACCCCATACCCCATACCCCATACCCCATACCCCATACCCCCTACCCCATCCCATACCCCATACCCCAACCCCCATACCCCATACCCCATACCCCATACCCCATACCCCATACCCCATACCCCATACCCCATACCCCATACCCCATACCCCATACCCCATACCCCATACCCCATACCCCATACCCCATACCCCATACCCCATACCCCATACCCCATACCCCATACCCCATACCCCATACCCCATACCCCATACCCCATACCCCATACCCCATACCCCATACCCCATACCCCATACCCCATACCCCATACCCCATACCCCATACCCCATACCCCATACCCCATACCCATACCCATACCCCATACCCCCATACCCCAAACCCCATACCCCATACCCCATACCCCATACCCCATACCCCATACCCCATACCCCATACCCCATACCCCATACCGAGGGAAAAAATTAGGGAAGGAAGTTAGGATGACTGAAGTTAGTTGGGAAAACAGGTGCTGAAAGACATTGAGGCACTTAAATTGACCAACAGGTGCCAGCTCGCACAAGACAGAGGCGAGTGGCAGGCATTAATTGCAGCGGCCGAGACCGTCAAACGGTTGTGATAGAAATATCGGGCCAAATAAGAAGAAGAAGAATCAGATCCAAACACTACTCTGAAAGTAGCTTAAGAACGAGCTTGTCATTTCAAATGTTTTCCCAATTTGATTTGCTGATTTACAAGTAATCTTTAATAAATCCTTGTACCTATTAAGTGTGTGAATAAAGCCATTTGTATAAATGATTTTACTGGGGACAGCGGGACGATTCTGTGCTCAGCTTCAGTTAACCGTTATATCTGTAAATCAACTTGTTAAGGTAAACAAGAACATAGTAAACTAACATCTAATCCATAGAAAGTTTATAATTCCATCCATCAACTTTGATTTTCTTTGACAACCATATTTGGTGTCTAAATCTTTTAGCGTAAGTTCGTGCCAAGAATACTAGTGAAATAATTCAATACTCTTGCTTTCATTTGGGCCTCTCACTCAAAATCCTTGAGCATCGACCAGCTGCTGCTGGTCCAAAGCGCTTTTTGTTTACCGCACGACAAATTGCTTTGCTTTTGGCATCTGCGGCTGCGGCTGTGTCTCAGGACAGGCCGGGCCTGGCCAGGCATTCGAGCCCCATATAAGGCAGCTCCCGTAGACACTTTGCGTGTTTCTGTGTATTTGTGTGTCTGCACTAAACAAATTGTTAAATTTATTGCCGCTCGTAAAGAATGGTCGCAAAACAAAACAAAGGCCACAAAGAATGCCTACTGTACCATAATGTACTCGCGACTGGGCAAACTGCAAGGAAAGCTATCGAAACCTTTCAGTCAATCTTCAACTCTCATCAACTTTGCCATATTCGCCTTTTGGCTCGCTATGACATCTTTGGCATTTTACATTTAATTAATTAGCGAATGTGAACTATCCGGCGATCGAGCGAGCGATCATTGGCGCCGTTGTCAATCACTCAATCAATCGATCAATCAACAAAACGCATTCCTTCGGTGACTCGCCGCAGCATGTGGAGTGAAAAATTGCACAGAGATTTTAACTCATTTCCCTCTGTCCAATTGAATTCTCCTCTTCTCTCTTCTTAAGCAAGATTAGTTCCTTTCCTATCGTCGTCGGCCCCGTTTCTGTCACTTGCACACATGATGATGATGATTTCATTTTAATAACACCACTGGCAAGTGCTCCAGCCACAAGTCATGATCATTTAATACCCTGCACTTCGCTTTGGCCATGTCAACACCAGTTGACGGAGTAACAAGGAAGCGCAACACTCTAAAATGGCGTGTAATTTATCAGCAGCACGAGCAGCATTTAGCCATGGACTGAATCTCAACCTGGGCTTGGACTTGGACTCTTGTCATAATCTTCATTCGTTGTCCGCGTCCGAGACGTCAACTGTGGCATTTTTTGTCGTCATATTAACATTTCTTCCTCTGGTGAGGCAAATCTCTCGAGCATCTAGCAGGCGTCTCTCTCCCTGGCTGAGTTTTAATTTTTTTAATTAAGTTTAGTCTAACGTTTTTATTTCTTTTTCCCCCCGCTGGCCAAGCAACTGAAACTCGCGTGCTCATGGTGATGAGTTGGAGCATTAGCTTTGATGTCGGCTCATATTTATTAGAGCGCAATCTACTTCAAATTATAGTCCAACGGAGTGCAGCAAAATTAATCCACTTTGGCATGTTTTTGTTGCCAATTTGTTTGGGAAATGGGAATGTTTACAAATGAAAAGAGTCTCTTTTATGTGAAAACTAACTCTAACTCTGATCAACATTATTGAATGCTGCTATCGTAAGATGGCAACCCTCAGACTTATCCCCCACAAATAGAAACATTTTTGCATCATAATCTACTGTTTAGGCTGCATTATGTGACACACCAGTACTTCCATATAGAGACTTCAAGCACAATTGAGAAATGTAACAAATTTCCCTTGGAACCTTCATAAAATACCATTTTATCCAGATCTCTAGCATGCCAACGGCAATTGCCAGCCAAAAGGATCCGAATGGATTTTTTTCCCAAAGCGCTGGCCAAGCAAATTAGGAAGCTAATGAAGAATTTACATTGTTTGCCAAAACGAATTATTATTAAGCGGGCAGCAGGCAGCGGACCCCTAAGCAATGTGGATTGAGCATTGGGATTGGGATTGGGATGTGCATGTGGATGCGGTCGAATAAAACAACGACCAATTATATCGCCGAGCTTTGATCTTGCGACTGGTTCTGGGTCTAGTCTCGCTTGCGATTAGGCATACCGAAAGAAAGTTGAAATATGCAGCCACGGAAATGTGAAGCAATTGTTTTTGGCATTTCGGTGGCACTTTGTTCTCGAGCCGCACTGGGCGAGGCTTGCAAGTCTAATTCCCACCGAGAGTTTAACCTGCAAAATTGGCAGGGCAAAAATAAATCAAATCACTGGAAAGTTTCCCCTCGCATTCAATTAAAGTCTCTGAGATTTATAGGGTAAAGTAAATTTTTTCCACTTAAATTTTGTTTTATTTTTTTGGTGCTCTGCTGGTGCCAAGCCCTAAAAGTGGATCGTTCCACATGTGTTACCCCAGAGTCAAAAGTATTAAAGCGCTCCAATTTGTCACTTTAAGCTTAGGCCTGCAAAAATAAAAGCCAAATGCAAAAAAAATCTGAGCATACTCTAACTGAAATGTTGGCACTTTGGGTTGTGGTTAAAGAATTTTGGTTATAAAATTTTTGATTTCATGCAAACAACTGAAGAGAGGGCTTTTTAGCCCTTCCCCCTACACAAGCAAAAAAAATCTGTGGGTAAATTTAACCGAAAATGACGGTTAGAAATGCGCCAAACCACAGCCTTTACGTACAGAAAACTATTGCAATAGTAAATCGAACCAAAAATATCGTTATACTAATGTTTACAGTAAGTAGCTTTTCTTATAATATGATTTCAATTTTAGCTGTCAAGTTACCATACAAATAGTAATAGTACTATTTTTAGGTAGGCTTAAAGAATTAATAGTTACTTAACTATCAAAGAACGGTTTAGCAGTCTTCAGACTCAATAAGTTATGTTTGTTCATAACTTTTAAAAACAAGACACACAACCAGAAATGAGACAACCGTACAGCAGTCTTCGTCTATCTTCTTCAAGCATGCCATTCCATGCCAGCAATGCTATGACTGTTTGGGAATTCCAAGGCAGCACAAAAGCAAAATCCGATACTTACAGCAGCAACTCTAAATTGACAGAAGCATTTGTGTATGCGTTTGTACCCAAATCGGTTCTTCTTAACTATTCTATTTTTACTGTTATAATACCAAACAAGTAAGTATGTCGGTCAAGACCGACTATAATGTACTCTGTACCTGTGAAGTGCTGCCCACCACCGAACACTGGCCGGAAAAGCCAAAATTTTGGCAAAAAGTCTGTGCAGAAGTTTTTTGTGCATCCCTGGAATTTTGACACGGCCCTGAAAGCAAACTTTTTTCAACAAAAATTTTATTGATCTGACACCAAACACGTGCTGTTTTTAGCTGGAGGGGCGTGTCAAAAATTTAAAATTATTTTGATCTGCTTGTCCGATACAAGTCGAACCTCTGTCTCTTACCATCTATGAGATCTGTGCTGACAGACTGACAGACGGACGGACAGACGGACATGGCTATATCGACTCGGCAGTTGATGCTGATTAAGAATATACTCGTATATACTTTATAGGGTCGCAGATGCTTCCTTCTGGCTGTTACTTACTTTTGCACAAGCTTTATATACATTGTGACTTCTGGTACAAAAATTTAGTTGAATGCTCGGCAGAGCATATACCACTAGCAGTTTGTTTTTCTAAAAAAGGACTACTTTTCGACATTTAAAACAAAAATGAATTTATTTATTAATCTCACTTACAACGTCTTTTTCGACCGATCACTTATACTGCAGCTATATGCTGTAGTCATCCGATTTTGACAAAATTTTGTAGAATTGTGTGAAAGTATATAAGATAAATTAATGCCAACGTAAGGCAGCTATATGCTATAGCCATCCGATTTTGACCAAACTTTGTGGAATTGTGTGGGAGCAAATAAAACAAAAACATGCCAATTTTGAAGCCATTTCCATTGAAAACAATTAAGTTTATCTAACTAATATTACTTTTCAGACTCTACTTTTCTATGACAGCTATACTATATAGATGTCCGATTTAGACCAAACTTGGTGGAATCATGGAAAAGAATAGTAAACTAAGAAGTACGAAGTCTGGAGGCGTTTCCATTGAAAACCAAAAAGTTTTTCTCACTAAAACTAGTTTTTCGACCGATCGTTCCTATGACAGCTTTATGCTATAGTCATCCGATCCGGCCGGTTCCGACAATTGTGCAGCGTATTTGTACCAATAGACTTCGTGCAAAGTTTGGTAAGGATAGCTTTAAAACTGACGGAGGAGATAGCATAGAAACAGACGGACGGACAGGGCTAAATCAACTCAGCTTGTCTTGCTGATCAAGAATATGAGGTCGGAGATGCTGCCTTCAATGCTTTATATCCGAACAATATAATACCCTCTGCAAGAGTATAACAAGAAAGATAGTCGGTCAAGCCCGACTGTAACATACTCTGTACCTGTGAAGTGCTGCCCATCACCGTTGCGACCGGTGCTGCCCATAATTGTTTGATTTCCTTATAACTCGAATATCGTTCATCCGATCTTTAAATTTTATTCGGCGGATCGATAACGAATCCCGAATACTAAATATGTCCAGAAGGTTCGAACCTTTTATCTATAAAACTGTGGGAGATATGACGTTTTTTCGATATTGCGAGGGCGGGAGCGGGCGTGGCCAAAATTGAAAATAAACTTGATCTGCCTGCAAGTATACGAAATATATGTTCCATACATGTCAAACTTCTATCTCTTACCATCTCTGAGATCTGTTTGTTCATACGGACAGACAGACAGACGGACGGACAGACGGACACTTTTGCACAAACTTAATATACTCTATGTACCTCTAGTACAGAGAATAAAAACTATGTAGACTATGTCGCCCTAAAATTTTGAAACATGAAAAAGATACCGCTTGTAATTCTCAAGTTCAAATTCCCTGCTTTCGGAAAAAAAGAGGGGCAGTTGATATTCTGCTTGCTGAGTGCTTTGCATTATTTGACAGCGTTCTTTGTTGTGAATCACGCGCGTGATTGGTAGTCGAGTGCGTTAAGATGCCTTTCATGTTAAAGGTTCCGAAGGACAAGGTTAGAGGGTTAGAAAGGAAAGGTTAGAAAATAAAATTATGATAACTAATTTCAATGTGTTTTTCAGGAAGGTTTCAAGAAGGAAAATATCCTATAAAAAAAACAGGGGAAAGTTATCTTCGGCTCGGCCGAAGTTTTGTATATCCTTGCAGCTTTCATTGAAAACAAAAAAGTTTTTCTAACTAAGACTACTTTTTGGACCTTACTTTTCAATGGGATCTATACTATATAGACGTCTGATTTCGACCAAACTTGGTGAAATCATGGAAAAGCAAAATACACTGTTAATTACGAAATTTGGAACAAAAAGTTTTTGTCACTAGAACGTAGAATTGTGTAAACTTATAAAAGGTATTGGGTTCTTCGGCTTGCTGTCGCGGCGGTGGCGTTTCCAAGTGCGGGGGCCGCGGGGGCGCAGACGGCAGCGAACTAAATCATATCGTCTGCGTCGAATTATACTTTATGTGGTCGGAGATGCTTCTTCTATGCGTTAACATCGGACTTTTATAATACCCGGGGGTTAAAAAATTTTAGTGTTGATTGTGAGGGGATTGTCTTCCTGTCAATTTAGAATTGGCTTCGCTATTTGAAAAATATCGGTGTCCAGAAGATTCGCTTTCTTTTTCGAAAGTCTAGTTAAAAGGTGTGTGCGTAGGATTATGGTCCAAGTACAAAAACAGTGCTACATCGCGTTGGTTCGTGAAGTTGGTTTGGCTTTGGTTGGTTTGCCAAAATTTCCTAACAAAATACGAGACGTTTGAAACCAACCGAAAGAGATTTCCAGGACACCGAGAATTGGTTTTGGGTTGGAAATTGGTTGGATGAGATTTCTAGGACACCTACGAATATGAATTTGACGGTGCTCTAGCCATCTGAGTTGTGGTGCCGTTGGCTGAGCTATCGGTGTCAGTGAGTGCAGTGTTTCCAGGTCCCGAGTTCAAGTCCCAGTAAGGGTAAGTAAAAAAAAACATAAAAATTGTTGTTAAAAATAAATTACAACAAAAGAAGATGGGATAGTCGATATAGCCATGTCCGTCTGTCCGACCGTCCGATTGTCCCTCTGTCTATATGACACCTAGATCTCAGAGACTAGAAGAGCTAGAGCGGAGTTCTGAGATAGAAACGGTTCGGTCCAAAACCGGCTTGCAGTCCAGTATCAAACAACCCCGAACTTTACTAGAAAACAGTAAAAGGAATGCACTTCAATGTAGCCCAAAATAGAGACAAAAGTCAAGCTCTATTTCAGATAGGACAGGTTCCTACTGAGCATGCACTTGACAAACACTATCTTCTCTTAAAAATAAGTAAGGCTGGAATGACACTTTCAATTTTTAGAGACAATTTTAGTCACAATTTTTCGGCTATGGGGAAAGGTCGTTGGTGTAAGAGAATAAGAATATACTTGAATTTTCCGCACAATGATTTGGAAGAGGCTGAGATGATACACAACATCGACTTTTGTACATTAACGGAAAATTGCGACAATAGTTTTACCTAAAAATTGAAAGTGCCATTCCAGCCTAAGAAAGCTTAGCAACTAAAATTTTCGCGGCAGTTTCAAATGTTCACTACCATAAAGTTTTCAATACATAAGAAAGATGAGTTAAGGTGTAATCAAAATATAGAGAATTATCCAAATTCCCTTAAATGTCCATATCGTCAGTGTATTCAGCACTTCGTTTACAAAAGCCAAAAATTTGGCTTGTTAACTTCGAGGAAGAGCAACGGAGACCAACCGCAACAACAGCAAACCAGATCGCACAATTGTTATTAGGCTCTTTTGAGCAAAAGCCGACGCTGCCGCCGCGCCGACAGACCGACAGACAGAGGCGAAACTGAAGCACGCGCTCTTAACAAATTGGGCTACGAATTTATATGACTCGCTGGAGATGGAGAAATGTGCGCCCGTATGAGATGACATCACAGGCAAAATATGTGCCCCCAAAGGCGCGGCCCAGTAATGCCAAAGCAGATGAGACAAAAGATGACAAGATTTAGTCTGATCTAACTGCAACAACTTTCCCTTCCTCGTTTCAAAACAAATGATTACAAATGAAGGCAGATGCTCTTTAACAAAACCATTAGCAAAACTTGGCCATTTCCCATTCCGCCAACCCTCTCTACACTCGTCACTCTTCACTTATGATTAATGTGTTTATTATGCAACAATTATGTGTATAAACATCTCGCGAGTATCCCATACGAGTTTCAAGAGCACGGCTCATGTCAAATTAATGAACTCTCTTGACTTCCTGACACTTCATAAAGGTGTCGACGCGCTTTTGAGAATGCAGGACGACAGACATAACACAGGACATTGTTAGATTTATTCAAATTTGCTACAGTTTTATGCACAAGCAGATTCCGAGGTCGATCTCAGACGCTCTCATAAATCAACGTACTGAAGAGGCTGTTGATAAATTTGCATAACTTAGGCCAACGAAATTTGTTCCGGGGAACAAAAAAAAAGGAGAATGAAATCAAAACTAGTTTGCATCTGGTCATGGGATACGTTGTGTCAGCTAATGGAACAGTTAAGGGATAGGAAATGCACCATCTAGTTAGAACTGCTTTAAACTTAAGACAATCGATAGGAGCCAAACCAAACTTCAACCACTTCAACTTCCCAGCTACATGGCCAAATACAAATTGCTCGATTTCCAAAAAAAGGTAACACAACCCAAAACCAAATAGGCGACAAATCTTCAAGTCTTCAATAGAAAATGCTTGCATGCCAAGTGATCGACGGACATGGCGACATTCGATTTTGTGGCCAAATCGATCCAGATACAGATACTTTAAATCACAATTTCAATCGAACGCAAGCCAAACGTTGAGATATAAAACAACAACAACAACAGAAAAACTGAAAAATAGCTGTGCGCACATGTCAAAGGCGGGCAGAAAAAACAACAGCAACAACAACATCAGCTTGGCAGCAGCATTTTATTTCAATTTCAATTGATTGTCGTACAATCGCCATGAATAATTCAATTTTTGCAATTGCTTAGTCCAGACTAAGGTAGACAGAGATGAAGAGAGCAAGTTGGAAAGAAAGAGAAATAGAGAGGAATACGGAACATGGACATATTTTTGCTACTG
Organism: Lordiphosa collinella; assembly: GCA_018904265.1. Taxonomy (NCBI): domain Eukaryota; kingdom Metazoa; phylum Arthropoda; class Insecta; order Diptera; family Drosophilidae; genus Lordiphosa; species Lordiphosa collinella. Next base: position 35,517 of record JAEIFV010000360.1, on the reverse strand, counting down.
CTTCTTCTTCAGCGTCTGTTTGCTGTCAATGTTATTCGCGACAGTCCAAACAACAGCAACAACAACATCAAGGAACCAGCTAGGAAGACGACCACCTATGTATACGCAGACATACATATACACAGGTACCAAAGACTAGCGCCTATCAGGAAGTTAAACTTCTAAACTATATATAAAACAATTGGCTTTGCTCTAAATTAAAGTCTGATGCAAAACAGGCTTCAAATCAAACGCTGCTCAATTTTTGGTGGAAGTGGGAAACACATGTTGACTTAACGATAAGTAACAAATCACCGACAAGCACTTACTACATTGAGCAGCTGTTTCAGGACCCTCTCTGTTCTATCATATTAGACTTCGCTATCGACTGCAATTTTGTATAACTTGGCAGAAGGAGTTAAAATATGGTCCAGTTGATTGCGAAGATACAACCTCATAGTCTTGCTTTGAGAATGCAAATACAGAATGGTTTCCACCCTCTAGTACGGCTGGGGTCAGTCACAGTGTTTTCGTCAACCCAGCATTGCTCTTTGTACGGTGATGCATCGTGTCGACAACGGTTGTGGCGAATGTCGTTTCTCTGCATGGCATTGCGTCTATCGAGCGTCGCTCATGTCGGCTTCTGAATTAAATACGTCAGTCGTCGGCCGTACTAGAAGGCATACATTCTCCTTTAAGGTGGGTTCGTCTGCATTCCATAATTCGACGTGCTATACTAGAGCACCTTTCGATTGATGCGCTGGATGCTTTAATACATAACGTCTTCCTTGACGTTCCTCCTTGAGCACTTCTTTTCTGTTTTCCTTGCTAGTCCTAGAAGTCCCGATAAGGGACCCATTCGAATTTTGTTGAAAGTATCCAAATTGTATACAAATTTCAAAAAGCAAAGGATTTTTTTTTGATTATAACGATTACGATTCTTTCGATGCGACGATGCCTACGATGTAATCGGACAATTTTTACTCATACTCGGCGATGCCAAACATGTTACATTTTTACCTACTCGTGCAGGTCTCTAGTATGTACTAACTCTGTTCCCGAATATGATGTATTTTTTCTCAGAATATGGTATTGAAATGAAATTTCACTTCTTATTCGGTGACTGATACCGGTCTGTACCTTATGCCAAAATTTTGAAACCGACCGTCTTGAAACAATATATTTAGCTGCTGTTTATAGCTTCCAAAGCAATTCTACTGTAACAAGAACTGTAGAATTCCGTTTCTCTGTTCGCTTGTCAATTGGTGTAGTTGTGGCACTGGTTCTGCTGATTCTGAAGAATTTTAAATTATGTGGAAACAAAAAAAACACCGGATTTTCAAAAGTAAAAATTTGAATGTGCAACGATCGGAAAAATATTGCCAGACATGAAATCGGAGCACATGAAAAAATATTACACTATACCCCATTTGATTTTTTCTTTAATTTTACCCCCAACCCCCTTCGTAAGTCGATCCCTCCTCAACGATCGTAAAAATATGGCCAGATATGAAAACAGATCACACAAAACCCCCGAGTACAGATTTTGATAGCAAACCCAAACATTTTTTTAGGAATTCCGCTTCGCTGATTCCAACCAAAATTTACCAATGGTTAAGGTTCGGAAATTTGAGGTTCAAGATTTTTCGACGAAGGTTTTGGTTCGAATCTTGGTTCAGCCCATATTTTACACAATTCGAGTATTCTCTAGCACTTGTAATATGATAAAGCGTAAATTTACGACAAACGAGCAACTGAGCGACCCCTATGTGATTCGCTGTAATAATTTTCAGGGCCAACTTTTTATTGTAAAAACCTGCCGTTATTTCGCTCAAACAAATTTTTAACAAAACTGTCACTTTTTTGTATGGCAAAAGCACTCTTTACCGGCTGCCTTAAGGCAATTTTTAGTAAAGGCAGCCTTTATGCCTTAGTGTAATTTGGCTATTAACCAGATGTTTAGACGAGCTATTATTTGAGTACCAAGTCTTGACAAAATTAATTCAACAAAATAAAAAATGCCTAGAAAAAAGGTGCAACAAGCTTGGAGTATGCGAAAATTTTACTTGGCCCTTTAAGAAATAGTATGTAAGCATGTCAGTAGAATTGTTATGTTTTCTTCTTCTTGTTTTCGAATTGATGGCGTACGAGTTGGAGGAACCCTTTGCAGCATTGATCAGCTTATCGACCAAGCACTCGGCAATGATCTTGGTGCTTCAGTGCACAGCAGCCAGATGGCCTGGTTAACGCGACGCAAGAGCCACACATCCACCATGAATCATCTCGAGCGAGCGCTTGACAGTGCTACAGGAACTCAGCTTCTTGCCATTGTTGCGGGCCTTCAACATCAGCGTGCAGTTCAGCCGATTCAAAATGGGGGCACTTGGCCTTGCGGAACATTCTTATAACCGAGAAGTTTCGAAATTGTTCCCAAAATGTTACAAAGAAGAGTGGTCTTAAAACGTTACCAAAATTTTTCTAGTAAATGACCCAAAAATGTTCCCAAGTTGAGCCCAAAATGTTATTAACGCAACACCTAAACGTTAATGAAGATAGAACAACGGGTGTTACAATTGCGTTCATGATATGACACCGCCGTTCACAGCTCACGAAAAAACGGGATTACTCCACTATTGTCAACGAATGGTGATGATTTCGGTAGATTTTGAACGGATTTTTTCTGAGTGTGCGGATGTTTGTAACGCATTGAAGGAAGCACCTCCGACTACATAAAGTATATATATTATTGATCAGCATGACGAGCTGAGTTCATTTAGCCTTGTCCGTCTGTCCGTCTCCAATCTTCGTATTTCTTAGTTTAATATCCTTTCCCATGATTTCCTATGAGTCGAAATCGGATGACTATAGCATATAGCTGCCATAGGAACAATCGGTTGAAAAACTAGTTCTAGTGAGAAAAACTTTTTTGTTTTTTATGAAAAAGGCCTTATCGTTGGCATACACTTATTGTATATACTTTTACACAATTCTACAAAGTTTGGTCGAAATCGGATGACGATAGCATATAGCTTTCATGGGAACGATCGGTAGAAAAACTAGTTCGAGTGAGGAAAAACTTTTTGGTTTTTATTGAAAACGTACTTTTTATTGGCATATTTTTTATTTTATATACTTTTACGCAATTCTACAAAGTTTTATCAAAATCGGATGACTATAGCATATAGCTGCAGTATGAATGATCGGTCGAAAAAGAAGTTCTAGTGAGAAAAACTCTTTTGTTTTAAATGGGATCGCCTCCAAATTATGTAATTATTATGCTTTTCCAAGATTTCACAAAGTTTAGTCGAAATCAGACATCTGTAAAAAAGTAAGGTCCAAAAAGTAGTCTTAGTTAGAAAAACTTTTTTTTGTTTTCAATTGGGTTTTGCCGAAGTTAACTTTCCCCTATTTTGTTCTTTAATATTCCAAAGACACAAGACATTAAGCTTATAAACTTAGTCATTGGTCACAAAATTAAGTCATTTTTAACAAAAGTTTTAAGTGTTAGCTTTGCTTTCTCGTTATACCCGTTACTCGAAGAGTAAATAGGGTATACTAAAGTCGAGCAAATGTATGTAACAGGCAGAAGGAAGCATCTCCGACACCATAAAGTATATATATTTCTTGATCAGCATCATCATTGTTCTTATATTCTGACTTCGACCAAATTGTTGAAACCTCTTTAAGGGGGTATTGCTGCTTGAGAATATCGTCCTAAAAGGATTTTTTGAAATTCGAAATACCTTAAATATACCCTTTTAATGACCCAGAGTGACACGATTTGTCTAGCAGCTGCAAACTTTAAACGCGTTTATCTCGAAACCTCGTTTTTCGAGCTTTCGGCACTGATTGCGCCAGTAGTTCTGAACCAATTTTGATGAAACAAGGTGCAATCGACCCAAAATTGTCACCATTATAGCCCCAATTTCAATCATAATTTTAAAAATTTGTTTACTATATTTTTTTTCTTTAGATGTCAGGGGGTGACCAGGTGTAAAGTTTATTCAAAGAAAAAACATATTAGTAGCGTGCAGCAGAAAGATGACTCTGTGCATTTCAGCTTGATAGCTTCAAAACTGAGAGACTAGTTTGAGTAGAAACAGACAGACGGACAGACACACGGACAAACGGACGGACTAAGCTCACTCGACTCAGCTCGTCGCCCTGATCAATAATATATTTAGTTAATGGGGTCGGAAATGAATATTTCTATGCGTTGCAAACTTCTGGGCAAAATTATAATATCCTTTGCAAGGGTATAAATATATATACGAAACCAATCGGAATACTCTCCAAATATTCTGCTGGACAGTTTGAAAAAAAAGTTTGAAGTTTGTATACACATATACATATGCCGGAAACACAATATGCTGCCTGCACTGCTAAGGTAAGGGTAGCTTTGAACATCTTATTGGAATCTTTCCGATACTGAGTCAGTTCCGTGCTTTGCATCTACAGAGCTCAGTATTGTCCGAAGCGGAAACACAACACGTCATCTCATATTGCTGATGAATTAAGTTCGTTTCATCATGAAGGTCGTAGTCATTAACAAATTGGTAGTTTACAAATACTTTTATTTAGTAAAATTAAGTAGAAGTTCGATTTAACGGATACCAATCCAAATTCATTTACCCACTCGCGCACATTTACCACCCTCCCTCTTTAACAAACCAAACGAAAGACTTAAGCAACAAACTCGTTTTGTCTTTTTTTCACCATTTTGTTCAACAAACAACTAATTTCATTTGAAATTTTGTTACTCTTATGTTTATTTACACAGCTCGCCAGGCATTAAGTGCCCACCTCTTTGCCACATTAGTCAGCCCAATACTTAGACGAATGAATGCACATTTACAATACGCCAACATGCATGCACACACACACACACACATACAAATCATAACAGTACTATGTGTAGAAACCAGCCAACAGCCAACCCGCTTTCAGACAGTATTCAATGAAAACGAACGAAACATTGAAGATCGTGCCTGGGCATTCAACAGCCAACCACAATTCAGCGCGAAAGAAGAAGAAGGAAAAAACGATAGGTGAACCAACAGCAGACAACAGCAGCGAACATGTTGCAAGTTGGCTGGTTAACAGAGAGCTGCACTGGTATGTAAAAAGACAGGGGGTAGGGTGGCGGTGGTAGTGGAAGCTTAAATGTGTTCAATGTTAATGTTCTACGTTTTTCGAATTTCAATGTGGGATGGCTTCCTTTGTTAATCCTTTAAAAGAAACTTGTATGTGGACTTCTGCTGAATCAGAAATTGCCAAAACCAAGTGGTGCTCGTGCTTTTAAAAAAAAACTGTACCGGTTCAGTTTCTGATAGAAGGAAAGAAATTGGTTTAAAAATGGCAAAAGTCAATTCTTATACAATTATGTAACACCAGATTTATTCTTATATAATTATAGAGGATTAGTATCTGGAAACTCCTATAAGGAAGAACAAGCTTACCATCCAAGCCAACGGTTTGAAGATGGCACAGAAGCGGGTATCTTCTTTGAAGAGCTAGCGCACCGAAAAAAAAGATCCAAAAAAATATCCACTTAGACTGGATATTTCTTTAATATCCTTCTATCATCCAACGGAGCTGAAAAATCATTCAAGGGATGATCATTTTTCATATCCTTTGGATGATTTTTCAGTTCCATTGGATGATAAAAGGATATTAAAGATATGTCCAGTCCAAATGGATAAGGTAGCATATCCTTTTTTATCTCTGTGCGTTACAGCTCTCATTCTAGTATCAGCTGTATCAGGGAAACTGTTCTTTGAGGAAATGGGTATTTGAAATCTGTCCCTAGGGGACCTGGTTTTATTTATCAACTTCTCAAGATGGTTTTATAACCGTCAATAAACCATTCAATCATTGTAAATTTCTGATTGTATATATTTCTCCAAGTGTACTAATTCACTTAACAGAGCTTACCTGCCAAACTTAACATAGCCAAACAGCAACCGAGCCAGCAGCTGTTTGAAAACAGGAATTCCTGCCGCTGTCGCTTGCTGCTGATTAACAGTTAAGTTTGCCTTGCCCTGCCACTGTTACACACACGCACACACTCTAACAATTTCACGACGCGTGCGCGCGCTTTGCTTTTGGCTGCTGCTGCCGCTGCTGCTGTTGGATGATCTTTGAGGCCAGGGCCAGCAGTCTCAGTTAGTTTGGCGCTCAGAACAATGATGACGATTTAGTCTCGGATGGACGCTACGCGGTTAAGCAACGTCAGGCGCAGACTCTTCTTTTCAATTATCGAGTCACGAGAGGAATTGATCGCGTTGCGAAGATTTAATCGTACGTAAAATGAACGACACGTGATTTAACTCTTACGCGCTTGGTGCCAAAAAGCCGTCGGCTATCGCAAATGATAACGTTCAACGGGGATTCACAATGTTGCCCCTTCAAAAATAAATCTGAAAGTGAATCACAGAGATCATTAATCTGTTAAGGTGTTGTTAAAACGAAATCTAAGCAAAGTGTGTGGTGGTTAAAGAGTTATAAGAAAACATAAAACTAGATAACTAAGTGAATTTTTAAGCGAAACATAATTTGTATGCAGTTTTGGAAATATCAAGTTGTGAAAAGGTAAGCCAGACGAAGAATGAGGAAAGGAATTCAAAACAGCAAATCGGTGTTTCCCAGTTTATAACTATAATTAGAATTGATTACAAATCACACAAGTGATGTAAATGCTTACTAACAAAATCGTTTGTTTATTGTCATCTGTCATAAATTAGCTTTGACATTCGACTAATTTATTATCTCCTGATCGTTTATACTTATTGTAATATTTAAATACAATTTTTAATTTAATTTATCATTTGAATTTGAATACACGAGGTCAACATTGTTACAACTTAATTATTTTCAAAGGAGGAAGCATTTTACCCATTTACTAGAAATCTGAGGAGTTAAAATCAAAAGAAATAAGTCAAATTTGGCTGTTAAGAACTTTTAAAGTGGGTCATTCTTTATTTTAACAGCATTTACTGCCGACGAAAATCGTGGTCCAGAAATAAGCTAAGGCTTTTGAATGACTTATAAGAATTATAAGGCAGATGATCCATTTTCTGGTCACTTGTTTAAAGCGATGTGTAAGATATGGATCAACATCGATAATCGATGGAAAAAAAATCTTTTTTCATTTTGGAGACACTGTTTTACTTGTCTTTGCTGGAAAACTCATTTGTGAAACTTGTGTGGCCGGGTTGCTCAGAGGCTAGTGTGCTGTGCAAAAGGTCGTGGGTTCGATCCCGCCTCGGAACAACTAATAAAAAGTTTTTCTTTGAATAAACTTTACACCTGGTCACCCCTCTCTGCCTTTGGCGCCAGATTTGTAGCCATGCAAAAGTCTCTCAAACTGCCGTTCGAATTCGGCGTTAAGCTGCAGGTCCCTTTCTCTTGTGCGAAAATTAGAAGCGCACAAGCCAAGAGCTTGAGAGAGGCTCGGCTTTGGCCCTTTGGGAGCAGGGTCAACCCATTTTCCATAACTCATATGAGACAACTCGTAAAAAAACTCAGACAAGTAAAAAAAGGCTTAACCGATATATTGGTAGGGTTTAGTAAAAGTTTTCCAAAAAGTCCAGATTTTCTCCAATTCCTTTTTCCCCTATCTCAACACAATCTGCATAAGGTACAGAGAAATGCGGAAATTTGTATTAGCGGCGCTCTCCGAACAACACCTACGGAAGCTCTAAATACTATTTTCCACCTCTTACCACTAGACCTTATATCAAAGCAACTGGCTACAACAGCCCTTAGACTAAGAGAATCGGATGCCTACCGATCAGGGAAGGAAACGTCTTCATATACTCAGGCAGTCAGGCCGCCCTTAAAGCCCTTGACTCATATACCAACAATACTACAACGCTTACTTAATGCCGCCTATCTCTTAATGAGACAGCACGAGACTTCAGTATACACCTTATATGGGTGCCTGGACATCGCAACATAGAAGGAAACGAGTCTGCGGACAAACTGGCCAGAATAGGTACCACCGTCGAGCTCTTTTCAGAGAAGAGCACGATAGGGATGCCTATGGCAACATTTAAGCTCCACACAAAAGCTGAAACACATCGTCTCGCTGCGGATACGTGGAAAAACCTTTCCTCCTGCACAGTAGCGAGGCTTACCAGGCCAACATTAAACCTAAAGCGTACCACCACGCGTTTACGCCACAGAAGGGAACACATATCGCTTCTAGTGGGAACCTTAACAGGTCACTGTCTTATCGGCAAACACGATGCACGCCTAGGCGTCACTCACCATTATTTCTGCAGAAGCTGCAGGTACGAAGAAGAGGAGGAAACAGTACAACACCTCCTCTGCCATTGCCCCGCCCTGAGTAGAAGGAGGCTTAGGACACTAGGTCAACCTCTCCTACTCAACCTATCGGAGACATCCGAACTAGAGATCCCAGCTCTACTAAAGTTCATTCTGTCCACACAATGGTTCAGTAACGAGGACCCCCCTCATTAACAAAAAAGGGCTAACAGGGAACACATATGGCATCGCAATGGGCCCAAAGAGGCCTACGAGGGCGGTCCCAGAAATAGCCAACCTAACTACTAAAACACAAAAATTTATCATTTTTTTTTTTTTTTTTTCAACATAGGATCCTTTTAGGTCGATACACTTTTCCCAGCGATACCTTCGATACCTTTTTTATAATAAAAACTGTGACGCTCTTCAAAATAGGCATTAACCTCGGACTCCACCTCTTCATTGTTGCCAAATCTTTTTCCTCCGAGCCATTTTTTCAAGTTTGGAAATAAGAAAAAATCAGAGGGAGCTAAGTCTGGCGAATAAGGGGCGTGAGGTAGCAATTCAAATTTTAATTCATTAATTTTAGCCATTGCAACGGCAGAGGTGTGAACCGGCTGTTTTTGTTCTGAAGTCAGCAAACGCGGCACCCATCTTGCGCATAACTTTTTCATGTCCAATTTTTCGGTCAATATGCGATGTACAGCACTTTTTGAAATGCCTACACATTCAGCTAACTCACGAACTTTCAATCGCCGGTCACTCAATACACATTTTTTAATTTTGGCCACCATTTCTGAAGTGGTCACCTCATTTGGACGCCCATTACGATGTTTATCTTCGCAGCTCAAACGACCTCGCTTAAACTCAGCCACCCAATATTTTATTGTTGTAAACGAGGGAGCAGAATTACGTAAGGTAGAATCCAGCTCCTTTTTAATATTGTTTGGACTAAGGCCTTTTATATGATAGTATTGTATCACATAACGATGACCAATTTTGTCCATGTTTGCAAATCAATAACAAGCGTTCTCTATTAAAATCGACCAAAAAAAACTGTGCAAGGTAAAGGCACCAAACTTCAAACTTAAGCTTTTAATAGTCGGTACTTCCCCTTTTTAATATTTTTTGTGAACATTTTCCAACACTACTGTGCTAGGTCGGCCATTTCTGGGACTGCCTCGCTCTCAGCCATCTCAACCTAACCTAACCTATCTCAACACACTTTCTTTTATAATTTCGGCGACTTTATAAGCTCCTTTAACAAAATTTTAATATTGTTAAGTCCTCTTTGTCCTCTTTTTGACTATTATCCTTTCCTCCGTGCTATTTGTTGTGGTTGAAACCATAGGAAGACGCTCCAATACAGTTCTCGGCCGGGCCAGCTCTCATTATTTCGCATAGAATCTATCTTCTGAATTGTCAGTCAGACAGATTGTGTTCAGATCTTGTATCGAACAGAACAGAAAATCTTCTACTTTTGCCTTTTGCTTTGTCTTTTGCATATTTTAAAAAGCCTTTAAAGGTTACTCTTTTGCGTCCCATTTCCTTCCCTGTATTTTGGAGCAGACTCTGCAGTAAAAGTCTATTGCCTTGTGACTTCTTCGTCTCTAGCACAAGTTAAGCTCTTCAGCTCTTAGCAAAAATTTATTGATCCAATCACTGTTTCGAGATTTATAGCGGTAACATCGCCCAGAACTTGTGGTGTAACACCCTTTTACTTATTAATCCAAGTCACATCGATATATGTATAGGCAAAATATCGACACGTCGCGACACCCAAAAATGATTCGTCTTTTAACCCTCTCTAAACTTTTTTGATTACAATTTTACAAACTAAAAATCGGGGATGCAAACCACTCGAAATTGAATATTGGTTTGGATCAGTGGTTCACACAGTTTCTGAACCGCCGGTTCGGTTCATTAAATAATTTTTGGTGCTAACTGAACCGCGCTTTCGGTTCGGTTCAGTGGCATATTATAAAAAAACTGTCGAACTTCTATATAGAGAATATCAAAGGGACAAAAAAAACTTCGTTATATAGAATACTATCATATATCCCGACGCGCTTCGCTACGCCGCTGTCAGTCTATACTCGATCAGTAAAGCTATTAAAACAGATAAATCAGTTTTAGTTTTATACCTGTGCTAAGAATAAGACCTATTTTTGTCCCCCGAAGAGCACACAGACCGAGTCTTACATATATTCATTGGCGTCATCGTTATCGTCATAGATATAGTTATAGTTATCTCTATTGATATTTTTATCGTTATTAATATTGTTATCGTTATTATTATCATTATCGGTATGGTTATAGTTATTGATATTTTTAAAGTTGTCGTAAAGTTATTGTGTTCGTTATTGTTATCGGTATTGGTATCGTTATTTTGATCGCTATCGTTATCTATACCGTTATCGTTACAGTAATCGTTATTTACAAACCGAGTTGCAAGTCAATCGGATGGAATATCGGTTTTTTTTTCATGCAGTTTTCCGTGAATTTTCCGACCCTAATGCCAAATTTTCCATTATCGGAAAATCACATCTTAATTTATTTTGATTATAGGCTATTCACACCGAGCACATCTTTTATGTAAATTTTTTAAAATTTTTGTTTTGTCAAATTGTTAATTGGATTATAGAAATATGCTACAAACTTGAGAAATTTCGAAAGGAAAAATTTTTATGACTCATGGTTTTGGATGAAAGATGTTAGATGTGCTCAGTGTGAATAGGCTATTACTATGCTTACAAACTGTATTTCAAGTCATTCGGATGAACAAAAATTTTACCCATACAAAATTTTCCGACGCTTTTCCGACATCTGAAAAGCACATTTCAATTTATTTCACTTACTATTCTTACAAACCGAATTTCAAGTCCATTGATGAAAAATAGATTTTGATAATCGCATTTCCGGAAATCGGGAAAACACGTGTCCAATTATTTCGCCTACTTTGCATACAAACCGAGTTTCAAGTCAATCGGATGAAAAATAAAATTCTTACTAGAGAAACTTTTTCGATGCTTTTCGACTTTTCCGGCCGGAATTTTCCAAAACCCCTTCTTAGAATTGTTTGTATATTGAATGAAATGGCAGCGTTCTTAAAATTAGTTCACCATAAGGAAAACTTCGTTTGACAGAAGTTCGTAATACATAGAGAAGTTCGACAGTATTATGATTTCTGTCGTAATGGGACTTTTCTCACACTTTGGAAATTGAGTTCCTATAAACTATTTGGGTATCTTTAAGATCTTTATAAGAATATCCAAAACTTATTAAGTCGGATTTGTTAGATTCTTCCATAAGTTCTAGGAATGCACTTCGAAAAATCTGAATGTCGGCAAGGAAAGAAAACGTACTATACATATTACCCACCCTAGTAATCGTATAAGAAAAACTCTCCAGGCTAAAATTAAATTAAAGTGAAGAGAATACTTTCCAGTAGACGACAAATCAACTTTCAAGAAAAGAATGCTGAACGTTGGCAGGTATATTACGAGATCCGCTGGCAATTTCGGTAGACTTACAGGAGTACATGTTGTAAAATTTGTGTCAATTTGTGCTTATAATAAACTTGATTCATAAAACCTAGTCTACTTTCAGTTAAGTCCTAAAAATAACTATGTTTCAAATCTTAGATAAACACCCAATTCTATCAATTCTTAAGCATACTTCAGGACCTAAGTATAGGGATTTTGGTGGGGCGAATGCAACAGCATTTAGGAACAAAGGCCACTCATTGACATGCTCATTAATAATGTTATTGCCTTTTGTGCGATAAGTGTCAAGAAATTATTACAATAGGGTTGGTGCAAGATATTCAAACATTTAATTGTCTGCCTGTCGTTGCCGCTGGCAATCAAGCAGAAAAGGGCTAAGCAGTAGCAGTAGCAGGAGCCAGGAGGAGGAGGAGGAGCAGAAGCCAGTCATCCAGTCAGGAAGCGAACAATTCAAACTAGAGCGTGTGACTCGGCTGAGTGGATTTGCATATTTGCAGTGTCTCCGGGCTGAAGGCTAATAATAAAGCATATTATGGGCAATTGTTTGTACTCACAATCGGAAGAAGGAGCCAAAAAGGGTTGGATGTCAATGCGGCTGCTTGAGTCCAATCTGGCTGCTGTTTGGTGATGTTCTTGTTCTATTTTGTATCTGCTTCACAATATTTTTAACAATCGTGGTTTGCTTGTTTGAACACCTTTTTTGTGAATGCCTTTTTATCTGATTTGTATTGTACATCATTTTGTTTGCTTTAAAGGACACATTTTTGTTTATTATTCCTATTGCGGAAAATCCTTTTAGATATTTATTTTTTTGCCGCTGCTGCTGCTGCCTAACTGTCTGTCTTTCTGTCAACAGGGACTTGATGAGCTTGTTGAAGATGTCTGTTTGTGTGTGGACTGATCTGGTTTTTATTGTTACACAGACAGAACTCGTATTTAACTCGCGTCTTAGTCAGAGATAGACAGGCCGATCTTGTAGATCATTAATCTAGTTTAGTTTGTAGCATTAGTCTTTAGATCTTTATAACTCTTTTATATTTTTCAAAACAGCTAACAAAATTCGAATTGAAATTGCACGCTTGAACGATAAAGATTTCGATCTTATCCTTAAAGCCACACATCAATTCTTTTACATTATCACCATACCAAGGCCGACTTGCTCTTACCGCAAAACCGGTATCTTTGAGAAGATTTGTCTATTAGCAGCAGCAGCAGCGGCGGCGGCGGCATCTCTAGCAACAGTAGCCAAAGCCGATAAAGGCACTTGAAATGAAACCCAAACTTGAAATCGTGGCATTTTAGCATTGCTACAATAATCTTCATGCCACATGCCAGGATGCTAAAACTGCTAATTAAAGTCTCCTTTTTGCATTGTGAACGTCCAATTTCCATTTGGATTTGTGTTTGTATTTGGCTTTCTGCGATTTCTATTGTTTGTAATGCTTTGCTTTTGTAGAAGGCAGACATTGATGGAATTGTTTATAGGAGAACAGCATTAGTTTTGTTAATGCAGTGAATTCTACTTAATTAATTGTAATTATCAGCTGTCAACCATTTATTCCCTGTAGGGCCGATTTCTTATTGGTTGGATAGGATTGAAACTTACAAGATAAGAAATCGGTTCTTAGTTGTATTATTTGCGTTTCTTATTTCTAACCCGAAATTTGATAAGAGGTTCGAATGTTTATGATTGAAATCGATCAAATACCATATATATCGGCAAACAATTTAAACTTCGCCCATCCATCTGTAGTAGAAGTCTGTTCTGTGTAAATCTTCGTGTTGGTTTGTAGCTTCGTCAGTCGCTACAAGTGCTTGTTGCCAAAAGCCACACTGTTGTTAGCTGAGACTTCTCGTTAAGAGCGCTAGAGTGAAAGCGAAGGCAGCAGAAGGAGAATTATTTCTCTCATTAATTTAGAAAATTTGTATAAAATAAGATTTACATTTAAGGTTTTTATTTGATTAAAATGATTTTTTCGATTATTGAATCGAAAATTTGGCAGCGCAAGCACAACGGAAGTGGCCGGGTGGCTCAGCGGCTAGTGTGCGCGACCACTGAGCAAGAGGTCGTGGGTTCGATCCCGCCTCGGAACATCTAATGAAAAGTTTTTTCTTTGAATAAAACTTAACACCCGGCCACACCTCTTTGCTGTTGGCGCCAGCATTGCAGTAATTAGTCATGAAAAAGCTTCTCAAACTGCCGTTCGGATTCGGCGTTAGACTGTAGGTCCCTTTCTCTTGAGCTAAAATTAGAAGCGCACAAGCCAAGAGATTAAGAGAGGCTCGGCTTTGGCCCTTTGGGGCTGTGTCATCTTGACAAGCTAATTTTACTAAGCACAACGAAAGAGTAAAGCGAAAAGTAAACCTCTATCACATCCACCTGACCACATTGCCGATCGATTCGCTTGGATGTGTGTTTAATATGTACACTAGGGCGTACTTTTCTCTGAACGATTTTCAAAATACACAAATAAAGAACAACGAACCTTTTCAAAAATTTTAGTAGAAAAAGTTGCTTATATAGAAAAATGGAGCATCAATTTTAAGATCCATCTGTTTTGCGTTTCATAGATAAAGAGGCAGTTTTATTAGTAAAATTAACATTAATTAAGTCTTTTAAGAACTGCTTTTTCTCTGATTCATCGCAAAAAGAATACTTCATTGCTTGTTAGGTTATTCTACAGCCACGTTGAAGGAATCTATCACGTTATCAATGCTGACTATTCTCTCTTCTTCCATATGATTTTGGTTGTTCCCGATGCTCTCGTCATTTGAAATTTCATCTTCTATTTAAAAAAGTACGCTTCTCTCCTTGCTACCAGTCGATCATTCCATTATTTCGTTCTCAGTTAAATCATTTTCGAATTTCGAATTACAAAATTGTACAGTCTAACCAGTGGGATATCGACCTCAGCCACAAAATGATTAGCCGGTATATTAAATTCTATTTCGTCGATCGATGAAAAGAGATGTTTAAATGAACTCATGACAACGGATCGTGGGACTTCATTCCTGGCTTCAGCTATCAATAACGCAACGTCATTTAAGTTGATATTTTTAAGAACCGAGGATTTTTTAATTTTCCAATCATTATCAAATTAAGCTAAAGCGTCCCAGTGGCATTTACACAACATAAGGTGACATTTCTCTGGTTTGTTTTTAAAGAAATGAAATTTTTTTAATTTACGGAACAATTAACATTCAAAATAAAAAAAATAGAAAGTTAACTCGCTCGCCGAAGTTTTATCTTTCTGTTTATTTTAAATAAGATATTTTCGGACCTTTTTTCTATGGAGCTATACTTAGATGATTTCGACCAAATTAGTGAATCTGGAAAAGCATAACAAACTAAATGAACTTGAAGGGCGATTCCGTGAAAAAAGTTCTTCTCACAAGTAGTTTTTCGACCGATCTTCTACGCGCTATTATAGTCCTATTTGACAAAATATGAAACAAAAATTTTAATAAACTACTCGACGCTACTTTTATGATCAAGATGACCGTTCCAAGGAATGGAGTTCGGGGCGTTTCATGAAAACAAAAAGTTTTTCTCTAAACTGGTTTTTTGCCGATCGTTCCTAGCTTTTCCGTGTCCGAAAATGGCAGGTTTTGTCCAATGCTTCGTGCGGTTTGGTGAGGATAGCTCAAAACTGGGGGGAGATAGAAAAAGAGGGAAAGACGGCCGGACTTCTTCTTCTGCTTCTTTGGCATCGATGATAATGAGATCATCACAACCGTTTTACGGTCCCTGCCGCTGCCACTAATGCCCGCCACTCGCCTCTGTCCCGAGCGACATTCCACCAGGAGGACACACCCAGCTCCGCAATATCTCCCTGCACCTGGTCGCGCCATCTCCGCTTCGGTCGACCCCGCGGGGATTGCCTCCTAACTCGTTCGCATTCCGCCTGTACACCCGTTTTGCTGGAGCGTTATCATCCATCCAGCGCAGCCGCTGCTGTTTTATGCGCTGGACAAGCTTAGTGTCCGCATAGAGCTCGTACAGTTCGTGATTCATTCGGATGCGAAATTCGCCGCCAACGTTTAGTGGTCCATAAATCCTCCGAAGAACTCTTCTCTCGAAAACGCCAATTGCCGCCTCATCCTTTGATGACATTGTCCATGCTTCTGCGCCGTATAGCAGGACTGGGATGATAAGCGACTTGTATAGCGCAATTTTCGTTTTCCGAGAGAGGGCTCTGCTCTTGAACTCCTTATTGGGCCCGTAGTAACATCGGTTTGCAAGAGTAATTCTTCTTCGGATTTCCAGACTGGTGTTGTTGTCGCTGGTTATCGTCTTTCCGAGGTAGACAAATTCCTTAACAACCTTGAAGTTGTAGTCTCCCATTGCAACAGATTGTCCAAGCGTAGACTCACTGCGCGTTGATTTTGGGTATTTCGTCATATCCTCATTTACCGCTAAGCCCATAAGTTTTGACTGCTTCTCTATCTCTGAGAACGCCCGTTTTACCAAAGATTCGCTTTTGCCGATGATATCAATATCATCGGCATATGCAAGTAGCATGTTATCTCTGGTAAAGATGGTGCCCGTTCTGTTAGCATTTGGGCACTGGCGCAATATGTACTCCATCAGCAGATTAAAGAAGTCGCACGATAAGGTGTCACCCTGCCTAAAACCTCTTTTGGTATCGAAAGGCTCGGAGAGGTCTTTTCCTATTTTGACGGAGCTTTGTGTGCTTCTCAACGTCATCATGCAAAGTCGAACGTACTTTGCTGGAATACCAAAGGTAGACAGGGCTTCAAAGAACTTTGACCTTATCGGCGTGTCAAAGGCGGCTTTGTAGCCAACAAAAACGTGGTGGGTGTCGATATTTCTCTCTTAGGTCTTCTCCAGGATTTGTCGCAATGTGAATATCTGGTCCGTGGTGGATTTGCCAGGTCTAAAGCCACACTGATAAGGTTCAATCAGTTCACTTATTCTCGGCTTTAGACGTTCACATAGGATGCATGATAGAACCTTATATGCGATGGGAAGGAGACTGATCCCGCGGTAATTGGCGCAAACCGCAGGGTCTCCTTTTTTAAATATTGGACAGAGTACACTTAGATTCCAATCTTCGGGCATGCTTTCTTCGGACCATACTCTGCATAGGAGTTGGTGCATGCACCTTACCAGCTCCTCACCGCCAGCCTTGAACAATTCAGCAGGCAGCTCATCAGCGCCAGCAGATTTGTTATTTTTTAGCCTTTTTATGGCTAACAAGACTTCATTATGGTCCGGCGGGTCTATCTCTATGTTATCGATTGGTGGTGTAACTACTTCCCTAGAGGCGGCATTGTGTTCGTCATCACCTCCCAGCAGGTTAAAGAAATAGTTTCTCCATTTGTCTAGTGCCACTGCCGATTTCTGACCAATTTCGTGCCATCCCAATAGTGTGACTCTGGGCTTAAAACCTTCGGATAGTTGCCTAATCTTTTGGTAGAATTTTCGAGTCTCACTTCTTCCGAACAGCACTTCGACTTCCTCCCTCATGCGCCTTTCCTGCTCATTTTTCTTCCTTCTGAAAAGGCGCTTCTCTTCTCTCCTTTTCTCCCGGTATCGCTCCTTAACAGACCGCGTTGCTCCAGACTGCAGAGTTCTGGTCTTTCTCTGCAGTAGCGCGGCGGCACTCATCATCGTACCATGACTGTTTTCGGGAGTTTTCGGCAAATCCGAGAATCTCCTTGGCAGCTGTACTCATAGAATGTGAAATATGCTTCCACTGTTCGCCTACACCAGAAGGGCCAGGTGGGGTTTCCCTGAGCAGCTGGGTGAGTTTTGCTGAGTAGGCTTCGGATATCCGTTGTGATTGCAGCTTCTCAACGTTCAGCTTTCGGCGTGTGTTAGACTGTGCGGCATGTGCCACACTGAGCCGTGTGCGTACTTTGACTGCAACAAGGTAGTGATCCGAGTCAATATTGGCTCCTCGGAGCGCACGTACGTCTAGAACACTAGATGAGTGCCGTCCGTCTATCACAACGTGATCAGGGGACTTTCAGGTCGCCTTGTGGTCGTCGCGGTGTTCAAATCTGGTGCTACTAATGACCATGTTCCGGCCCGAAGCGAAGCCTATTAGCCTCTCTCCATTTTCGGAGGTTTTTTTGTGCAGGCTTAATCGGCCGATAGTCGGGCGAAAAACTTCTTCTCTCCCGATTTGTGCGTTAAAGTCGCCTAGCACGATCTTGATGTCGTGATCGGGGCAGCGCTCATATAGGTCTTCTAGGCGCTCATAGAATTCGTCTTTTTCCGAATCATTCTTTTTTCTGTCGGGGCGTGCGCACAGATAAGACTAATATTAAAATATTTTGCCTTAAGTCTGAGTGCGGCAAGTCGCTTGTCAACTGGTGTAAAGCTGATGACAGAGCGGCACAGTCTTTTGTTGACTGCAAAGCCGCAACCAAACTCGTGCTTCGAGTCATGTCCACTGTAGTAGATCTCCCATGGGGCGTTGGTTTCGGATGATATCTTCTTACACCCCTGTCCAGGTCATCGCATTTCCTGAAGTGCGGTAACGCCCGATGAATATTCCTCGAGGACATCCACCAGCTTGGAATCCGCACGCTCTCTATTGAGGGTACTAACAAGCCAGGTGCATATCCTCAAATCGTGGTACTTAAAACGCTTGCGTAGGTCGTCGTCGGGGGGGTCCGTATCCGTATCCTTAGTTTTCATTGGCGGATGTAATAGACGGGAAACGGGTGCCAAGTCCGAGGTCCCGCCCCCTATTTGACCCAGGGTAGGATCGCCGCTCACGTTAGCCAGCAGCAGCTTTGCGGATGCATCGCTCTGTTACCAGGGGTTACCACATGGAGGTGTGAGTCGACTTGAGGCGCAGTAAGCTACATACGCCCCCATAACCACAGGAGAGTTCCTGTCTTCCGAAGAAGCCCACTAACATTCACTTTGATTAACTTTCTTTCTTTTTTTTTGGTTGTTTACCATTGAACACTTACAAAATTTTTCAATTTTTCTCATCGGACTTTAAAAGGCAGAGTCTACGGTAAGGCTTTCTAGCCTTAAATTATAGGAAAACAAATTAAAAGCTATTTTTGAGTATATTCTAAAACACTGGTAAGCCGATTCAGGTAAAGGTTCGAAAGATTGTTAGCTTACCTCAAATATGATACAATTCTAGTAAAAATATGAACCATTTTTTCTATTGCTTTTTATGAGATCAATTTTTGTTGATTTGATTTCTTCACGTTTTCACATACTAACAATAGCATCCAATAGCAAACCTTCTTTTTCACAGCTTCCATTTGGGCAATCAAGATGATCACAAGTTTGTGGGTCGTCTTCACAGGCTTTTTACTGCCACTTTGTAGCATTTGCAGATTTGGTTTTTGTTTGTTTTTTTCTGAAAAACAGCTCACCGCTGTGCCTAAAATTGTCACGGTTCTGGGGATATCTTGCACAATATTTTTTTCGTACCTTCGCTGTGAAGGTGCAAATTTAATGTTTGGCAATTTAGGAAGGCTGGCTGTCACCTTTGGGTGTCCATTAGCGGGCTTTTATATGCAAAGCAGCGCCTGGTTGGTGGTGGCTGGTGGGTTGTCCATTATCACAGGAGCAACATCATGCCATTCAACCACCACCTGCTGAGCTCAAATGCAGTTTCTGCGGCATCCTGACAAGCACAAGAAAATAAAAAAGAAAAGAAAGACAGAAGGGGGAGTTTTCTGGGTAGAGCTCAAAAAGTGTTTACACTTAATTAGCTGGGCGAAATTGTACAAAAATTTGAAATGTTTAACCATACCAAAATTGATGCCGCCCTAAAAAGTTTCACGCTCATCAAATATTTGACACAAAATGTTCGTGGCTGTAAAATTTTTGTTGGATTTGACCTTAGCTTTATGATCACGCAAAACAAGTAACTACACATACATTAGATGTGTGAATGCAACCCATCCTACCATGAGGGGGGAGGGGGAGTGGAGCTGATCGAAATGGCGAGACTGCAAGCCCAAACCGGTCGTTGCATACCTCAATTTCTATCCACGACCTGGCTAAAGAGAAACGCAGTGGGTCATCGGTTATGCTTGATGTTGCTGTTGTTGTTGTTGTTGTTGAGACCAAGGCCCCTTCTTGATCACAGCTGAGAGAAGCGAAAAGAAGTTTCATCAATAACAAGGACAATCGTGAAGAGTTTAACGAGGCTGCTAGTTGATAAAGAAAAACTACACAAAAATTTTGTTTAGCATTTAATTTCAATTATTTAAGTAACTTTTTTCTCTTTCCAGATGAACCAGCTGTGCAAAGTGTGCGGCGAACCGGCGGCTGGTTTTCATTTTGGTGCATTCACTTGTGAGGGATGTAAGGTAAATACATGAAGATCAACATACAATCGTCAGTTTTGAACATTATTTTACCACAGCAAAGCACCTCAATATTTATCTACTGTGTGAATCTTTTCAAATCTCTCAAACAGATGTGCAAAAAAAAAATAGTCCCAATTTTAAGCTTTTACTTTTCAACAACCAGACAACAAAAACCAAAACAATACCCACAAAAAGTAAACCTCAAAATTATTGCTATAATTAAAATTCAATTCGTTAGATTAATCGATTTTTAATTGACTTTAAGTAGATACATGTGCGCCTGCGCACAATAGCAGGGCAACCTTCAAATGGCATGGGAAAATTTCTGCAAATTTAGATCAAATCATGTATAAATATCTATGGAGGAGCTCCAAGCTCCACACAATTGTAAACTGCAGTCAATCAAATAAAAATTACATGCATATTAGATGAGTTGGCACAAATTTTTTGCTCCAGCCACCAGCAGTAGGCATCAAAGCCAACTGAAAGTTGAACTTCAAAATCGAAGCAGGGAAGTCTTCAGCATGAGTTGGCTAAAAATGATCAACAAACCGAACAAAACAAAAGTGTTTCGGATACAATATATAAAGTAGTGCATGAAACACTTTTTCTTTGCTTTTTTTGACTAATAATCACCCTGCAAGTTGGCAAATTATTAACGCACATTTTGTAATTGAAGCGTTACACTTGGAGAGTGGAGGGAGGGGTGAAATGATGCCACTTGTCTTTGGTGAATGTTATTGACAGGTGCAAGCAGTTGGGGAACAAAAGACCACGACCTACTTAAATTAACATTTTCAATAGGTAACCCTTGATTGTTCAGTGATTTCTTAACATATGTCTTCCGGCTTCAGAGGGGGCTTGAAATAAAAAATTTTACTACTAATTAATTGATTTCTGAATCCTTTTACAACTTTAATCCATCCTGGTATATTCTCTTATTTTATTGCAACACATAGGTTGCACTTGCTTTAATTGTTTAACAATATTCTTAAGTACAAAATTCAAGCTGAAAATGTAAGCTCTATTTGTATACACTTGCAGAGGGTATAAATTTCGGTTAGTCAGATGGGGCTTCGTAACATAAAGGAAGATGTTGACATAATTGATTTACCCTGTCCGTCTGCCCGTCCGTCTGTTTCTATGCTATCTCCTAACTCCGTCAGTTTTAAAGCTATCCTCACCAAACTTTGCACGAAGTCTTGTGGTACAAAAATGCTGCACACATTTCGGAACCGGCCGGATCGGATGACTATAGCATATAGCTGTCATCGGAACGATCAATCGAAAAACTAGTTTTAGTGAGAAAAACTTTTTTGTTTTCAATGAAAACGCCTCCAAACTTCGTATTTCGTAGTTTGCTTTGCTTTTCCATTATTCCACTAAGTCTGATCGGACGTGTGAGGTATAAAGTATCCTTCTCTTTGTTTACTGGCAGCGTCTTTAAGCTGGCCAGAGTTAAATATTCTCTGTTTCATCATAATTTTGCCGACTTTGATGAAAATTGGATGAATATATATCGAATAGCTGTCATATAAAAACTGGTCACAGAAGAGGCGCCATCTGTTGGCCAGCTTTGGAAATCACACAGCTAGCATTGTTCAAAGTAAAAATTAAATTATTGAAATTATTAAAAACAATTTATATGCTAAGAAAAAACTGCGGTCCAAAGCACAGCCCAAGCGGACTCTTCTTTGAGCGCTTCGATCGTGAGTTTTTTTAACAATAGTTCATTAGAATATAACCTTTGTTACTAAAACGAGCACATCCGTTCATAAGACATAAATACAGTGTGAATTTGATTGAAATATCCTTGATTTCCTATATTTTTGTAGAATTTTATCTCCCCGCTTTGGACACACTACATGAACAATTTGGGTTCTGGTGTTGGTTTTTTGCACTGGTGTGTAAAATGGCTTGACACAGCCCCAAAGGGCCAAAGCCGAGCTCCATCAATCTCTTGGCTTGAGCGCTTCTAATTTTCGCACAGGAGAAAGGTACCTACAGTTTAACGAAGTGCCAGCTTTGTAGTAATCATGGCTAATTACTACAAAGCTGGCGCCAACAGCAGAGAGGGGTGACCGGGTATAAAGTTTATTCAAAGAAAAAACTTTTCATTAGATGTTCCGAGGCGGGATTGAACCCACGACCTCTTGCACAGCGGTCGCGCACACTTGCCGCTGAGCCACCCGGCCACTAGTTTTAGCACTTGTGCTGCTTTGGAATTTTCAAGCAGTTATAGCAATGCTGGCATGAGGAAACCTCTGATTCTGCTCTGATGATAGAACCAGGAGGTTCTTAAAACAACTGTACAGTTGACCAGCCTCCTTGGTGGTGTTGTGTGTGCCTGCCTGTTTAATGATATGTGAAAATATGACATGACCGCTAGCCAGCTAGTTTCGTAAGGGTTTTAAGATTAGTCAGAAAGTATACCCAGAACGTTCCCAAAAATCTTAGAAAATTGAAGAGCCCGAGATGTTCCACAATTATTCCAAAAATAGATATTGCCAAAATGTGGACAAATTGGTCATAGAAAGTGTTTTTGAAAGAAGGCCGAAAGCTTGTAAAATGACCCCAAAATGAGCAAAAAATGAAATGACACAACTGTTCACATTTCAAGAAAAAGCGGGATTACTCTACTTTTGTCAACGAATGGTCTTATTTTTGGTAGATTTTTAACCGATTTTTTTTTCTAAGTGTACATTAAAGAAAATATTTTTCAATTCTTCTTTCGATATTGAGAAACGATAACTTCCATATAGTTCTCATTGAAATTTTTATACCCTTGCAGAGGCTATTATAAAATTGTCCGGATGCTTGTAACGCATAGAAGGAAGCATCTCCGACCACATAAAGTATATATATTCTTGATCAGCATGACGAGCTGAGTTGACTTAGCCCTGTCCGTCTGTCTGTCCGTCTGTCCGTTTGTTTCTATGCTCTCGCCTCCGTCAGTTTTAAAGCTATCCTCACCAAACTTACACAAATTTTTTACTACAACAACGCTTTTCCACAAAAATTAACCAAAAAAGATGAAAAAAAAAAAAAGGTTCCAAAAAAAAAAAAGAAAAAAAAAAATTTTAGGGAGAAAAAACATTTTGGTTTTAATGGAACGCCTCCAAATTTATATCTTTCCAAATGTTACCAAGTTTGAAGGTTTTCATGGGCGCAAGGTAAGTTAACTTTGGCGGGAAGTTATTTTTTTTCTTTTTATACTTTGTACCAAAGGTACACAGAGTATATAAAGTTTGTGCAATAGTATGTAACAGTAAAGTAAATATATTCTTGATCAGCATCAACAGCCGAGTCGATTTAGCCATGTCCGTCTGTCCGTATGAACAAACAGATCTCAGAGATGGTAAGAGATAGAGGTTTGACATGTATGGGACATATGCTTCTTATACTTGCAGGCAGATGAAGTTTATTTTAAATTTTTGCCACGCCCCTCCCGTCTCCCACAGTTTTATAGATAGAAGGTTCGTACCTTCTGGTTAAATTTATTAATCGGAATTCTTTATCGATCCGCCAAAGGAATGATAAAGATCGGATGAACGATAGTCGAGTTATAAGGAAAACAAACAATTATGGGCAACACCGGTCGCAACGGTGATGGTCAGCACTTCACAGGTACAGAATGTATTATAGTCGGGCTTGACCGACTTTCTTACTTGTTCTGTGTTATTTATTTTCAAGCTGTCAAATACTGTCATAGTTTAACAAGTTACTTTTATTTCAGCCCGCTATCTCTTACCGTTTAGGCTGTGCGATGATTGCCAATCAGTCAGGGAGTCAGTCAGTTCGGGCAAACTCTTTTTTATTTATAGATTTAACAAAAATGACTAAAGTTATTCTTTAAACCGAACCTCTTCCCAAGCAGTGGGGGTACGGTTCAGTTCCAGGCTCAGGAGCTTAACAATTTAGAACATTGGTGGGCACGATATTTGATTTTCAGAGCAGTCCAACAATAACAGAAATAAAACATCCCTTTTTGGCGAAGCTCCAGTCGGCCAGCCAGACACACAGCATGTATTTGTTTTTGCAGTCGTCTTTTTCGCCCCGATACGCAATAGATTTGTGGTGTTTTTCGCTTCGGGTTTGGCCGTGTGTGAGATGACAAGCCAAATTAACGCGCCTGTCTGGCGCCGCCTTTTATACAATAACTCTTAGGAGCTATCGGAGTTAAGAGAGCAACGCCGTGCCCACCGATGACTTAGAACAGCGATGTTTAAGAAGAGCGAGGCCAAAAAGTGAGAATGTATTGGTGGGGCGATATAAAGGACACCAAGTTTTGAACTCCTAACGAAACGGCTGGGCGGCGAATGAAGGTAAAGAGAGCTTGCTTCGGGCTGCTTGTGTGCAACATTGATTTAAAGCTTTCGAAACGTCTTAAGTCGATTGTATCCATATTCCATTTGTTCTTATAAGATTCAAAACTATGCTGTTTCCTTGATTTTTGGTTGTTCAGGATACGAGCCTTTAAGACATATTCAAAATATATATATATATATATTTTTTTATAAAAATAATTAGTTTTATAAAAAAAAGATCGTGGACACTGTTCTAAACTATAATTTTCAGGCTTTTTTTTGTCGGACGTTATAAAAATATAACTACTATAGCCGGTTGCAAGCATAACGGTGATTGTGTGATCAACAAAAAGAATCGCACGGCCTGCAAGGCGTGCCGTTTGCGCAAGTGTCTGCTCGTCGGGATGTCAAAGAGTGGCTCACGATATGGACGTCGCTCGAATTGGTTTAAAATCCATTGTTTGCTGCAAGAGCAACAGAGCACAGGAGTCAGCGGTGGAGCGGCGAGCCCGGGAGGTGGTGGACTCAGCAATTCGAATCTGGATCAATTGGCACGCCTACAGCAAGCAAGTAATCAGGCGCGACAAACGTACCAGGACAAAACGAATCCCTGCATTAAATCGGCCACCGCAGCCTCACCCACGATAGCCCTAACGAATACACCGGCCACCGCGGCGACTGCTTCGCCGAGTGCGGCAACAGCCAATCTGCCCGGATTTCTGCAAGCGGCCAAGTACTTAAATGATCGCCATCAACAGCAGCGACAACACCTGAAACTCGAATCCCGCCTCAGTAATACGCCCAGCGATTCGGGCGCCTCTTCGGCAGGAGATCCCACCGATGATGGGACGACCAGTGTTATGAGTGCCAAAGCTCTACGTCGACCAATTGGATCTAGCTATCCAAGCAGCTCAGAGCCGGAAGATCATTTGCTACAGCAGCAACGACGGCATCAGGAATTGCTGGAGATATTTCGCAGTCACTCGGAACCCTTGTACAGTTCATTTGCTCCCTTTACGTTGCCACCAGCTTTGCTGGCAGCAGGAGTTGGACTGCCGCCCCTGCCAATCTTTAAAACAGAACTTAGTAGTCCCGAGATGGTGGACGAGCCCATTGATCTTTCACTGAGATCAAGAACAGAGCAACAACCCATTTCCAGGGCGACGCATATCTCTAATAGTCCCACTCTCAGTGAGCCACCTGATTCAGCCAGTCATTGTCATGGCGAGACCTTAACCTACGAACGTAAGCCAACTCCTCTAGATCTTACCCTAGTAAGATCACAAACGCTTACGGGTTAAGACTACAGAACTAATGGGGAAAGAAAAAATTCCACGTGATTGCCTGAGAATTCGTTAGAGTGCCAACAACATCGAATATTTTAGGTTAGTATGCAGAAATTGGGGATCTTTTGGTTCGGAGAATGCTAGGTAGGAAAAATCCCTTAGTATTTTGTATTCTGCGAGCATAAAGACGATACCTAACACTAACATCGAATGTTCAAAAGTTTCGATAACTTTTTTTTTGTTTAAAATACGAACGAAATCATTTCCTGTCAAAAGCATTGAAACAAAACCAACATTCCAACATTTCGAACATATTTTAAAACTCCCAACAAGATTTTTATTTCGAAACTTTGAACAAAAATTGTAATTTGGTGCCAGTGAAAGTATGTACAAAAATTAGTTTGTTTGTTTTTATTTAGCTCAATTACGAAGTGTAAGTTGTATAATTAATTTAAAATAATTTACCATAACTCTTAGCCAAATTTACATATGACTGTCGTTGGATAAATGATCATTTTTCATAATTTATGTACTCTAATTGAGTTTTTAGTTTATGTGTTGTTTTTCTGTTTGTTTATTTTTTAATTTTAATTTATTTATTATCTAGATTTAATAAACTGTGTAAAGAAAAAACAAAAATAAAAGAACTTTCGTGGACAAAACTTTTCTCAAATTTTAGCCAGAAAATGCATTGAAAATCTTTTGACATAAAAAGCTTCAATGCATTGACACATGACCAAACTTTTTACATGACCATCTATAGCAGAAAAAAAAATTTGTTCAATATACAATTTTTTTTTTTTTGCTTATTTTCAATTCAACTGTCAGCCTGATGGTGCGTTTACGTGTATATCCATCACAGAGAGTTGAGCCTCGATCCTTGATAGACCACAGAGTAGATGCCTTATTCATTACATAAGTTGGTTGACATATATTTTTCTGAAAATGTCACAGCTATCTTATAAGATATTGAGTACTACATAAATGTAATTATGACAGCACTGGGACAGTTGACAGTTGAGACAATACAAGCCAGTTGGGTTTGTATGAAAAGACAGTGCACCACAAAACACAAATGACTTGGGAAACGATCTTGAGTAAAACGAAATTAATGGGGGGAGGAGCCTCGAACTTGAGTAAAACAAATGACTTAAGAAACATACTTGAGTTTTAATGATGCTACAAAATGGGTACTAACTTTATAACTGGACAGTTTAAAAAGTTGTTTAGATCAAGGCCGCAAACTAGAGCTGGAAAAACATCGATGTGTCAAGACATTTGGAAATAAAACATCGATGCTACATCGATTTTTTTTCCAAATTTTTAGAGTCTGCCAATGTACCTACCCAAAGCACTTTCTTGCTTGAGACTAAATAGAAATAATGTAAATGGGTTTTAGCGACCTATTTTGATTTTAGTCAAAGTGCTTGTTAGGCTTCTCAAAGTCTAGGATTGATTAGGATCAGTATATTGAAGGTTTGGTAGTGATTCTAGATAATTTTTGTGTGCTGAACACGAATCTGTTTTCGGAAATGGAAACACGAATCTGTTTTCTAAATTTTTATGAATTTTTTAACTTTTTTTATTGGTAAAGTAACCTTTAGTAACTAGCCTTCTGCTACCCTTTTTTGGCCGCTTATGCTAGTGTCCATTTGGGCTTACCGATAATGTAAAAGTGTTTTAATGTAGGGGACCAAAGACAAAGATTTAACATATCGAGTACAAAGAGGGACGAATCCTTCAAAAAGCTTATTGGCATTCTTATACCCAGGTTCAAAAAAAGGTTTAGGCGGGACGGACTTCTCAAATCAACTGGACCTTTACGTTCATAGAATTCTCGCACATACTCCAACTCCACCGCAATTGAACGTAATATCTTTTAAGTCATTAAATTAAAAGGCCATCTTTCCTTTCTTAAAGACGCCAAGAAAATTTAGTAAGAAAATAGTGTGACCGATGCAACGATAGTGGAAAAAAATCATCGATGTTTACAGCTATGATGAAAACGTCGATGCATCGATGTTACCATCGATGTTTCTCCAGCTCTACCGCAAACCTCTCAAATTGTTCAGTAGGTTCATTCTTAGGGTTTGAACCATTTGGAAAGTGCTATATTCCTTAATATTTTGATTTGTGCTACCCTTGCAATAGGTGCATAGTGCCCAATAAGCAAAAAAGAGCCTAAGCTGGCATATAATCCTGCTTCATTTAAATATTCAGTAAATGTTTGAAAACGTACTTAAAAACAGAACTTTTAAGCTTAAAAATAAGCATTTATGAACTATTGTGAGCTAAATCGTTAACCAATTGAGTGTGAGAAAACTAATTTTTATTCTCTTTACAAAGGTAAATGAACTTCTTATATTTACTTACAGACCGATCAAGTTTATTTTTAATATTTGCCACGCCCCCTGCCTACTCCGCAATTTGGATAAAACGTCATAACTTCCCACAGTTTTGTAAATAGATGTTTCAGACGCTCTCGACAAATTTAGTAATCAGGGGAAGTAGTAATCGCCATTATTTTTTTTCAATGGCTACAAATCGTTGAAACTTTTTCGAAATGGCCGCCTTGTGCCCCATCAAAATTAATTTCAATCTCTCTACCATTTTTCCCTGGCGACTCCCCACCGGAATTTTTTTAAAATTGGCCACTGGGAGGGACACGGTGCGAAAACAGACAATTTAGGGGTCAAAGAGAGCAAGCCATAGCCTCGAGAACGGACCTCAGCTTGCAGTTCAATGGATTCAGGTCTAGGTTACCAGTTAATATCCGTAAATGAAGTTCGGTAAGTCATGGTTTTTAGCCAAGTTTTGAGTCGTTTTTGCCTTGTGAGCTGGTGCGAAGTCTTGTTGCAAGGTCCACGAATTGTTTGCAAATAATGTCGTGTTGAGAGGCTTTACAACCTTTTTCCAAGACGTCGGATTGATACACATCCAAAAAATTTACAAAACTCAAATTTTCTCAAAAATGGAACCCCATTGTAGACGACCCCTCAAATCATCACATAAGCCGTATAGTGACCTCTCTGAACTCTTGGAATAAGTTCAGACGCTTGGATTGGAAGACATAGCATACACTCCGTCGTTCTGTTTGTCCTCTATATTGAAGGATTTTTAAATGATTTTTGAAATTTGAACTACTTTAGAAGACCAATTTGCCTTACAACTGCAAACTTTAAACCGTGTTTTTCGAACTGGCGGCCATGATATCTCCAGTTACACTGAACCGATTTTGATGAAACTAAGTGAAATAGACGCAGAATTATCATCATTTTGGTCCTTACCTCAATCGTAAACTTAAAAAAAATTTTTAACATTTTTTTTCACAGTAAACTACCAAAAAAGGACCCAAACCCTTTTTTTCAATGGCCGCCATTTTGTCAAAAAAAATTACAGCATTTTTTCAAGGTTCAGACCAGAATTACATCTATACTGATTATAACCCCGTTTTTACTTTTCATATCAGACAACCTAGAGACGAGAAATCGTGGCCGCCATATCTGAGATATGGAAAGAGATAGAGGTTCGACATGTATTGAACATAAGCTTCTTTTACTTGCAGGCAGAACCTCAGTACAGAGCTAAAGCTTCTCAACGAATTTCTTAATTTTGGTTGATGAACTCGAATCTGAGTCAAGCATTGTCATAACTTGCGATGCACTTCGTTTTCCAAGCTCGATCCGCTTAGCTCCGCAACTTCTATCGCCTTATGTTTCATGTGGCATTCTGCGAAGTTTTTTTCTGGCAGCCCAGTTGAAATATTTGTCTCAGAAAATACGAGCATTCCATCCAATCAATTTTTGTGTTTTGTCTCACCGATACTACACCGATAACACTGCCTTCATTTTTTAAACAACTTGCTGTTGAAATTCCCTAATAGTTTGCCAATTTCTTGCAGCTTTTCATCAGTATATTTTGATTTATCAATGACGTTTGCAAAAACATACGCCTCAACTGCCGAAAATTTCTGTGTTGGGACGTTTTCGGCGAGCCATACCAAAAAAAGAGTGCGTTTGCAACCCGACATAGTGCCTGAAAAGTATTCTGCTGCTAGCTGATGCAGGTTGCTGCAGCCAAATATAGACATTTTACAAAGATAACGAATCATATAAACAAAAACAAAAAGAATTAGACCGAATACTGCCGAATTAAAAAAACTTGCACTCCACGAAAGTCTTAAAACAGTTGTTGAAAAGTGATAAATTCGACTGCAAGATGGCACCACGATTTACCATTACAACAGACACGCACATGTCACGTAAGACCAAATATAACAGTTGGAAAAATAAACTTTGGAAATTTGCAAGCCAAATCTGTGCGCATTAGAAAAATCGGGAAAATAGTTTTCTACAGCTGCTGCCACATATGTTATGTTTGATAGCTCACAGCTGAGCGAATAAAAACCATAAAATTAAATGAAAAGTCTTTTTGTGGGAAGCGTAAATTGGCAAGTTTTCATTTTTTTAAATTTGCTTTTCTTCCGCTAAATCGTTTTTTTCCTTTCCCCCTTTTGGTAAATAATAATATATTTAATTTTAATGTTAAATATGGATGAAAAAAAAAAAGGAGTGGAATGTTGGTTTATCCATTTAATTAATTTTTGTTCATGACCAATATTTAATGAACGGATGAAAAATATCTTTAGTTACTTAAGCTGATTTGCCATACTTTGATGGATATTTTTCTAAACATTAGGAATGATGTTTAAGCTTTTGAATATATAATTCCAAATGCATCTACATTTTGTAAAAGTGTATACGCCATTTTTTATAGAGGATGCATTTGCCATTTCATTTAATACTTTTCCATCTATCATCGTTAGAACTAACTCATGTACAAAACAAACACTTTATCCTCCTTGTACTTGAATCGTGATAGGTCATTCATTTCAAAAACATTTCACAAATCAATACAAATCATACCAACTACGCCTCTGCTAACTGAGAGTGAAATCATCATCAGCACCAACTTACAAAACATTCATACATATAAACGTGTAACTTTTTCTCTAAGCTTCACGATTGGCTCATCTTTGAAAACCAATTCACACATCTATACATTTTGTGTGTGTCTCTTTATTTTGAAACACGCCCCCTGAGAGTAGACAACAAAGTGAGTTGCCAACATCAAACACACACGCACAGTAGCTAAGGAAAGCAACAACAAGCTACCCGTAATACTTTAAACAAATACTCACTAAATACACTAACAAACACACCAAGCATAAGTTGGCACTCGCGTGCTCATATGCCTCTTAAAATGCATTTATGCACAATCGATTCATGGCATGGATCGCCCAAGCAGCTGTCCGGGTGGTGGTGGTGGTGGTGGCGAAGCGGCAAAGTGAAGGTAGATGGAAACAAGTGGCTCGTTGTGTAGATTGCTTGTTGTAGATACTTTTGCAATGATTTTATTGGTGTCACTGATAATGATCGGCAGATCGAAAAAGATTCGATTGGAATGATCTTAACTTTTGTTAGGCCGATCAAAGAAGATGACAGCCAGGGATTTTTTGAACCAAGCCATGAGTTGTAAAATGTAAACTAAAGTCTTTCCTAAGCATCGGAATCGGAGCACTCATTGTATTAGGTAAACAGGACTTTAAGACCTTCTAGGTTATCATCAAAATTAGCCTTGTAAATCACTCCCAACTCCATGCCATTGCACAATACCCAGAGACCACCCAAAACTTAGCTCTACTTAGGTTATGTAACACAATACCAAATATATAAACTTTTTACAACCATTGAACTGAAAGCATTCAATAAAATGAAAAATATAAATAAATCTATGGCTTTAAAAAGAAATCAGTTTAAGTTGACAATATAACAACAACAACAACACAACAGCAGCAGCAGCAACCCACCAACCTACAGCGACATCAGCAACAACAGCAGCAGGCGGAGCATTTACAAACAATGAAATTCAATGCAATAATTCAACATTCAATTGAATTTTAAGTACGCCTCGAGATCACACAGCGTGCTCTGAAGGCTTCCTTTTGGTACATGAAACTAGAAACTGTCATCTGATTGTCTTACCGTCGGCAATCCATCTCATCTGTTGGTCTGGCTGCGCACGCGCATAAGTTTTGGATTTTTTAGGCAGTGACAACAACACACACACAGAACTGAGGCTAAGACTCTGACTCATAAGAGGGAATTGGCCCAAAACGCACACCATAAAACCACAAACAAAAATCCAAGCTAAGCTGTTGGAAATTTGGGGTGAGATTATACAGAAGAGGCTGTCGGATCATACTTGTTGACTTTGGTTTTTTGATATGCAAATATTTAAGGAATTTTAAATCTATATAAAAATAGGTTAGAATTTAATTCGATAAGAGTTCAGATTCTCATATCCGTTAAACGTGGAATCATTTATTAGCGATCGTGCAGAAAGAAACATTTCCCACCCCATAAGTTAGATAGATTACAAAACATGTTTTTTAATTTTTTAAAACTTTTTTACAAATTTAATACCAAAAAAAAAAAAAATATTTTAAAAAAAAAAAAAAAAAAAAAAAAAAAAAATTTTAAAAAAAATTTATAAAAAAATAAAAAAAAAAAAAAAAATTTTATAAAAATTTTTTTATAAAAAATATTTAAATTTTATTTTTTGTAAAAAAATTATATTTTTTTTTTTTTTTTATATAATATTATTAAAAAAAAAAAAAGTTATAAGAAAGTAGGAGAGAAGTGAGTTTTGCTCCCCCCTCCTCCTCTTCTTTTTTTTTTTTTTTTTTTTTTTATTCTCCCTCCTCTCTAAATTTGAAAACCCCCCCCCCAAAATTTTATAAAATATTTGGTTAAAAAAAAAATAAAATTTAATCGGGGCCGGCCGGATCGGATGACTATAGCATATAGCTGTCATAGGAACGATCGTTCAAAACACTAGCTTTGGTGAGAAAAACTTTTTTGTTTGCATTGGAAACGCCTCCAAGCTTTGTGTTTCTTAGTTCACTATGATTTTTCATGATTCCACACAAAATTGGTCGAAATCGGATGGAAAAGTAAGGCCCGAAAAGTAGTCTTATTTAGAAAAACTAACTGCAAGGGTATACTAATCTTCTGCCGAGTTAACTTCATTAACTTCCCTATTTTTGGGTTCACTTTGTAAAGGAGCTTTTTTTTTAATTGACCGATCTTAACGAAACCAGATAGGCTTCATAAGCGACTACCAAAACTTGTCCAAATCGGACTAGTTTGGTGTATGAAAACTTCCTACCCTTCTTTTCCTTGGGTTGCTCATCGCTCTCCTGATTGGAAAGATATTGCCAAAAATTAAGTCGGCGCACCCAAAAATATATGAAACAATACCCCTGGTTTGCTTAAGTTTTCCACTCTCCATAAGTCACCCAATCGGAAAAATATCAGAAATGAAATCAGAGCACCAAAAAACCCCCCAGTACTGATTTTGACACTTCTAAAGCCAAAGAAAATGACGCTATTAATTTCTGCCGGTCAGTTTCCCATTCTTTCCCAGTGTGCAGTGTTAAAACCTTCTCGCGCTAAGCTAAAACTCTATCCCCTGACAATGCTGTTCTTATACATAGGTGACGGAAAAGGCTACATCATTTAGTCGTTGCCTTGTTCATCCGTCATGGACGATCACCCGTTTGGACATTTCTCTCTTAAGAGGAAATCTACAGAAAGAATGAGGTCAATTAGAACATCCAGAGAAAATCGGTATAATGTGCCAGCGGAACATGGACGTAAGCAAATTTACTGAGGAATTTAAAAAAATTCAATTATTTAAGTTAGTCCAAAATTTTTTAACAACTCAAATTAATATAATTAAGACTATTAAAGTCCATATTACATATTTTAAATATTTTTGCATATTTGTTTGCATTTTTTGCATATTTTTTTTGCTTATTTGCATATATTTTTGCATATGCAAAATATGCAAAAAGAACATATTTTGGATATGCAGTTTTTAATGGATTCCCGATTTTCACTTCAATCTGTCTTCATTTAAAAAGTTGCATAAAATCCAATGTCTTTACATTACACAAGGGACCAAAATCAAACTTTTTTTGTTGCATGGAATTGTATGCCTGTTGCTTACTAATTTGCGGGTTGCTGATTTTAAATCTACCCTTATTTTTCTTTAGCCTAAGTTTTTGAGATGCAGCTCTAGTCACATTTTTGTATCAGTCTCATTTTAAGCTCCAAATCAACCGAGTTGTTATTTAAAAAAGGTTTCTGTTTAACAATTTCCGAGTCGAAAAATATCTGTAAAAACGATCCCAACTTTTTTATAACATCTGTGTTAAATATATAGGTATATTCAAAAATTGTAGGCAAAGTGTGTTGGAGTTCATAAACCATGGTATAATTATACCAGGTAAGGTCAAGATTTTTTTGAGTACTAAGCATTTGTTAAGAGCGCGAGAGAGAGTCGAGCCAGAAAATTACCACTTTATCTGGCATTTGCATGTTTTTTAAAAGTTTTTTAATTAGCACAAATTTGCTGTTAACGCATTAAGAAAACATCAGACTGTTATGCCCCAAACTCAAAATGTTAAACAGTCCCACAGTTGTTAAGTCAGCTGTTGCAATCGAAAGCACGTGCGGTTAAGTTTTGCATTGAGTTTTGTTTTTAATATTTTGTGATGGCAACACAATTGGAAGAAAATTAAGTCAGGAACACTGAATTTCGCAGGCTTGCACTGCGTGTTTAATATAAAAAATTGTTCAAATTGGAGTGTATATTAATATTTTGTCGTTTTATAAGCGTTTCTTAAGCTGGATTTTAAGTAACAAATTTCAACTTTGGAACGGATTATGTAATAAAGTTTAAATTGCTTATGTGTTTGTCCAAGTGTTTGTTGTAGCGTTGTCAATTCTGAGTTAACAGGTATTGGTCTTAATTTCCTCTTTTTCCCTCTTTTGGCGCAATTTGCATTTTTATAAGGTAACCTCATTTTTTTCCAACGCTCGATTTGTTTGCTGTGTGGAATAGCGAGAGGAGCTGTATTGAAAGCGAGCGAAGGCAATTCAAAAGATATTTTGAACTGAATGCGTGCAATATTGTTGATGACAATATTTTAAGTAAAAAAGCCACCAATTTTGCATTTGCATTACAATTGGCTTAAATGTAATAGCACTTATAAGAACTTTAAAACAAGACATTCGCAATGGATAAACGGTACTACAACTTTGTCTTAAAAAAAGTAATAGACCGGTTTGACGGCCACTTCTTCATTTTTGAGCAAAAAATGAAAAAATTATGAAAATAAAGAAAATTAATAAAAAAACTGGTTTTTCATAAGTTTGAATGCGGAAGGGGCGTGGCAAAACTCCTATTTGCAATGTAAAGCACGTATAGGTGACTGAATTTGGAAAGTTTATATCTAAAAGTACGCGTTGACACGATCACTTTTCTAAAAATAGCTTTTAATGGTCATAACAACATAATCAGCGGCGTCCCAGAAATCTCTTCCAACCAAATACCAACCCAAAACCAATTCTCGGTGTCCTAGAAATCTCTTTCGGTTGGTTCAAACCTCTCGTATTTTGTTGGGAGATTTTGGCTAACCAACCAATACACAATCCAGCCAATACATTAGCCAATAGCGAATTCCGAGAACACGCAATATATCACTGTTTTTGTAGTAGGACTATAATCTTATACACACACTTTTCGAACTCGACTTTCGAAGAAAACGAAATCTCGAAGTTCTGGGACACTGACGGATTTCTCTAGCGATTTGCAAACCAACCGAAGCTAAAATCTCTAGAGATTTCCAGGACACCCCCGAATAGAAAAAAAAACCGCACTGAAAAATTTTTTTGGTTAACTCACAATAATGAATGCCAGATAAAGTGGTAATTTTCCCCATAGAGC